>CM035198.1:369272-383667 GCA_020233015.1 Callinectes sapidus | reverse complement strand
GCACAGCAAATGGCATTGTTTTTGTTGCACCTTTCAGCCATGCATCTAAATTTGACCGACAACTTCCACACATCACATGAGGGCCCCAAGGCTTATCCTGGTCACCCATACTCATTCCAAAGTACAGCCTATATGCAATCCAGTACTTAGCACCTTTCACAATTTTATGCGATACATGCTTGGGTCCAACATAGAATCCACACACATAACAGAACGAATCTGGTGAATTTCTGCATCCTCTTGTAGCCATAATGAAGTCTGTCAATATTTATCATGTAAACCTGAAACAGAGGAAAAATATTAGCAACATATATATCTTATAAACCTAAAAGAGAGAAAAAATATGATCATATAAACCTGAAAGAGAAAAATATTAGTGACATATATATCTTATAAACTTGAAAGAGAGAAAAAGATATGATCATATAAACTTGATCATGTAAACCTGAAAGAGAGAAAAATATAAGTGACAAATATAAATATGCTCTGCCCATACCCCATACATTTCCTTATATTAGCCTAACTGGCTGTACCTCTAAAACGATCGATGGTAGAAGAAAAGTAAGGACATATTGGGAGTGATATATATTCCCCAGGTGTGTGGCGTTGCTAAAGGTGTTCTTGGTTACTGAAGGGTAGACAATACTGCTGGTCACATCATAAACTGCAGGTCACTACTATGTAAAAGTCAGGTGTTCTTTCATTCCTTTATTATAATTGCCCTGTAACTGTTTTTATGTATAGGTATTTAATTTTGATTCATATTTCTGTCTCTCACAGCCAATACTCCTTCATATTTTGTCTGTACATTCTTCTCTCTCTTTGAGAAGATATGTACTGGGTCATCACAAGTGTCATTACAGTAGATCCTTAATTTCCCCAGGGAGTAGGGGCCACATACTCACAGCAAAATAAAAGATCCATGTATAATTCTGCATCCATGGCATATATACAGAAACAACCACTTCAATATAATATATGTACTTTATTGCAGATGTGGTTTGAAGCTGGCCACAGCAACTCAGCAAACCATGCTGGTGATGCCTTCCTGTGCTGCACTACGGCTGCCAGTACCAGAGCTGTTGTTGCGGTGTTGAAAGCCAAAAGCCACAGCACAGCACAGCAACATGTAGAATGATTTGTACTTGACCCATATGCCACAAAATCAATGTGTCACTTGTATATATGAATTAATTGTAGTATGTACTTAGTGTGAGCAATGTTGTGCAGTGTAAAAGTAAAGATTTGGTGTCAACAGGTAAATACTAAATATATAAATAAGATCAATATCTATATGAATAGGAAAAATAATAAAAAAAAAAACTGGGATTAGCACAACGAAAAAATAGACCAAGTTTAAGGTGAGTTTTGCACATAGAAGTCCCATTCCTTCCCCCATAATGGGAGAGGTCAGGATTGCAGTGGTGACCCTCCCTGTTTGGGGAGGGATGAGGCCTCTATGTGCAAAACTCACCTTAAACTTAGTCTATTTTTTTGTTGTTGTGCTAATCCTAGCTTTTGTTTCTGTAGTATTTACCTTCAAGGCATGAAAAGACAGGTATGCTTTATTCATAGAACACCAGCAACAGCATTATTCAATGGGTACAATAAGTTAACAGTGAATAAATAACAGTAAAGTTGGTATTGTTTATTTAGCATGTCGTACAAAACCTGTTGTGTTGTAGCAGCCAGGCAGTGGTGGCAGCAACACTGGCACTCTTCCTCATGAAATGCATCCCCCTCATTAACCAAGAGAAGTCCCACCACCTGCCACAACTGAGCACTACAGCGTGATCTGTGCCCGCCGCTGCACCTGGGCAATGCTGTCTGCCGAGTTGAGCTGGTCTAGGGTCAGCAGGGACACCCCCAGCTGGTCGTCCCTGGTGAAGGGTTGGGCCATCTGTCGCAGCCACGGCCGAGTCAGCTGAAATGATTCAACACTTTTGTCACTTTTCATGTTGGAAATAGTGTAAATTGTTGAGTTTAGAATGTTTCTGGTGTTGTCTCCTGGTCTTTATGAACATCTAGAATAACTCATGTCATGTTATCTCCTATTCATATCAATACACCGTGAAAAATGAAATTAGACCATTCTAAAACAAATATAAGGCATCTTGATAATCACAACCTATAAAGAAAAATTACAGGTGTACAGTACAGGGAGATCAAATACAACTAAAACTCATAAGACTTGTAACTCACAAAATAAGAGATCAAATACACAAAGAATAAAATAAAGTGAAATTTGACACCTACAATTCATACAACTTGTAACTTGCACAAACAAAACAAAGCAACACACCTGCACAGCTTCCTCGGTGGACAGATTACACTTGCTATCCATCAAGTACTCCTGAATCCAGCGAGGCAGCTTGTTCCTCTTGTCCGACCTTGAGAACCGCTGGTCGGCGAAGAGCATGATGCCGTAGTCTGTCTTCCCGCGCATGACACGCCCCACACACTGCGCTGCGTGTCTCATGGCGTCAAATGTCAGGAAGTCATTCTCTCGGATCTGTGGTGAAGGTTATCTTTGATGCTAAAAGTGTTGTTTAGAAGGTTGCCTATTTCCTTAGTTTCATTCTACAGGTATCCAATGAGGCTACAAGTGTATTGGACAACTTGTTGGGTAACTTGTCTTGTATATTAACAGTTGTAGTCACAAGATTAAATCACAGATGAAAGATTATGAATAAATATAAATAGGAGTGAAGGAGAAAGCAGTAATGTGTGTGAGGCAGCTAAGATAAAAGCACAAATGGAACAGACGACAAATACATTGAACTGATCCCTGAGGTACTCCAGCCTGGCCTTCAGTATCCTGCTCTGTGTGTACATGAAGGGGATGCCCATCATGATGACACAGCGGCCGTAGTGGTGGTCAAAATCAATCCCCTCAGACACCTTGCCCCGAGCCACAGCCAGCAGCAGCCCGCCACGCCCTCTGTCACACGCCTGGAGGAAGAACACACTTGAAACAAACACTTTATTATATTTGTCTGATGTGAACTCTGGAACTCCCTACCTGCTTCTATTTTTCCAACTTCCCATGACTTGAACTTTATTTAAGAGGGAGGTTTCAAGACATTTGTCCCTGTGTTTACGTTATTTTGGGGGATCTATAAGGGGACTGGCAAAAATTCCATGCTTCCAACTATACATATATTCTTCATCCAATGTAAAAAAAAGATTGAAAAAAGAAAAAAAGAACAAACCACAAAAAATATTGAAAAAAAAAATCATCTACATAGTTTCTAAGGACTGGTACCTCAGTGGGCCTGTTTTTTACCACTTTGCCAGACTCCCCTCTTCAATGAATAAATAATAAAAAAAAAAACTAAATATATCACCAATTTCTGAGCACCTTACTCTGAAAAAAAACTCAAACTTACATCTTATATTTTTTTACGATTCCCTGCTTGAGTGACGCCCTACCCACCCTGCCAGCCTCACCTTCATGTAGTTAATGAGTGCCAGGGAGGTCTCAGCATCATCCTGAGTCTCAATGAACACCAGCTTGTGCCTCTGCAGGTCACTGATGATGCCGTGGTCGTACCAGGTGGCCACAACATTCTCCAGGTACAGGTAGGAGGTGAAGAAACACACCATACCTGTGACAAAGGGGGTGTGTTTAAGTTTAACCATTTCAGTACTGGGATGTATTTCCATAATATTAATTCTGTGTATTATTTGTTGGTCTTGTATAGCTTTGGAAACTCATGTAGGGGATTAAAATAGTACAGACTCTGGCCACTGATCTTCTGACCTCCATAGATCCTTGGTAATGTCAATAAAATCATCTAATTGTATGCAAAACTCGTAGTAAAAATGTGTCCCAGTACCGAAGGGGGTTAAGGCTCATATTTTCTAACCCTTCTGTGCTTCACCTCCACTACTTCAGAAGGCACACACACACACACACAGACAGACAGACAGACACTCACCATCAGGTACACACCGCGCCATCTCCACCAGCAGCTTCCCATAATTCCTCACAACAGCCGGGTCATCGCGAGACTCAAACTTGGACGAGATGGACACCTGGTCATTGCCTTTTGTCACAATCTGCAGCAGGAGAAACACAGGTGATGGTGGTGCCTTGCTACAAATGATACATGAATTACTCTTGCCTTGCTACACATGACACTGTCTCTCTGATGTTGCTTCTCAGTCTATTTCTAGTGTGGCTACCCTTCTGTACCTTAAGATTCAATTCCTTCATTCTCTTTAAGTCCCTCTAATGTAGCTATCCCTTATCTAGCTAAACCTCCATCTTCTCCATTAATTCACCTATTCATCTATCTATTTCTAATTTGACAATGCTCCCTTAATCTATCCTAACATCAATTATCAACACCTCACCCATACACACACACCTTCCTTACACCACCTTACTAAAATTTCTTCCCTCCTACACACACACACACACACACACACACACACAGCATAGGCAAGGTACAAGATCTGGCAAGTCTTAACCTAAACCTCCATTTCTCAACACCACAGTTCTTTCTTTCTAATGTTCTTAGTGATTCCTCAGGTGGTTCTCTCCTTTCTCAGCAGGAAAATACCTACAGTACACTTTCCTTACTGAAATTAACATCTTTCCCTCACACACACACACACATAGAAGAGGTGTTACAGCAGCCAACATACATAAATTTAAAGAAATGCGTGATACATGGAGATATCGAGACAGGACACTATGAGCTTCACTTGAACCCTGTATAATACAACTAGGTAAATACACACATACCATGGGCAAGATACAGGGCCTGGCAAGGGTCATGGTGAAGGAGCTTTGAATGACCGGGTGGAAGTCCAGGATCTTGGGGTACATGTCCAGTGGGGAGAGTGTTCCTGAGGTGATGACCACTGTCTGGAACTTGGTGAACACTGGCTTGATGGCGATGGACGAGTCAAGACATCTGGAAATGGGATTAATTTTGGGATGTCATCTTGGTTTGGTTGTAATGTGCATTTCAGGTTTTAGAAAGTAGTTTATGGATGGTTATGGGCTGTTTCTTTTAATATTTTGAACAATACTTCACCTTCAATACAAAATGGAGTTAGGAATAAAGATAAGTGGGTGTCATTTTTGTTGGGTTGTTTGCGTTTCAGGTTTTAGAAAGTAGTTATGCAAGTTTATAAATAGTTTCAGGCTGTTTTTTTTTATATTTCTTGTTTTTTTGTAATCTTGTATATTACCTCACCTTAAGTACAAAATGGGGTTAGGAATATTGGGCGCCTTGTCCTCAAAAGGCTCAATAATGATGGCAAATCCCTGCAGGTACGTTGACACTAGAGTTGCAAAGTTGGCCACAGCAACGAGGGGGGCAAGGTCACTCACATCTGTCAGTTCTAAGGAGCGGATTATTGAGGCCAGTCGCTCGGAACAGAACCTGGAAGTGATGAGGTTGGGTTAGGTTAGGCTACGTTAAATTAAGAAGAGAGAAGGAAAAGAAGCATAAGGTTAGTTCAGGTTAAATTAGGTTAGGTTAGGTCAGGTTAAGTTAGTTAAGGTTAGGAAGAGAGAAGGAAAAAGAGGATAAGACAGTTAGGTTAGGTAAGGAGGAGAGAAGGAACAGGAAATTAGAAAGAAAGCTAATATTTAGGATAACTTGGCTGTGAAATTATGCAGGGAGACAAAAAAATTAAAGAGGAACAGAAATTAAAAGAAGCAAGAAAGTTGTGGTAAATAAGTCAGGTTAAAAAGAGGGAAGAAAAAGAAATGAGACAATAAAGTTGACAATATTTCTTGAAGGATAAATTATGTGTAAAATTATGTGGGGAACAGAAAAAAGATACACAGAACACACACACACACACACAGCCAGTCACCTCAAGGGCTTGCGGTCAATGAAGGCCCTGGCACGGATGTCCTTCAGGAAGCCGGCGGGTGACTCCTGCACAGCGTGAGTCACTGTGAGGCGCATCTTGAGGAAGTCCACGAGGCGACGGATGAAGGAGATGAAATAGTCGGCCATGCGGATGTTGCCTGGTATGTTTTCTGTGGGTGAATCAAGGTGGATGAGTGGATATTTTCTTTCTTTCTAAAAATAATGTTCTTTCAAAATGCATTAGTGTTTACCTTCAAACTAAAGATGAGTTAACTGAACACTGCATGTAATTCAATCATCATTTGCCTTCTAACAAAAGCTTAACAATAACACAACACTTTACTGCATCAATTTTTACCATCTAACAAAAAGATAACCTACCTAAACACACTACATTATTCAATCAACATTTACTGCCTTCTAACAAAAGCTTAACAAAACACTTCACTGCTTTACCTTCCAGAATGTCTTTAGGCAGCACTGGATTAGCAACGAGGTCCTGCTGGGAGGCGGCCTGTCTGAGCCCCGCCACCAGCCTGTTGTATTCCTCCTGCAGCCTGTTACTGTCTGACATCTTCACCCTGAGTGCATGTGTTAAAAATAGATAACAACACTTCACACCCATTATAAACAATGAGATACTGTGTGTGTGTGTGTGTGTGTGTGTGTGTATGTGTGCTAATTATGAAGTGAGAACTGTCTGTGTTAGTGAGACAAAATTAGGTATGTATATGTGTGTGTATTTACCTAGTTGTATTATATAGTGTTCAAGCAGGGCTCATAGTGTCCTGTCTCCACATCTCCATGTATCCAACATTTCCTTGAATTTATGTATATTGGTTGCTGTAACAACCTCCTCTTTTAAATCATTCCACAATTCTATGTGGAAAACTATACATATTTGTGTCCTTTAGACACAAACCTATGTAAAAGAAAAAAGACCTAAAAAAATTGAAAAAAAAACAAAAAACACCCTAAAAAACACCTTAAAAACACAAAAAAACACCCCTAACCTAACTTAACCTAACCTAAACAAGTTTTCCAATGGGGCGACCTGCAAAACAATCTTAAATAAAATAAAAAAAAATATCTTAAAAACACCCAAAACTGCTAAGACATCTAAAAACACTTAGAAACACTCCCCAAAAATATCCCTGACCTAACCTAATGCCTTCGTTGCAGGTCCCCCAGTAGTACGACATGCAAAAAGCGATGGTCGTTGTGTGTGTTTTAACTCGTGTAAAGATTTTAGACAACTATGGAACAAGTAAAGATGTTGTAGAGTGATCAGTTATTCAGGAAAGATGGGGCAAATAGGAGTGAAAGGGTTAAATAACACCTTTTGAAATAGCGGAGGTGAAGTGCAAACCTACAAACACACCACGCACCTCTGTATGTGTTCACTGAGGTGTGTGATCGCTGTCTTGGCCTTGTCCAGAATTCTGCGGTTGATGTTTATGCTCATGGAGTCGACGCAAATGTTGTCTGTGGAACGAAAAAAAAAAAAAAAAAACGATAATTTCCGTTCACTTTTATCATTGGCCTCTTTGCTTTTATCTGCAGTGGATTCAAATGATAGTAATTGTTGTTGACTTTTATGTAGCTTGTTTCCTTGATCTATTGAGAAATGAAAATTGTATAATTCTGTTGACTTACTTTACCATCAGTTTTTTTACTTTATCTATATCTACCATGAAAATGATTATAATTATCATTTCCTTATTCTATGACTCTTTTCTATACCTAAGCAAGCAGTGGTATGTAGTGGAACAAAAGAACACAAGACCAAAAACAACATAAATGGGAAAAAAAGATTAAAAAACACTGACCAATGTTATGAGCTTCATCAAACACCACACAGGCCTCTCGTTTCATCTCCTTGGACACAATCTCGGAGATCTTGGGGTCCAGCAGGTAGTGATAGCTGTACACCACCACATTAGCTGCCACCACCTTCACCACACAAAAAGGAACCATCATTTGTTAGGGTTGAGTTAGATTAGGTTTGGAGATATAAGAAGAATGATTTTTTTTAGTTGTAACCATGTTCAGAAATAAAAAAGCAAGGATTGTTTTTTATTTTCTATTCTATTTCTACATTGTGAAGTTTTCATTGGAATTTATAGGTTAATGAAGACCACCTAATTTTATCACTGATCACACTCTCACCATCACCATTCTATCATCCCTCACACTGTCACAATCACTCTCTCACCAAGAAAAAAGAAAAAGAAAAGAAAAAAGGAAAAAAGCCCTCCATCTTCTATATAACTTTTTTTTGGAGAACAGCACCTCAGTATGCCTTTTTTTAACCAAGTTTTATTTCACCCTTGGCTGGACTCCCTCCTCAAAAAAAAAAAACAATGAATAAATACAATAAATAAGTGAACACATAAATAAATAAATAAACAAACATCTACACCGACCCCAAAAGAGGCAACACTCACCGCATGTCTCGCCAGGAAGTACGGACACCATCCCTTCTGATGTCCAAATTCTCGCAGGTCATCAAAATTGTAGCAGCCTGCCGGGAGGGGAAATTCTCGCCCATGCAGGTCAAATTTCTCAAAAAACTCGCACTGGGGTATTGTGTCGTCTCGCTGGGCTCGGGAACGCACATAAGAGGCAGTGAGGGCGTGGCAGCCGCTGTCTATGACCTTGGAATCACGTGCCTTGTTGACCTGAAGGAGTTTTGAGTGTTCAGTGTGTATTTGTTTAAGGTTAAGTTAGGTTAGGTTAGGTTAGGTTAGATTAGGTTAGGTTGAGTTAGGTTAGGTTAGGTTAGGTGTTAATCTGAGTGTTTAGTGTCTGGGTCCATTATCAACAGAGATTCTTAAGCACATAACTTTTTCTTAGACTAATTTCCATTCTTAAACATGCTTAAACCCCCCCAAAAAAAAATCTTAAAACACCCCCAAAAATATCACTAACCAAACCTAACCTAACCTAATACCCTCCCACTACACAGGGCTTCCAAAAGTACGACATGCAAAATTATCTTAAAAAACATGAAAAACATCTTTAAAAAAACAAAAACAATCTTAAAAAATTGTTAACCTTTTGAAATTGGTGTAGTACTTCAGCCATAACTTCAAATTTACTGCTGATGAGATGATGGCTAAAATACGTACAAGATTTTCCAAACATTTCACGGCTAAACCAGTGAACACCAGCAAAAGGGTTCAACTCACCTCAGGATTAATGCACAGGTGTTTGCGGGAAGCCAGGCCAATACCGACAATGTTTGACGCCTCACCTGTCTCCTTTTCAATGTACGTCTTCAGTTTACGCAATTCCTCTATCACCTGTGGAGTGAAGGAAGGTTTTAATTCTCGGGTTGACAACTAGAAGGGCCTATGTCAGAAATATTGTGCAGTCTTTGTTAAGAATAATGTCATTACAGCAAAGGTTAGGTTAGGTTAGGTTAGGTGGCTCCCTTGATGTGTGGGCGACATTGGTCATTACAGCGCAGTTAGATTAATAAATTTCTAGTGTAGTGGTGTATTTATCTATAATCAGCCATTTTCTGACATTGGCCCTTCTAGTTCTCAGCCCCAGAATTTGTCTATAAACTTCATATACTTCCTCATGTTTATACTTTATTTTTTTGTTTAGTTCCTTCTTTTGCAAAACCTGTACTTTTTTTCCCCATCTAATTCTTTCAGTATTTTCACACATTTCACTTTATTTAATTTTTTTAACTACCAAGATTCACCTAACTTTGCAAACCATTACTTTCTTATCCTGAATTTAGTACTTTCTCAGATCTCCTCATAGTTAATTCTTTCATATACTACTACTATTACTACTCCTACTTTCTATCAAGCTATTCATTCATCTATTCCTCCTCACCTATCAAGCAATCTCTTCTAATTATCCTCTCCTTTACAACTTTTCCATTTAACTCAACACTTTAAAGTTTGACGAGATGAAGGGAGGCTGGACACACACACCTTTTCAATCTCAGGAATGGTTCTGGAGCAGTAGATGAGTTTGCTGAGGGTTTGGGGGAAGGCAAGCAGGTAAGAGACAGTGAGGGATAGCAGGGATATTGTCTTCCCTGTTCCTGAGGGCATCTCCAGTAGGCAGTGTCCCTGAAAAAGTGGTAAAAAAAGATGAAACACTAAGAAATTATGGTTTTTATCTGATTTTCTTTCTTTCATCTTTTTATGTAAGAGGGGAAATCTGGCAAAGATGACTAAACAAAAGGGATGTACTTAGATGCCAGTCCCCAAGCAGGTTCAAGTTAGCCAAAAGAATGTACTGTCTTGAAAAGTCCATCTGGAAAAAAAAAAAGAGAGAGAGAGAGAGAAAGAGTGAAAAAAGAAAGGAAAAGGCAAAAGTCAATGCAAATAAGATGTCAGGTACACTTGACACACAGACACTTGCGTATTTGAGAAAAAAAAAGAAAAAAAGAAAGAAAAAAGGAGACAAACAAGAATCAATGACAGACACACTCATATTCAAGCCTCTCAAGAAACAAAACTAAAAAAAAGAAGAGAGGAAAAAGAAACAAAATCCACTTGATACACAGACAGACAGAGACAGACACTTCCATATCCAGAGCTCTCAAAAAAATAAATAAATAAAACAAAGAAATAAGAGGGGGAGAGAGAGAGAAAAGGAGGAGAATAACAAGAACCACTGGAAATAAGGAGCTACAACCACTCGACACACAGACAGACAGACGGACACACCTTAGCATCAAGGGCCCTCTTCAGGTCCAGCATGTATGAGTACTGTTCAGGATAGATGAAGTCATAAGGGAAATAAACCTTCATGCCATCCACATCCAAACTGAAATAGAAGGAAGAATGTGCTAGAATTACACCCACTTAAACCTCCCTGCCTGGATAATCTATAGATAATATTTTTTACATCCCCCCACCCACAACCACGGAATAAAAATGGTTCTAAGCATGCTACTCTATTTACTAATGTTTTGAGCTCTTAAACCCAAATTCAACCTAACCTAATTACAGTGCCTGGATTATATTGGTTATATATCTGTATATTAGCACTCTAAGCTGAAACATTACATGAACTAAAATAACCTGGCGGGGATCAAATCTAGCTCTGGGGTGCTCTATGCCCGACACGCACCTCCCCGCGTCCCACAAATTCAGTAAATCTTCAAAAGTCACTAGCGCCATTATAATTGATTTGCGCCAGTTACATATGGGGTCAAATTACTCAGTATGGAAAGCTCTAACAGATGGGAAGGGTATGAAAAGCCAACTTGAGACTGGTGTTAAAGTAAAATAATACCGGTTAGGTTAGATTACCATAAATTAGGATTAGATTACATTAAATTGGGTTAGGTAATAGGTAGCTTCTCTTAAGACTAACCTATATCTCTCTCAATTCTTTAATTTAATCCGAACGCTATAAAATTAACAACCTGCCTATTACAATGAACACAGCTCAGTAACATTAAAAGGCTGCTCACATCATTTTCCCGCCTTGAAGTGCTTCCTGGAGGTCAGAGCGAGTGTGTGCGTGTGTCCATCTCAGTCACTTGTTACTTCTTAGGCATTAACACCGGGAATATATTCTTGTCAAGTTTCCACTGTCAATCCCTCTCTTTTCTTGGGCTTTTCTTCCTCTTACTGTGGCTTCTGTTTTATAATTGAGCGTCTCTTTCTCTTGTGTTTCTTGTTCTTGTGTTCCTTTTTCCTGTTCTTAAGTTAGTTTTTGTGCATTTTCTTGAGTTTTGTTCCTCGTGCTCTTCGTCTTCCTCGCTTGTCTTGTTTACCTCCACTCTCTCTCTGTTCTAAACCTGCCGTTTTCTACCGATATTTTTTTCTATCTATCTTTTCTCTCATATCAAATAATTTATTCACCACTACTTCTTCTTATAGTGATAAGTAAAGTAAATTGTATTAATTTTAATATATAGTGAAGCAATATATAAAAATTGGGGTGTCTTCGGTGTATATTCGGTCAGTTTAGCAATTGTATACCGGCATGGTGTGCTTAAAGGGATGGTTACATTATGAAATAGTTAGGAAATAAGACATGTCAGCCATATATAAGAGACAATACTCATGTCTGTCAAAGGCTTTCCCACAATCTTTAACATCTACACACTGTCCTCTGTACACATTCTGCATTAGGGCGTCAATATAAGTATTGGACGGTGCTAATGGCAGTAGATAAAAGTGCTTATTAAAACAAACAGTTATTTTCCAAAGACAAAGAGATGATTATCGAGGTTTTCAAAAGTGTATTCTCTTAATACTGCTGTGGAGACATGGCACGCTCTTCACGAGAAAATCCCATACGTATCGTACGTATCCGAGAGAGAGAGAGAGAGAGAGAGAGAGAGAGAGAGAGAGAGAGAGATGGGAGCGGCCGCCGCTGGACCTTTCCACCAGTGCAGTGTAGTCCTGTGGAGACATGGCACGATCCTCACGGGAAAATCCCGTACTCAGCCGGCGCCTAAATGTTCTCCACCGATGAAAACGACTATAGTGTGTTAATACACATCCTGTCATCGCCCTATATTATGTACATTTATACATTCCTTACCATTCACTCATCAGGTTGCTACACTCGGTCTCTCTTCCCAGTGTAACACCGCAAACACAAAACACAACTAATACTCTCTGCAACACTGACCAGCAGGAAGTAAAAGAAAGGCACTCACACACTCAGCCACACCACACAAGAGGGCAAGAACCCTGCGGATGGCGTCTGGTCTGATGACCAAGGCAGCATTATTAATAAACTGGCTTGTTTCAACCTTAATCAATGTCACTCCCTCCCTAAGAAAGACGCGGACCCTGGCTTCCCTCTCTCTAAACCGCACATTTCCCTCTATGTACCGTGGTGTCTACTGATTAATGTAAAAAGTGTATAATATATGTAACCCCACACAACAACACATTCACACCGTGGAACACCCACAACTCCACATCCCCAAAAACACTCAATTAAATGCGAGATGATGTGCCCCGAAGAGCACATGATCTCGCATAAAACAGACAACCCTCTGTAAATAGTACAACTACACATGTTGTGGGGGGCTCAACCCTCTGTAAATAGTACAAATACACATGATGGGAGGGGCTAAACCCTCTGTAAATAGTACAACTACACATGTTGTGGGGGGCTAAGACATGAAAGTGTAAACATCCTGCACGTCCATGCACACACACATGACGTATATACCAGAAAATACCTCAATATACCTGGAAAAAATCACTTCACAATGCTAGATATTATGACAAGAGCAAATATAACAGTATAACAGTATAACAGTATCACACACACAAACACACACACACACACACACACACACACACACACACACACACACAAGGTAAACATGCAGTAAATCAGGCTATAAGGACGATATGAATAAGTTATGGGAGGCAGCAGGAAGGGACCCTCCCTTATGACGTCACGGCTGATGACGTCACAGCCGGCCTGGTACTCTATATTAACTGTCTATATTTACGTACGTATTTTAGGGGAGACCATTTTAAAAATGACCTATCGAAAAAACGCTTTTAGACCCCAAAACTGGACATTTTCCGGTTGGATAAATACTCTAACTAATTCCCAAAGCATAAATAAACTCCAAACAACAGTAATTGTAAAGAACTTTCACTAGAAAAAAAGTATTTTATAAAATATGACCCTTTTTAAAACTCATTAAATACTCACTCACTACCACTTAAAAGGAACAAAAAAACACTTCAAAACACTTGAGTAATTCTTTCTAATTATTATTAACACTTCAGAGTGATCTAGAGGCAGAAATAAATAATTTACAGGCTGATAAATAAATAAATTAATGCAACTTCACCACCGCTAGCAAACACTTTTAACCTCCACTGATTTCACTGAGCTTTGCACACAAAACATAGTTTGATATGGACTATCTTCGGCAATTAATAAGAATTTGATACTGCCTCAAATAAAGAATGGTCTTGGGCGTTCCAATTATTTTGGCGCCAAAAGCCGCCCTTATTTACGATCATAATAACATCAATCACAGCTATCTCCACCCCTCACACGCATGGCAGACCTTCAAAACAGCCCACAGTACTCATAGAAAGCGTTAAATTTTACTGTTGAGGCCAAATAAAGTCCAGGCATAAATGAACATATCGTTAAATATGAGCCGGCTAGTGGGCGGCTGCGGGCGGCGGCGGGGGCCCGGGTTTTGCTCCCGAACCCCACTCATATCTCACTTAAACCTTCACTAAACTTAAACATGACCACGAAAGCTATGTCTGAATGGCTAATATGCAAGCTTAGTACAATGGCTGCATAATGTGGCAAGATGAGCCTATAATAATGAGTGATAAGGGTAAAAATGATCGATGAATTAAGAGCACCGCGGGCAGCGGCGGCGGCGGCGGCGGGGGCCGGGGTTTGCTCCCGAACCCCTCCTCATATCTCACTTTAACCTTCACTAAACCTAAACTTGACCATGAAAGCTATGTCTGAATGGCTAATATGCAAGCTTAGTACAATGGCTGCATAATGTGGCAAGATGAGCCTATAATAATGAGTGATAAGGGTAAAAATGACCGATGAAATAAGAG
>CM035198.1:347740-368772 GCA_020233015.1 Callinectes sapidus | reverse complement strand
ATTTCACTTTCACTTTTCCATTCACTGGTTCATTGATAACTGAAGTGGGACACAATGTGCAGTGTGCAGTGTCCAGTGTGGCCGGTAGAAGCAAGGAGTGGAGTGATGGACAAAGGCAATGGTTTGGAATAATGGTATGTATACATACATACATACATACATACATACATAGTGTTGATGGTCCAGTCATTGGGGACTCACCACCACTGATTACACTTGTTTCTTTCTTTCCAGGTGTTTTATACAAGAAAGCTGGACTTTCAACTAAACTTGATTGAGAAAGAGGTGAGTCATTGTTTTCATGTGAAGTACCAGCATCAATTTTTCTTCATTCGTGTTTTAGTACTATATACTGTAATACAATCTCCTATTGGACTCATTTCACAGACTTTAATTGTGTTTGTATGCAAAAGATTTCTCAGTAACAGTAGCAAAGAATATTTTGAAAAAGTGAGAAATCACTGTTTTCATAAACACACACACACATGCATACACACCTGTCGTTTAGCTTCACAGTTACAGATACATACTATTTATTCCAGGTATGTCACAGCACACATTATAAGTACAGTACATACTTCTATCATTTGTCCTTATCCCAGAATAATCCCAATCAAGTTATCACAATCCTCACAGTATGGTGATGGAGAAGTGAGAGAATTGTGGTCCCACCTGCAGCCCAAGATACCCCAGTACTTCTCAGTTCTCACAGTGTTCCCCTCCCTCCTCCACGGTGACCTGCGGAGTGGTAATGCGGCAGAGGTGGCTGATGGCCCTGGTGAGTCCCTCCACCCCCCTTCTCTCTCTCTCTCTCTCTTTCTCTCTCTGGAGCTCTATCTGGCTGGAACAACAGACACAAGCTGTACAAACTGTTTCATAACCTCAATCACTGGTCAGTATCACACTACATATACCTCACTATTACCAACACACACACACACACACACACTTTGTACACTCTCTATATACATATTTACACTACACTACTTTACACAGACGTCCGTATTCAGAAACACTTCAGCGTTGCACCACCTCCACTAATTTCAAAAGGCTCCTGTTTAAGTGACACAAGTTTTCAATGATGTTTTTACAGTTCTAATAACCAATGAACAAGGTTACTGTATGACTGATATGAGGAACACCCCCTCAGAAACCTGGCTTGTACTCTCTGTGGCCTTTGAAAATAGTAGTAGTGGTGAGAGAGGAGAGCATTTCTGAATATAGATCAAAGTTGTTGTGTCAGAGAATCAAGTACTGCATACCAACCATCACACAGACACACACACACACACACACACACACACACACACACTTGTCACACTGTATACACACATACGTACATACATACTACCATGCCTAATAATAACTTGCTGTATAATACAGGGTGTTCAGAAAGTCACTCTGCACTTGCATATTTATTAACATACATGTTTCAATATAGAACACAGGAGGTAAATATGAATGACAATTATAAATTATGTTGAAAGTGATCCCCCTTAGCATCAATACAGATTATTATTAGAAAAGTGCACAGTGACTTTCCAAACACAGTATACTTCACACACTGAGTGGTTTAGTATAGTATATGTCAGAGAATCAGTGTTACAAGGACTAGCAGGACCATAGTAGTGCCACACAACACACTGGCACCATTGCACTGAGAGCAAAGGTTAGGATGCATCATTCATAACATCACTCTGGAACTCCCGGTATTTACAACCTTTTATAATTTGACCTTATTTAAGAGGAAGGTTTCAAGACATTTATCCCTGGCTCTTGGCTAACTCTCTTATTAATTCAGGGGACTGGCAATAATAGTGGCCTTTTTTGTTTTCACTGTTTTTGTTGCCCTTGGCCGGCTTCTCCCTCTTACTAAAAAAACCCAACAACTTACCTTAATTCACTCATACTTAGAGAAGGGTGGTTATTCTATAGCATTCCAACACCTTTATATTTGATGAGTGATTTATAAGAAAGATAATTTGTGCATTAAAAGATTGATGTATGAAGGCTTTATCTGAGTGCTTTAATGTGTGAGTGAAGTAGTGATGAGATTATGTTTAGTATATATTTTTTTTGTGTGTGTGTGTGTGTTCAGCTTTTGCCTCTCCTAACATCCTGACATGTTGTGGTTTTGTGTTAACATTTGCAGGAATCATTTTGGCAGTGGGTATCGCAGCAGCAGCCTCGGACTGATGCGAGACCTGTGCTCATAGAGTGTGTGTGTGTGGCCCCAAGGAAGGAAAACCGGGAGACACACTGCAGAGGGTTAAGTCAAGTTTCACAGACTAATGTACATGTATGCCTCTGTGTGTGTGTGTCTCGGTCACCATGTACGTCTGTTGTCACTACCCAGCCGTTCCCCTGTAGAAAGAACTCAGGACTGGTATTCAGTTATCTGTGTGTGTGTGTGTGTAGGTGTGCAAGTGTTCATTAACCATTGACTGACATTTGTTACATCTTTCCTTAATTACCAATCACTCTGAGTTATCTGAACTTGATACATCCAATCTTCAAACTGGTAGAAATATCAAAATACATTCCTTTCATCCATAACTTTTGAAAATGCTTCAAAATGTTTTATGTATTGCATGTGGTGGTGATAATTGTCTCTTATCAAAGTAAGAGTTGAAAGCAATAGGTGTGTATGTGTGTGTGTGTGTGTCTCAATCAAAGGCGAATCACAAAGCTGAGTAAGCAGACAGGAGGCCTCCATTAGTTGGTCTTCTTTAGCCCATAAATTCCTATGAAAATGCCCACTTTGTATAGATTAAAAAATAAATAAAAAATAAGAAAAAGTGTTGTTTAACCTTTGCCTGCCACTTGGAACCCTAATTACCAATCACTCTGAGACATCTTTATGTGTTCCCCAGCCACATACTATCAGGGAATTGAATTGAAATTACTTCTTGTCTTCACCTGTAACATTCTTGCAGATGCTTAGAAAGATTTGCATATGGAGGTGATCAAACTTGTCAGTGGGTATTGTGTGTAGGATGCTTGAAGAGTGCAATATAGTATTCAATAAGACTTCCTCTGTCTTCTCTTACATTACTGTATTGTAGCTCCTTCATCTTCATCTTCACCCTCATCTACTGTAGCTATGGCTTCCTCAACACTTGTACAGTTACCATCTGCCTCCCTTCCTATGGACTCTGCCTCCCCCCAACATTTACTGGGATTCTTATGGCTTCCTCGGTGTTAGGAATTGCATCTAAAGCTTCTTTTCGCTCAAGTGTTCCTTACATAACAACATAAGAGAGTGAAGGAAGCTGCAACACATCGTTAGGCAGGTAGGCAGGGACACAGTTCTCATGTAATTAATGTTGTCAAATTCCTATCAATAACACTAAATTCTTGTCATGTACACGTAGTACACACACAAACACACACATACATACACACATACATTCCAAACACCCCAACCATACATACATAAATATATACCTAAAACCACACACACACACACACACACACACACACACACGCATATAAACACACATCTCTACCTACCAATCAAGTCCTGCATTCCCTCAATATCAACAGATGTGCCATAGAGAAAGAAGCCCCGATGTATACAGATGGTACTGTATGATGGCAGCCTGGGTGGTGGTGGTGACCCTGTCTTCCGAGTTACAGTATTATATTGTATTGTATGGATGTGAATGAGAGAAACTACAGATAAGTGAATCCCGAGACTGTAGAGACGAATAACAAAATGATTGAGTCTGAGTGAAGCTGATCTCAAGGGCTGGGCAAGATCCAAAAATATAAATAATCGCGGATCGTCTTAATAACACATACGTAAGTGAATAGTAGGTCTCTCTCTCTCTCTCTCTCTCTCTCTCTCTCTCTCTCTCTCATATATATATATATATATATATATATATATATATATATATATATATATATATATATATATATATATATATATATATAATGATACGAAAAGGATTGAAACTGGGAAGAGGGGATAAAAGGAAGAATAGAGAATAATAGGTGGTTATTGGTTTATAACCATACACCGTTGTTTGTCAATTACATTGGTTACCTCTTTACATTCGTTGTGAGGTTACTGGCAGTTACAAGATCACTGTTATGGATTTTTTCTAAGGGGGGGAGAATTGTTGCAATACACATACGTAGATAGTTTTTCTAGCATGTTGAGTAATAGTGGTAGGCATGGTTCAAATCCCATCTTATATACTGGGTCGCCTTCTGTATAGTCCGGCATATACGGCAATTAAAAATATCTATCACTGTTAAAAGTGTGTAGAGAGAGAGAGAGAGAGAGAGAGAGAGAGAGAGAGAGAGAGAGAGAGAGAGAGAGAGAGAGATTATTAATTTGCATGTTTTTCCAGCCTTAGTTTTATTTCTCCCTAGTTTTCTTCGTTTGTTTACTTGCTTAAGCTTTTTCTTTGTTCTTTATTCTTTATTTATATTATTTCTTTATTCATCTTATTAGTTTAGTCTCTTAGTTACTATTCTATACTGATTTTGTAGTATTTCTTGATTTTGTGGTTGTGTTTCGAGTGTCAGGTTAACTTTTTGCCTTGGTTGCCTTGTTCGATTATTCATGTGTTATTTCGTTAATTAGTTTTCCTTTGACGTTTATGGTGTTTTATATTTATTGTTCCATTGTTCATCTGTACTGGTAGCATCACCTACTTGATTTCTTATCGCATAATATACTATGTGAATAGCAAATTAGCAAGGTACGACTACAGGTCTTTCCAAGCCCTGAGTGACGTAGGGTGGGAGGGGCGGCAGGGTGTCTGCTGCCTGCTGGTCCCTCAGTGACCAGTCAGTGTGCTGTGGGTGAAGTGTCAGCGGGTTAACACGTCTTATTAGGTATCCTATTGAAAAGCCTCTGGTTGAACGGAAACAGGGTTTGAAATGTTTGACCCTTCTACTGACATGATATTAAGACGATTTTTACATTCCAAACTCTCGAGATGAAGAAGTGACAAGCGGGATTTCACGAGTATTTGTTAACGATCTAAGGACATAATAATAATAATGAGAACCTGCTGGTGAAAGATGGAATCACTGAGGCTGCTGGACTACGTTATCAAGGTGACTGTGTCGAGCGCTGTGGCACTATGGCACGGTGTCACTGTTTATTTAAGGGAGGCACACCTATATTGGAGGGGAGGGGAGGTTAGCCAACAACAAACCCCCTTGGGTTCTTATTTCATCGGTCATTTTTACCCTTATCACTCATTATTATAAGCTCATCTTGCCACATTATGCAGCCATTGTACTAAGCTTGCATATTAGCCGCCATTCAGACATAGCTTTCGTGGTCAAGTTTAAATTTAGTGAAGGTTTGAGTGAGATATGAATGGGAGTTCGGGAGCCAAACCGAGCCCCCGCCGCCGCCGTCGCCCTCGGCCGCCCGCAAGCCGGCTCATATCTAAGGATATTTTCATTTATGCCATTGCAATCACTCATTATTATAAGCTCATCTTGCCACATTATGCAGCCATTGTACTAAGCTTGCATATTAGCCCTTCAGACATAGCTTTCGTGGTCAAGTTTAAGTTTAGTGAAGGTTTAAGTGAGATATGAGGGGGGGGTTCCGGACCTAATACGGGCCCCGCCGCCGCCGCCGCCCCGCCCGCCGCCGCCCGCTAGCCGGCTCATATTTAGGATATTTTCATTTATGCCTGGACTATTTATTTGGGCTCAACAGTAAAATTTAATGCTTTATATGATTACTATGGGCTGTTTTGAAGGTCTGCCATGCGTATGGGGGGTGGAGATACCTGTGGTTGGCGTTATTATGATCGTAAATAAGGGTGGCTTTTGGCGCCAAAAGAATTGGAACGCCCAAGACCATTCTTTATTTGATGCAGTATCAAGTTCTTATTAATTGCCAAAGATAGTCCATAGTAAACCATGTTTTGTGCGCAAAGCCAAGTGAAATCAGTGGAGGTTTTAAAGTGTTTCCTAGCGGTGTTAAAGTTGCATTAATTTATTTATTTATCAGCCTGTAAATGATTTATTTCTGCCTCTATATCACTCTCAAGTGTTCATAATAATTAGAAAGAATTACTGAAGTGCTTTGAAGTGGTTTTTGATTCCTTTGAAGTGGTAGGGAGTGAGTATTTAATGAGTTTTATAAAAAGTCATATTTTTATAAAATACTTTTTTTCTAGTGAAAGTTCTTTACAATTACTGTTGTTTGGAGTTTATTTATGCTTTGGGAATTAGTTAAAGTATTTATCCAACCGGAAAATGTCCAGTTTTTGGGTCTGAAAGCGTTTTTTCGAAAGGTCATTTTTAAAATGGTCTCCCCTAAAATACCTACGTAAATATAGACAGCTAACATAGAGTACCAGGCCGGCTGTGACGTCATCAGCCATGACGTCATACGGGCGGGTCCCTTCCTGCTGTCTCCCATAACTTATTCATATCGTCCTTATAGCCTGATTTACTGCATGTTTACCGTGTTTGTGTGTGTATGTGTGTGTGTGTCTGTGTGTGTGTGTGTATGTGTGTGTGTGTGTGTGTGTGTGTGTGTGTTTGTGTGTGTGTGTGATACTGTTATACTGTTATATTTGCTCTTGTCATAATATCTAGCATTGTGAAGTGATTTTTTCCAGGTATATTGAGGTATTTTCTGTTATATACGTCATGTGTGTAGTTGTACTATTTACAGAGGGGTGTCTGTTTTATGCAAAATGATGTGCTCCTCGGGGCACATCATCTCGCATTTAATTAAGTGTTTATGGGGATGTGGTGTTGTGTGTGTTCCACGGTGTGAATGTGTTGTTGTGTGGGGTTACATAATATTATACACTTTTTACATTAATCAGTAGACCCCACGGTAAAAACAGGGAAATGTGCGGCTTAGAGAAAGGGAAGCCAGGGTCTGTGTCTTTCTTAGGAAGGCAGTGACATTGATTAAACTTTGAAACAAGCCAGTTTATTAATAATGCTCCCTTGGCCATCAGACAAGACGCCATCCACAGGGTTCTCGCCCTCTGTGTGGTATGGGTGAGTGTCTTTTACTTTCTGCTGGTCAGTGTTGCAGAGAGTATTACTTGTGTTTTGTGTTTGCAGGTGTTACACTGGGGAGAGAGACTGAGTGTAGCAACCTGATGAGTGAATGGTGAGGAATGTAGAAATGTACATAATATAGGGTGATGACAGGATGTGTATTAACACACTATAGTCGTTTTCATCGGGGGAGAACATTTAGGCGCCGGCTGAGTACGGGATTTTCCCGTGAGGAGCGTGCCATGTCTCCACAGGACCACACGGGTGGAAAGGTCCAGTGGCGGCGGCTCCCATCTCTCTCTCTCTCTCTCTCTCTCTCTCTCTCTCTCTCTCTCTCTCTCTCTCTCTCTCGTCTCTCTCAGTGGCGGCGGCTCCCATCTCTCTCTCTCTCTCTCTCTCTCTCTCTCTCTCTCTCTCTCTCTCTGAGTATTGTGGTTTTGTGCGTCAGGATTTTCTTTTAACCTGGGAGGTGGTATGATGGTAGCCTGGGTGGTGACCTTCTCTTTGGAGCTAGGGCACAGTGTATGGATGTGAATGAGAGAAATTATAGATGGTCTGAGTCCTGCAGCAAAGTGTGCCAGCTGATGTGTGACATGGGAGAGGATGAGTCGGTGGAGCATGTAGTACTTGAGTGTGAGAAGTATGAAAGAGACAGGATGGAGATGATGCAAGTGATTCTGACTGAGTTAGGGCATCGTTTGGATGAGAGAGTGGAGAAGACAGGAAGGGAATGGATGGTGTTGCTGCTAGGACTGTGTAGAGAGACGAATGAAAGGATGATTGAAGCTGTGAAGGAGTTTCTGGAGAAAAAGTGGTGTGCCAGATGTAGAGAAAATTAATGTGCAAGATACTGTTTTTTTTCTGTCTGTGTTTGTTTGTTTTTGTTTTCTACAGGAGTTGCCGATATAAAGGCTTGGCCCTGGAGCGATCCCGAGCCACCTGTAACATCAAGATGAAGACCGCAGCGTCGCTTTTGGCTAGGGCTGGGCGCTTAGCGACAAGCTAAGTCGTGGATGCCACCCTTGCTGGCAGACTAAAGACTGACTCTGTCACTCAGCATTGGCAGTGTCTGGATTGTGGACAGTGAGTGAGTGAGTGAGTGAGGTAAGCTGTGTTATTTAATACTTCTCAGGTACCATCATTGAGGGAGGGAGGGAGTGTCACGCCTCACAGGTGGTGGTGGTGCCGCCACAGTGAAGGGCAGCAGGTGGTGGTTGGTGTGGCCTCTGCTGTGTGCTGTGTGCTGTGTCACCCCCAACAGGACTGCTGCAGGTGGCCATGGCTCAGTAGGGCCCGGCAGGCTGTCCGTGTTTGCCGTGAGGGTGTTACTGTGGTGGTGGTGGTGGTGGTGATGTCAGGTGTTTGTGGCGAGTGAGGTGAGCACCACTCAGCCGCCTGCTGGTGTGGTGACGCCTCACCACACCAGGACGTACAGCACTTGTTGGTCACCGCGTAAAGTAAGTGTGGCAGTGTGGTGGGCGGCTGCGGCTGACAGCTGAGTCTGACACCCCACCACAGGCCATGTTGACAGTGCTATAATATGGTGAAGACCACCACTATCAATGAATGTGAACAGGCGATATATTAATGTGATATGAATGAGTAATGATTTGTCATGACTTCAGCACATACAATGGTGCAATATATATATATATATATATATATATATATATATATATATATATATATATATATATATATATATATATATATAATTATTTATAATACATCTACATTCTCCTTACCCCCCTCCCATCACCCACCACTTGATATTCCAAACTCTAACCTAACCTGTCCTAGCCAGGGGGCTGCAGGGGACATTTACTTAACCTAACTTAAAGAAACACCTCAAAAATCACACCCCTAGACTTGGAAAATGTCAAATTTCTGCCCCATTCCTTACTCCTGTTACAGACTTGCTGAAATCTCAAATTTCCACCACACTCCTGAGTGTTATTACAGACTTAATACACACTTCAATCAATCATGGGGGGCATACGCCAGGGGGCGCGTTGCCTCGCCTACCCTACGGCGCCACTCCTGGCGGCCACGCCTCGCGAGTCTCCATGCAGGCTCCCTTCCTATACCGAGTAACTCCCAGCAGGAGGCATCGACTTGCCGCAGCCAAGAGTTCTGTGGGCGTCCCCTAGGCCTCCTCCAGGTTGGGTTGTCCCTTACGGAGACAACCCGACAAGCAGGGTCGGCTTCCGGGTATCGCGCCACATGCCCATATAGCCGCAGTTGGCGCTGACGGACTATGCTAGTAATAGGCCTCGAATCGGTCTCGTGGAACAATCGCTGATTTGACACAAAGTCATACCAGCGGTATCCCATGATCCTGCGAAGGCATCTAGTACCAAAGACATCAATTCGCCTCTTCAGGTCGGTGTTCAACGTCCATGTCTCACATCCATAGAGTAAGACAGGGATCACCAGCGACTTGAAGATCCGAATCTTTGTCCGTCTGCACAGGTATCGACAACGCCAAATACTCGTGTTGAGCGAATCCATAACGCCGTGGGCCAGGCCAATCCGCCGTGTGACTTCTTGGCTCGACCCACCATCGTTATGTACTACACTACCAAGGTATGTGAAACTTTTCAAGATCTCAATGTCCTCGCCACACGCATGGACAGACTGTACTGTTTCATCCAGCACGCCTCCAAACACCTGGACCTTGGTCTTGGCCCAGGAAACCTTAAGTCCCAAGGGCTTCACCTCCTCGTGCAGTGCCTCTAGAGCCATTACCAGAACCTCCAGTGACTCAGCGAAGATTGCTGCATCATCAGCAAAAACAATAATACACACTTGCTACACTTTTATTCTTCATTTACAGTAAGCCTGTAAGCTGCTGGCAGTGTGGCCAGCAGTGACTTATGCACTAAATGATCCTATGGTAAAGAGGAGGAGACTTACTGTATTTAACTAGTTGTATGGTACAGGGTTCCAGCCTCACTCAAACCCTGTGTGTGTGTGTGTGTGTGTGAGACCATGCCATCAGCTGTACATGAACTGACCTTTTCCAGGTTGAGAGGGCGCCATGCTTGCGGCGATCAAGGAGGCGCGGGGCACGGCGGTGCTGGAGGGCACAGGGTGCGGCGGCAGCAGCTGCATCAATGAGGGAGAGGTGTTCACCACTGACACAGGGAAGGTGTTCCTCAAGAACTCTAAACCAAAGGTAAATGTCATTAGCTTCTGATGCGAATTTTTTAGAGATTCTTTAAATATGTGTTAAAGATGAAGAGAGCAATGTTCCAATATGAACAAACACTAATTACGAAGAGTATTTTTATTTTATTATTTTTTGAGTTATGTTTTCATTACCTTTGTTGTCAAAACACAATCCACTGCTTACCTCTAATACAGCAGTAGTGTGGCACATTGTAGATTGTCAGTCACTGGTGCCTTGCTGGCCGACACTGCTGTAACCACTCATTGCAGTGGTATGCTGTGCCATGCTGTGCTCTGAAGCAGACCAAAAATAGAAAATGATGGAAGAAGACTTCAGAAACTTACAACAGATACAAATCTGCCATTGCAAACATTTTTGATAATTAATGACAGTGCTAGTGATGTGTGTGTGTGTGTGTGTTAATGATGAGTCAGTGTGTGTATGTGTGTTGCAGGCTCGGGAGATGTTTGACGGGGAGTACGAGGGGGGTTGAAGGCCATTGAGGCCACTGGCACAGTGCGTGTCCCAACGCCACGCCTGGCCCTGGACAACCCTGCCGGCGGTGCAGTGCTGGTGATGGAGTACCTGGACATGCACGGCCTCCACCGAAAGGCAGGTGAGACTGGTGTGTGTGTGTGTGTGTGTGTGTGTGTGTGTGTGTGTGTGTGTGTGTGTGTTAGCACCATCTTGCTTCTCATCGTCCCGTCAGCTGACCTTTCTCAGGTCAGCTGGCACAAACACACTCACTAAGTCAGATACGCCAGGGTCATCCATTTGCTCTCCTAAACTTTAAATTCCAACTCTTTTTTGCGTATGTAATTGCTTTTGTATACTAAACATTATAATGTTACATAGTGCATCTAACTGGTATAAAGACTTATTCAGATGTAAAGCCATAAGAGCGATAACACATGCAGAAACACACACACACGTCATTCCTCAAAAAATTCATTCCAAACACAATTAAACTTCAAAAAACATAAAAAAAACACACACACAAAAAGAAAACCTTAATACACACCCACACGCAAACACACATTGCCCTTCAAAAATAAACATTAAGAAGAAAACACAAAAAATGAAGAAAAAACACATATGCAAAAAAAAAAAAAAAAAAAAAAAAAAAAAAAAAAAAAAAAAAAGTCTAAACAGCATTAAACTTCAAAGAACATTAAAAAGGTGCTTTGCTGAGGTTTTAATTTTTTTTTTTTTTTAAGGTGTTTTTCATGTTTTTTGAAGATGTTTTTGCATATCACACCATTAGGAAACCTGTAGAGTGAGCGGCATTAGGTTAGGTTGAAGTAGGTTAGTGTTATTTTGGGGAGGTATTTTTAAGGTTGTTTTTAGGGGTTTTAATGGTGTTTTTAGGGTGTTTAAGATTGTTTCTTAAGGGTTTCATTTTTTTTTTGCTTCCTCTGAGCCCTTATTGCTAAAAATTGCTTCCTAATTCAAAATTTCACATTTCAAACAGCCAAAAAGAACGAATTAAGTTTGAATCAAGAGCTACCACTATACCTCTGGTGTTACTGGTGGTAAAGATTAACAAGAAATTCTCTCTCTCTCTCTCTCTCTCTCTCTCTCTCTCTCTCTCTCTCTCTCTCTCTCTCTCTCTCTCTCTCTCTCTCTCTCTCTCTCTCTCTCTCTCTACAAATACAAACAAGAGATGTGCTGTAGTTTGATAGTTTCAGTTGGAATGTTTGGTTTGGAATGGTGTCTATAAAGTGTTAGAAGTGACCTACCCACACACACACACACACACACACACACACACACACATCTTGTCGTTACAGTGATGTTTGACTCGGCTTGCTTCTACGGCCACAACGAATACGACCTGGCCATCGCCACCGTGTTTGGAGGGTTCCTGCGGCAGTTCTGGGACCCCTACCACGCCGTTATTTCAAAGGCTGCCGGCTGGAACAACAGACACAAGCTGTACAAACTGTTTCATAACCTCAATCACAGTTCAGTATTACACTACATATCCCTCATTATCACCAACACACACACACACACACACTCTGTACACTCTCTATATTCATATTTACACTACACTACTTTACACAGACGTCCGTATTCAGAAACACTTCAGTGTTGCACCACCTCCACTATTCCAAACGGCTCTTGTTTAAGTGACACAAGTTTTCAATGATGTTTTTACGGTTCTAATAACCAATGAACAAGGTTACTGTATGACTGATATGAGGAACACCCCCTCAGAAACCTAGCTTGTACTCTCTGTGGCCTTTGAAAATAGTAGTAGTGGTGAGAGAGGAGAGCATTTCTGAATATAGATCAAAGTTGTTGTGTCAGAGAATCAAGTACTGCACACACACACACACACACACACACACACACACACACACACACACACACACACACACACACACACACACACACACACACACACACATACCCACACACACACTTGTCACACTGTATACACACATACGTACATACATACTACCATGCCTAATAATAACTTGCTGTATAATACAGGGTGTTCAGAAAGTCACTGTGCACTTGCATATTTATTAACATACATGTTTCAATATAGAACACAGGAGGTAAATATGAATGACAATTATAAATTAGGTTGAAAGTGCAACATCAATACAGATCATCAATATAGCATCAATACAGATTATTATTAGAAAAGTGCACAGTGACTTTCCAAACACAGTATACTTCACACACTGAATGGTTTAGTATAGTATATGTCAGAGAATCAGTGTTACAAGGACTAGCAGGACCATAGTAGTGCCACACAACACACTGGCACCATTGCACTGAGAGCCAAGGTTAGGATGCATCATTCATAACATCACGCTGGAACTCCCGTTATTTACAACCTTTTATAATTTGACCTTATTTAAGAGGAAGGTTTCAAGATATTTATCCCTGGCTCTTGGCTAACTCTCTTATTAATTCAGGGGACTGGCAATAATAGTGGCCTGTTTTGTTGTCACTGTTTTTGTTGCCCTTGGCCGGCTTCTCCCTCTTACTAAAAAAACCCAACAACTTACCTTAATTCACTCATACTTAGAGAAGGGTGGTTATTCTATAGCATTCCAACACCTTTATATTTGATGATTGATTTATAAGAAAGATAATTTGTGCATTAAAAGATTGATGTATGAAGGCTTTATCTGAGTGCTTTAATGTGTGAGTGAAGTAGTGATGAGATTATGTTTAGTATATATATTTTTTTTGTGTGTGTGTGTGTTCAGCTTTTGCCTCTCCTAACATCCTTACATGTTGTGTTTTGTGTTAACATTTGAAGGAATCATTTTGGCAGTGGGTATCGCAGCAGCAGCCTCGGACTGATGCGAGACCTGTGCTCATAGAGTGTGTGTGTGTGTCCCCAAGGAAGGAAAACCGGGAGACACACTGCAGAGGGTTAAGTCAAGTTTCACAGACTAATGTACTTGTATGCCTGTGTGTGTGTGTGTCTCGGTCACCATGTACGTCTGTTGTCACTACCCAGCCGTTCCCCTGTAGAAAGAACTCAGGACTGGTATTCAGTTATCTGTGTGTGTGTGTGTGTGTAGGTGTGCAAGTGTTCATTAGCCATTGACTGACAGTTGTTACATCTTTCCTTAATTACCAATCACTGAGTTATCTGAACATGATACATCCAATCTTCAAACTGGTAGAAATATCAAAATACATTCCTTTCATCCATAACTTTTGAAAATGCTTCAAAATGTTTTATGTATTGCATGTGGTGGTGATCATTGTCTCTTATCAAAGTAAGAGTTGAAAGCAATAGGTGTGTATGTGTCTGTGTGTGTCTCAATCAAAGACGAATCACAAAGCTGAGTAAGCAGACAGGAGGCCTCCATTAGTTGGTCTTCTTTAGCCCATAAATTCCCATGAAAATGCCCACTTTGTATAGATTAAAAAAATAAATAAAAAATAAGAAACAGTGTTGTTTAACCTTTGCCTGCCACTTGGAACCCTAATTACCAATCACTCTGAGACATCTTTATGTGCTCCCCAGCCACATACTATCATGGAATTGAGTTGAAATTACTTCTTGTCTTCACCTGTAACATTCTTGCAGATGCTTAGAAAGATTTGCATATGGAGGTGATCAAACTTGTCAGTGGTAGTCACTATACTGTACATACACACTGCGGTTTCCTGCTCGCGTCTCATAATCCCTTACTGGCGGTGATAGCGCCTGTATCAGTTCTCTCAAGCAATACCGCGCTTGTATCGAGATAAAGGTGATGATTCCTGCCTTCTGCCCCGCCGCTGTGGAGGGAGAGGAGGGTGCGTGGGAAGGAAGTGGAAGTAACACGAAAGAGAAGGCTATGAGTCAGGACTAGAAGGATTAAATAGTAATTGCAATGTTACGTAACTTAACTTAAAAGACTAATAATGTTCAGAGTCTGTACTATTTTAATTCTTACTTGAGTTTCTGAAGCTGTATACAATCGACAGATAATAAGCAGAATAAATATGCAAATGCGTCCCAGTACTGAAAGGGTTAAATAGTTAATTGCAATGTTACGTAGCTTAAAAGACTACTTGTTCTAAGAAAACTTCACAATTCTTCACCAAAATGTTTTAGTTTTCTTCAATTTTTTCATAATTTTCTTGATTTTGTATCGTAGAAAGAATAACAAAAACTAGCACTACTAATTCAAATACAAATGAAGGAATAAAAACATTAGAAAGTTCAAATATTTGCTCGTAATCTCTATGCACCTTAACTTCACACTGCTTTAACATTCTGCTCCATAAGTTTTCTCTTTAATCACCTACATTTTTTTTTCCAGAGAATTTTCTCCCAGTCTCCTAGTATTGTAGCCTATATAAAGAACAACAACAACAACAACAACAACAACAACACACACACACACACACACACACACACACACCATAATAGTTGGTTGGTTTGGTTATGTAGCTTAAAAAGACAATATTTCTTTTCCTTTGCTGTTTATGGGGAAGGGGGGGATTGAGAGGTAATATCAAGTGTAGAGTACATCTTGAAGGTGAACAAACAGCAGATGCTTACTTCTTTATAGCGTCTTCAAAAGGAGGAAATACACGCAGGTTAGTAGTGTGACACGCTGTGTACAACCTTCACAGGGAAAAGTTCTCTTTTTGCCTCTTCATTGCTACACTCATTCTTGCATTTTCCTCAATCACACTAATTTCCCAACAAAGTCTCCAATTTCTTATTCTCTTCAAAATTAAATCTTTTCCGGAAACTAAATTTCGTCCGGCACGGGAAAGATTTGCAGGAGGCGCTGGAGGAGGAGCTGGTCGGCTGGATCTACGGGCCCCAGGTCTAGCCGGCCTCACACGGCAAGTCCTTCTGCCCCACCTCCTCCTGCTACAAAATTATTAGTGTCCACCTGCAGCCCCTTACAGGTAGAAAATGCTCAGCATTCACAGAAGCTAAGGGGACTGAACAGTCCCCAGCAAACACTGCACTCTGACCATCTGAGGAGCCCTTTAGGGGAGAACTGGGCTCCTCCATAGCAGTGTCCCTGTGAGGGGCTGGAGGCGTACGCGCCACTGTCCATTAAACTTCGATGGAACATAAGAGAATCATAGATGTAAGGATCGTAGATTTAAGGACCCTAGTTTTAAGGCCCCTAGTTTTAAGGAACGTAGTTTTAAGGACCCTAGTTTTAAGGAACCCACAACACACAGGGAAGGGGCACTTTTTGGGGAGAAAGTGTTCCAACCCTAGTGTTAACGACCGTAGTTTTAAGGACCCTAGTGTTAAGGACCCTAGTTTTAAGGACCGTAGATTTAAGGGCCCTAGTGTTAAGGAACACACAACACACAGGGAAGGGGCACTTTTGGGAGAGAAAGTGCTCTAACCCAAGTGTTAACGATCGTAGTTTTAAGGACCGTAGTTTTAAGGAACCTAGTGTTAAGGACCGTAGTTTTAAGGACCCTAGTGTTAAGGACCGTAGTTTTAAGGACCCTAGTTTTAAAAACCCTAGTTTTAAGGACCCTAGTTTTAAGGAACACCCAACACACACAGGGAAGGGGCACTTTTTGGGGAGAAAGTGTTCCAACCCTAGTGTTAACGACCGTAGTTTTAAGGACCCTAGTGGTAAGGACCGTAGTTTTAAGGACCCTAGTGTTAAGGATCGTAGTTTTAAGGACCCTAGTTTTAAGGAACACACAACACACAGGGAAGGGGCACTTTTTGGGGAAAGAGTGCTCCAACCCTAGTGTTAACGACCGTAGATTTAAGGACCCTAGTGTTAACGACCGTAGTTTTAAGGACCCTAGTGTTAAGGACCGTAGTTTTAAGGACCCTAGTGTTAAGGATCGTACTTTTAAGGACCCTAGTTTTAAGGAACACACAACACACAGGGAAGGGGCACTTTTTGGGGAAAGAGTGCTCCAACCCTAGTGTTAACGACCGTAGTTTTAAGTACCCTAGTGTTAACGACCGTAGTTTTAAGGACACTAGTGTTAAGGACCCTAGTGTTAAGGACCGTAGTTTTAAGGACCCTAGTGTTAAGGACCCTAGTTTTAAGGAACACACAACACATTGGGAAGGGGCACTTTTTGGGGAGAAAGTGTTCCAACCATAGTGTTAACGACCGTAGTTTTAAGGACCCTAGTTTTAAGGATCGTAGTTTTAAGGACCCTAGTGTTAAGGACCGTAGTTTTAAGGACCGTAGTTTTAAGGAACACAACACACAGCACACACGGAAGGGGCACTTTTTGGGGAGAAAGTGTTCCAACCAACACACAACACAACACACAACACACACGGAAGGGGTACTTTTTGGGGAAAAAGTGCTCCAACCAACACGCAACACACAACACACAACACAACACACTCGGAAGGGGTACTTTTTGGGGAAAAAGTGCTCCAACCAACACACAACACACAACACAACAAAAAACACAAGAAAACAAAAAGAAATGCAAAAACAAAAAATAAAAACAAAATAGAAAATACAACAAGCAAAAACAAACAAAAAAACAACAACAAAAAAAAAAGAAAAACGCAAAGAAAAACACAACACACAACACACACGGAAGGAGCACTTTTTGGGGAGAAAGTACTCCAACCAACACACAACACATAACACAACACAACAAAAACAGAAAAATACAAAAACACAAGAAAAAAAAAAAAGAAAAGGAAAAAAAGAAATGACAACAGAAACAAGAACAAAAACAAAAACATCAACATAAACAAAAACAACAAAAACACAAACAAAAAACAGCAAAAACAAAAAACGCAAAGAAAAACACACAACACACACGAAAGGGGCACTTTTTGGGGAGAAAGTGCTCCAACCAACACAACACACAATAAAAACAAAAACAAAAACACAAGAAAACAAAAAGAAATACAAAAACAAAAAACCAAAACAACAAAAACAAAAAACAAAAACAACAAAAAGCAAAAAACAACAAAAACAAAAGCGCAAACAAAAACACGCAACACACACGGAAGGGGCACTTTTTGGGGAGAAAGTGTTCCAACCAACACACAACACACAACAAAAACAGAAACAAAAATAAAAAACAGAAGAAAACAAAAAGAAATACAAAAACAAAAAGAAAAATAGAAAAACGACAACAGAAACAACAAAAAACAAAAACAAAAAAACAAAAAACAGCAAAAACAAAAACACACAACACAACACACACGGAAGGAACACTTTTTGGGGAGAAAGTGCTCCAACCAACTCACAACACACAATACAACACAACAAAAACAAAAACAAAAACAAGAAAAATAAAAAGAAATACAAAAACACACACACAAAAAAAACGACAACAAGAACAACAAGAACAACAAAAACAAAAACAACAACAAAAACAAGAAAAACAACAAAAGCAAAAAAGCAAAGAAAATCACACAACACACAACACACACGGAAGGAGCACTTTTTGGGGAGAAAGTACTCCAACCAACACACAACACATAACACACAACAACACAACACAACAAAACTAAAAACAAAAACAAAAACACAAGAAAAACAAAAAGAAATACAAAAAGAAAAAGAAAAATACAAAATAAATAACACCAGAAACAACAACAACAAAAATAAAAACAACAACAACAAAAACATAAAACAACAACAAAACAACAACAAAAACGCAAACAAAAACACACAACACACAACACACACGGAAGGGGCACTTTTTGGGGAGAAAGTGCTCCAACCAACACACAACAACACAACACAATAAAACAAAAACAAAAACAGCAAAAACACAAGCAAGAACAGCAATAACAACAAAAACAACAACAAAAAACAACAATAATAATAAAAACTAAAATCAACAACAAAAACAACAAAAACAAGAACACAAAAAACAACAAAAACAAAAAACAAAAAACAACAAAAATGAAAAAAACAAAATCAAAAACAAAAGAGAAACAACAAAAACAACATCAACAACAACTAATAAAACAATAAAAATAAAAACAAAAACAAAAACAACAAACAAACAAAAACAAAAAACAAAAATGAAAACAAAACAAAAACAAAAACAAAATTAAACAAAAACAACAAAAACAACAACAAAGACAACAACAATAATAATAATAATAATAATGATAATAATAATAATAATAATAATAATAATAATAATAATAATAATAATAATAATAATAATATCAATAATAATGAAAGTTACACGCGATTGAAGGAATGAAAACCTGATTCACCCTGTATCATATTACCTCAAACTGAAACATAACTCTTAATCACTGGGAAAAAAAAAAAAAAACATTAAACTTGACTGGTTATCTGAAAACTTATAAAATGCACATCCATACTGACTCTTAAAACAGAAGCGGTCGCATTTCACACCCGCCTCTTCAACTAAAACTACGTAAAGGATATACCTGTACTATACACTATACTTAAACAATCAGACAACATACACACATCTATGACTTGAAATAAAAACTCCACATATACAAGGCTAACAGAAAAAAAGGCTACATTTCTTTTACAACTGAAGACCAGCACCTCAGTGGGCCTTTTTTAAATCACATTGTTTCCCTTTGACCGGTTTCCCTTCTCACATAAAATAAAATCGACACCTTAAACTGATCCCTAAAGATATAAAAGATACTTAAAGGCTGATAGAATGTACTATCGTGACAAAAAACTTTTCAATACAACCTGTATAAATCTTTACTAAATACATAACGACTCAAACAACATACACACGCACTTTTGGCCTTTAAATAAAGCCTTTACATGTTATATTCGACTCCTAAAACTGATTCCTAAACTATAAAGATATAACTGAAACCTAAGGACCGATAGAATATACAAACATAAGACTAACTTTTAATCCCTTCAGTAAAATGACGCATTTTTACATATGTTTTGACTACTTTTGGATGAATCTATAGTCTCACAACCTTATGTAGGCATTAAAACGGTGAAGACTCTGGCCACTAATCTTCTGACTTCCATAGCCACTTCCTGATGTCAATAAAATCGTCTGACCATACCAAAACCTCATGAAAACTGCGTCCCGGTAGTGAAGGGGTGAAATAGAACCTTCATATACCAAGAGAATTCCTAAAACCGAATCCTAAAGCATAAAACTATAATAGATGCCTGAAAACTCAGAAAATATACACAGATAAGAATTTTAAACAGAGGCAGCCTAAAAGCCGACGCGTTCCTCACCTTTAAGGAAGTACCGTGTGAGATAAAACTCAGTAAAGACACCTTAAAACCTGCCCAGCTCTATATTGATAAGTTTACCTTTAAAACACACACACACACACACACACACACACACACACACACACACACACACACATTGCCCTACCATCTTCCTCAAAATCAGAACAAGTAAACAAATCCCCAGAGTAAAGTAACTATACAAATGTTTAATATTATAGGACTCTCAATAAAAATCTTTTGATGAAATGTATAAGTACGGCCATCTGGGTTTCAAGATCCTCGTATTACCAACATTAACCTGCAAATCTTCCTTTAAATTATTCGTCTACGAGAGAGAGAGCGAGAGAGAGAGAGAGAGAGAGAGAGAGAGAGAGAGAGAGAGAGAGAGAGAGAGAGAGAGAGAGAGAGAGAGAGAGAGAGGGAGAGAGAGATTAGTACTAGCACTTCAAGAAACGAGACTTTACGGTTTTGAGCTTCAGTTAAAAATGTCACAATAATTTATTTTTATTTGAAGAATGTTGTTCACTGATTTAATTGTCATTTCAAGACATGTTTAAGAATGTTTTGAATAACAGTTTTAGCGTTCCAGAAGACTTTCTTTATTTTCATTGACGAGAAGCGACTGCACTGTTGCATAGCTTCCTCCCGCGGTGCCCTCAGCTTCTTTCTTCACAGATTGTGCAGTGAAATGGGAAGAGAAAATCAGAATATGTTTCCAAGTAAATATGAGAGAGAGAAGAGAAAATTAGGATATGTTTCCAAGTAGATATGAAGGTACAAATAGAAAACCACAGTGAGGGATGAAAACATCGCCATAAGAGCTGCAACCCATATAATTATGAACCACATGGAATAAATGACAAGCACAACAGTATCATCTCTCGAAATTCAACGCAAACTTTCATCTACGTAAACCCTCGCGCCAAACCACGTTTTGTAGGAAAACTCCTGTTTCTTGTAATACTACTACTAATAGTGATAATAATAATAATAATAATAATAATAATAATAATAATAATAATAATAATAATAATAATAATAATAATAATAATAATATGAAAATGATAATTACAACATCTGTAATGATTATAATAATAGCAATGATGACAATAATAACAACAACAACAACAATAATAATAATAATAATAATAATAATAATAATAATAATAATAATAATAATAATAATAATAATA
>CM035198.1:331978-347240 GCA_020233015.1 Callinectes sapidus | reverse complement strand
TGCCCCTGTCCTTCTTTTTTCTTTCTTTCTGTTTCTAAATAAATAGGTGTAATACTGAATTTTTTGTTCCGCATCACCGCTGAAGTAGATATGGATGGCTGTTTTTCTTTGTTTAATATAAAGTTTCCAGCCCATCCAAACGTGGCATATGGGCGTGGGAGTGCGACCTTGCCGCCACCATAACCAGACTTCATTGGCGAGTGTTAGTCCTGACCTGCCCTCACACATAGACCTACCTCCCTATAGACCGTTCTGCTGTTGTCAGCCCGCCATGTGGCCAGCTTGACAGCAAATACTAGGCTGTAATATACAACGTCAAGAAAAGACGAAGAGAGAGAGAGAGAGAGAGGGGGGGTGGGGGGGAGTTGAGCGGGATTGTGAACTGTAGAGACGTGGCAGGAGTGGAAGATTAGTTGTCAAAAACAGACGGAGCACATCACAGCCATCTAAGAGTTGGCCGACTATAACAATGATTTTTATGCGTCGCTCAACTAACCAGTGTGTTTCTTTTCTCGCCACAGAAAGTACAGAAAGAGTTCACCAAGTTTGACGTCTACAGGATGGTGATGAACAAACTGGCAGAAAGGCAACAGCAACAACAACAACAGCAAATGGAGGAGGCAGCTTAACTCTCCCCCCCCCCACACACACACACAATCATAATATATATATATATATATATATATATATATATATATATATATATATATATATATATATATATATACACACATTTATATATGAAATGATGATAATAATGTTAATAGTAATATAAGAAGTAGTAGTAGTAGTAATAGTAGTAGTAGTAGTAGTAGTAGTAGTAGCAGTAGTAGTAGTAGTAGTAGTAGTAGGAGTAGTAGTAGTAATAGTAGTAGTAGCAGTATCATTATTATTATTATTATTATTATCGTTATTATTATTATTATTATTATTATTATTATTATTATTATTATTATTATTGTTATTATTATTATTATTATTATTATTATTATTATTATTATTATTATTATTGTTGTTGTTGTTGTTGTTATTATTGTCATCATTGCTATTATTATAATCATTCCGCTTTTTCATTCTCCTTTTCCGACTTCCTTCGTTCGTCTATTTCTTCTTCTTCTTCTATCTTCTTATGCTTCATTCGTCGCACTATTAGTAGTAGTATTACAGGAAACAGTAGTTTTCCTACAAAACGTGGTTTGGCGCGAGGGTTTACGTAGATGAAAGTTTGCGTTGAATTTCGAGAGATGAAACTGTTGTGCTTGTCATTTATTCCATGTGGTTCATAATTATATGGGTTGCAGCTCTTATGGCGATGTTTTCATCCCTCACTGTGGTTTTCAATTTGTACCTTCATATCTACTTGGCAACATATCCTAATTTTCTCTTCTCTCTCTCATATTTACTTGGAAACATATTCTGATTTTCTCTTCCCATTTCACTGCAAAATCTGTGAAGAAAGAAGCTGAGGGCACCTCGGGAGGAAGCTATGCAACAGTGCAGTCGCTTCTCGTCAATGAAAATAAAGAAAGTCTTCTGGAACGCTAAAACTGTTCTTCAAAACATTCTTAAACATGTCTTGAAATGACAATTAAATCAGTGAACAACATTCTTCAAATAAAAATAAATTATTGTGACATTTTTAACTGAAGCTCAAAACCGTAAAGTCTCGTTTCTTGAAGTGCTAGTACTAATCTCTCTCTCTCTCTCTCTCTCTCTCTCTCTCTCTCTCTCTCTCTCTCTCTCTCTCTCTCTCTCTCTCTCTCTCGTAGACGAATAATTTAAAGGAAGATTTGCAGGTTAATGTTGTTAATACGAGGATCTTGAAACCCAGATGGCCGTACTTATACATTTCATCAAAAGATTATTATTGAGAGTCCTATAATATTCAACATTTGTATAGTTACTTTACTCTGGGGACTTGTTTACTTGTTCTATTTTTGAGGAAGATGGTAGGGCAATGTGTGTGTGTGTGTGTGTGTGTGTGTGTGTGTGTGTGTGTGTGTGTGTGTGTGTGTGTGTGTGTGTTTTAAAGGTAAACTTATCAATATAGAGCTGGGCAGGTTTGAAGGTGTCTTTACTGAGTTTTATCTCACCCGGTACTTCCTTAAAGGTGAGGAACGCGTCGGCTTTTAGGCTGCCTCTGTTTAAAATTCTTATCTGTGTATATTTTATGAGTTTTCAGGCATCTATTATAGTTTTATGCTTTAGGATTCGGGTTTAGGAATTCTCTTGGTATATGAAGGTTCTATTTCACCCCTTCACTACCGGGACGCATTTTTCATGAGGTTTTGGTATGGTCAGACGATTTTATTGACATCAGGAGGTGGCTATGGAAGTCAGAAGATTAGTGGCCAGAGTCTTCACCGTTTTAATGCCTACATAAGTTTGTGAGACTATAGATTCATCCAAAAGTAGTCAAAACATATGTAAAAATGCGTCATTTTACTGAAGGGATTAAAAGTTAGTCTTATGTTTGTATATTCTATCGGTCCTTAGGTTTCAGTTATATCTTTATATTTTAGGAATCAGTTTTAGGAGTCGAATATAACATGTAAAGGCTTTATTTAAAGGCCAAAAGTGCGTGTGTATGTTGTTTGAGTCGTTAGGTATTTAGTAAAGATTTATACAGGTTGTATTGAAAAGTTTTTTGTCACGATAGTACATTCTATCAGCCTTTAAGTATCTTTTATATCTTTAGGGATCAGTTTAAGGTGTCGATTTTATTTTATTTGAGAAGGGAAACCGGTCAAAGGGAAAAAATGTGATTTAAAAAAGGCCCACTGAGGTGCTGGTCTTCAGTTGTAAAAGAAATGTAGCCTTTTTTTCTGTTAGCCTTGTATATGTGGAGTTTTTATTTCAAGTCATAGATGTGTGTATGTTGGCTGATTGTTTAAGTATAGTGTATAGTACAGGTATATCCTTTACGTAGTTTTAGTTGAAGAGGCGGGTGTGAAATGCGACCGCTTCTGTTATAAGAGTCAGTATGGATGTGCATTTTATAAGTTTTCAGATAACCAGTCAAGTTTAATGTTTGTTTTTTTCCCAGTGATTAAGAGTTATGTTTCAGTTTGAGGTAATATGATACAGGGTGAATCAGGTTTTTATTCATTCAATCGCGTGTAACTTTCATTATTATTGATATTATTATTATTATTATTATTATTATTATTATTATTATTATTATTATTATCATTATTATTATTATTATTGTTGTTGTTGTCTTTGTTGTTGTTTTTGTTGTTTTTGTTTAATTTTGTTTTTGTTTTTGTTTTGTTTTCATTTTTGTTTTTTGTTTTTGTTTGTTTGTTGTTATTGTTTTTCTTTTTATTTTTATTGTTTTATTAGTTGTTGTTGATGTTGTTTTTGTTGTTTCTCTTTTGTTTTTATTTTTGTTTTTTTCATTTTTGTTGTTTTTTGTTTTTGTTGTTTTTTGTGTTCTTGTTTTTGTTGTTTTTGTTGTTGATTTTAGTTTTTATTATTATTGTTGTTTTTGTTGTTATTGCTGTTCTTGCTTGTGTTTTTGCTGTTTTTGTTGTTATTGCTGTTCTTGCTTGTGTTTTTGCTGTTTTTGTTTTTGTTATATTGTGTTGTGTTGTTGTGTGTTGGTTGGAGCACTTTCTCCCCAAAAAGTGCCCCTTCCGTGTGTGTTGTGTGTTTTTGTTTGCGTTTTTGTTGTTGTTTTATGTTTTTGTTGTTGTTGTTTTTGTTTTTGTTTCTGGTGTTATTTATTTTGTCTTTTTCTTTTTCTTTTTGTATTTCTTTTTGTTTTTCTTGTGTTTTTGTTTTTGTTTTTAGTTTTGTTGTGTTGTGTTGTGTGTTATGTGTTGTGTGTTGGTTGGAGTACTTTCTCCCCCAAAAGTGCTCCTTCCGTGTGTGTTGTGTGTTGTGTGTTTTTCTTTGCTTTTTTCCTTTTGTTGTTTTTCTTGTTTTTGTTGTTGTTTTTGTTTTTGTTGTTCTTGTTGCTCCTGTTGTTTTTTTTTTGTGTGTTTTTGTATTTCTTTTTATTTTTCTTGTTTTTGTTTTTGTTTTTGTTGTGTTGTATTGTGTGTTGTGTGTTGGTTGGAGCACTTTCTCCCCATAAAGTGTTCCTTCCGTGTGTGTTGTGTTGTGTGTTTTTGTTTTTGCTGTTTTTTGTTTTTTTGTTTTTGTTTTTGTTTTTTGTTGTTTCTGTTGTCGTTTTTCTATTTTTCTTTTTGTTTTTGTATTTCTTTTTGTTTTCTTCTGTTTTTTTATTTTTGTTTCTGTTTTTGTTGTGTGTTGTGTGTTGGTTGGAACACTTTCTCCCCAAAAAGTGCCCCTTCCGTGTGTGTTGCGTGTTTTTGTTTGCGCTTTTGTTTTTGTTTTTTTTGCTTTTTGTTGTTTTTGTTTTTTGTTTTTGTTGTTTTTGTTTTTTGTTTTTGTATTTCTTTTTGTTTTCTTGTGTTTTTGTTTTTGTTTTTATTGTGTGTTGTGTTGGTTGGAGCACTTTCTCCCCAAAAAGTGCCCCTTTCGTGTGTGTTGTGTGTTTTTCTTTGCGTTTTTTGTTTTTGATGTTTTTTGTTTTTGTTTTTGTTGTTTTTGTTTATGTTGATGTTTTTGTTTTTGTTCTTGTTTCTGTTGTCATTTCTTTTTTTCCTTTTCTTTTTTTTTCTTGTGTTTTTGTATTTTTCTGTTTTTGTTAAGTTGTGTTATGTGTTGTGTGTTTTTTGAAGTACTTTCTCCCCAAAAAGTGCTCCTTCCGTGTGTGTTGTGTGTTGTGTTTTTCTTTGCGTTTTTCTTTTTTGTTGTTGTTGTTTTTTTTGTTTGTTTTTGCTTGTTGTATTTTCTATTTTGTTTTTATTTTTTGTTTTTGCATTTCTTTTTGTTTTCTTGTGTTTTTTGTTGTGTTGTGTGTTGTGTGTTGGTTGGAGCACTTTTTCCCCAAAAAGTACCCCTTCCGAGTGTGTTGTGTTGTGTGTTGTGTGTTGTGTGTTGGTTGGAGCACTTTTTCCCCAAAAAGTACCCCTTCCGTGTGTGTTGTGTGTTGGTTGGAACACTTTCTCCCCAAAAAGGGCCCCTTCCGTGTGTGCTGTGTGTTGTGTTCCTTAAAACTACGGTCCTTAAAACTACGGTCCTTAACACTAGGGTCCTTAAAACTACGATCCTTAAAACTAGGGTCCTTAAAACTACGGTCGTTAACACTAGGGTTGGAACACTTTCTCCCCAAAAAGTGCCCCTTCCCAATGTGTTGTGTGTTCCTTAAAACTAGGGTCCTTAACACTAGGGTCCTTAACACTACGGTCCTTAACACTAGGGTCCTTAACACTAGGGTCCTTAAAACTACGGTCGTTAACACTAGGGTACTTAAAACTACGGTCGTTAACACTAGGGTTGGAGCACTCTTTCCCCAAAAAGTGCCCCTTCCCTGTGTGTTGTGTGTTCCTTAAAACTAGGGTCCTTAAAACTACGATCCTTAACACTAGGGTCCTTAAAACTACGGTCCTTAACACTACGGTCCTTAACACTAGGGTCCTTAAAACTACGGTCGTTAACACTAGGGTCCTTAAATCTACGGTCGTTAACACTAGGGTTGGAGCACTCTTTCCCCAAAAAGTGCCCCTTCCCTGTGTGTTCCTTAAAACTAGGGTCCTTAAAACTACGATCCTTAACACTAGGGTCCTTAAAACTACGGTCCTTAACACTAGGGTCCTTAAAACTACGGTCGTTAACACTAGGGTTGGAACACTTTCTCCCCCAAAAGTGCCCCTTCCCTGTGTGTGTTGGGTGTTCCTTAAAACTAGGGTCCTTAAAACTAGGGTCCTTAAAACTACGGTCCTTAACACTAGGGTCCTTAAAACTACGGTCCTTAACACTAGGTTCCTTAAAACTACGGTCCTTAAAACTACGATCGTTAACACTTGGGTTAGAGCACTTTCTCTCCCAAAAGTGCCCCTTCCCTGTGTGTTGTGTGTTCCTTAACACTAGAGTCCTTAAATCTACGGTCCTTAAAACTAGGGTCCTTAAAACTACGGTCGTTAACACTAGGGTTGGAACACTTTCTCCCCAAAAAGTGCCCCTTCCCTGTGTGTTGTGGGTTCCTTAAAACTAGGGTCCTTAAAACTACGTTCCTTAAAACTAGGGTCCTTAAAACTAGGGGCCTTAAATCTACGATCCTTACATCTATGATTCTCTTATGTTCCATCGAAGTTTAATGGACAGTGGCGCGTACGCCTCCAGCCCCTCACAGGGGCACTGCTATGGAGGAGCCCAGTTCTCCCCTAAAGGGCTCCTCAGATGGTCAGAGTGCAGTGTTTGCTGGGAACTGTTCAGTCCCCTTAGCTTCTGTGAATGCTGAGCATTTTCTACCTGTAAGGGGCTGCAGGTGGACACTAATAATTCTGTAGCAGGAGGAGGTGGAGCAGAAGGACTTGCCGTGTGAGGCCGGCTAGACCTGGGGCCCGTAGATCCAGCCGACCAGCTCCTCCTCCAGCGCCTCCTGCAAATCTTTCCCGTGCCGGACGAAATTTAGTTTCCGGAAAAGATTTAATTTTGAAGAGAATAAGAAATTGGAGACTTTGTTGGGAAATTAGTGTGATTGAGGAAAATGCAAGAATGAGTGTAGCAATGAAGAGGCAAAAAGAGAACTTTTCCCTGTGAAGGTTGTACACAGCGTGTCACACTACTAACCTGCGTGTATTTCCTCCTTTTGAAGACGCTATAAAGAAGTAAGCATCTGCTGTTTGTTCACCTTCAAGATGTACTCTACACTTGATATTACCTCTCAATCCCCCCCTTCCCCATAAACAGCAAAGGAAAAGAAATATTGTCTTTTTAAGCTACATAACCAAACCAACCAACTATTATGGTGTGTGTGTGTGTGTGTGTGTGTGTGTGTGTGTGTGTGTGTGTGTGTTGTTGTTGTTGTTGTTGTTGTTCTTTATATAGGCTACAATACTAGGAGGCTGGTAGAAAATTCTCTGGAAAAAAAAATGTAGGTGATTAAAGAGAAAACTTATGGAGCAGAATGTTAAAGCAGTGTGAAGTTAAGGTGCATAGAGATTACGAGTAAATATTTGAACTTTCTAATGTTTTTATTCATTCATTTGTATTTGAATTAGTAGTGCTAGTTTTTGTTATTCTTTCTACGATACAAAATCAAGAAAATTATGAAAAAATTGAAGAAAACTAAAACATTTTGGTGAAGAATTGATGAAGTACATGAGACTTACCGTAGGTCAGTTGAAATGTGCTTCTAATTTTAGGGAAGCAAATCACCTCTGATAGAAGGAAGCTTTCACATGAGATACGCTTTGTTGCCACTCGCCACCAGACTTTGAAGAAAACGATCACCCACATGAAAAACAATACACTATTTCACATTGCTCCAAGTGCTTCAACTATGAGACGCGGTGCAGCGTAGGGAGGGAGTGGAGGGCATGTGAAAGCTTCCTTCTAGCAGAGGTGATTTGCTTCCCTAAAATTAGAAGCACATTTCAACTGACCTACGGTAAGTCTCATGTACTTCATCAATTTTACGTCAGCAAATCACTTCTCTGCTATCGGAAGCTTCCCCATGAGATTTTGAAGCCATGTGGGTGTCGTACAATAACCAGTAAAAGATAAACATAAATGTGAGTATGGTGTAGAAAACAATCAAGTGTTAAATTACAATATAATGAAAAAGGTACAGTTTAGCAATCAACACAATGGACGAAAGTCCAAAACAAACAAAAAATACCCTTCTTACTGCAATACAGCTTCTTGAAAAGAATCAGTTTCTCTTACAATTTCTTTGTCATAATGTTTAGCAAATGTGGTTTCTCTCGACCACCCAGCCTTCGCCATGATATGTGTAATCGGCACTGCCATGGCCTTAGCTTTTGACACAGCAGCATGCCGAACACTGCCGGCTGAGTATTTGTCAGTGTCTACTCCTGACATCCGTAACACTGTCCTAATCCATCTGGCAATAGTATCCTTTGTTACATTCTTGTGTGGCTTAATAAAACTAAGAAGTAATTTACCATTCTCCTGATCCACAACATTTCTAAACTTCAATGTTCTAGCAATGTACATTTTCAGTGCCTCACAAACACATAATCCACTGTCCCTACCATAAGCTTTAAAGGTCACAAAGCGCACATTAAATTTTGGTCTACACTGTTTAATATTTCCCCCTAACCAAACAGAAATAGAGTCCTCCTTAATGTCAATGTTTGCAAAAAGTAACAAATGTAATGTCTGTGCTCTGGCAGCTTGTGTGAGCGCCATCAACATTATAAGTTTTAATGTTAAGTCCTTTAAGGAAAGAGAACATAATGGTCCCATGGTTCGTAGTTTCTGAAAGACCAGCTGTACGTCCCAGGTTCCTGCATACCTGGGTGTAGATGGTCTTAGGTTAAAAACCCCTCGCAGAAACCTGTTGACAAGAGGATGATTGCCCGCTCTACAGCCATCAACCACTATCCCTAGTGACAATAGAGCTCCCCTTGCCGTATTAACCGACTCGTAGCCCACACCTCTGTGGAAAGTGTCAGACAGGAAGTTTACAATCTCAGTTACAGTGGGATTAAGGGGACTGATACGCCCTGTATCACAAAATTGTAGCCACCTGTTAACATGCGGCTGATACTGCTTTGCAGTGGCAGGCCTCCACGAGGCCATGATGATGTCCGTACCTGGCGAAGAAATTCCTCGTTCTCGCAGTTGTCGCCGGACAAGAGACAGGCCATCAGTCTTGTTTGCTTCAGGATGGGGTGCTCCTCTGCTGTTGACGGCTGACTCAGGACATTCATCCCTCTGGGTATCAGGCGTGGTTCCTTGATCAACATTGTGAGGAGAGACCCCATCCACGCCTGTGATGGCCACACTGGTACTATCATCCACCCCCGCGCCCTCTCTGCTCGTATCTTCTGAAGACATCTAGCAATCAAAGCAAAGGGGGGAAAAATATAGACTAGCTCAAATTGTGACCAATTAATTGAAAAGGCATCAAAGTATTCTGCCTCTGGGTCCGGTCTCCAAGAACAAAATCGTGGTACTTGCTTGTTTAGCCTAGAAGCAAAAAGATCAATGTTTGGGACTCCAAAGACTTCGCAGAGCTCTCTAAAAATAGCCTCACTCAACTTCCACTCATGTCTGTCATTGAATTTTCGAGAGGCAGCCTCCGCCAAAAGATTAACTCTGCCTGGTACATGGGAGCATGTAACCCATACCTCAATCTTCTCACACAAATCCCAGATTTTGAGGCAGATTGCATTACACATAACAGATTTTGTGCCTCCCATTTCATTAACATAGTGGACAGCAGTCGTGTTATCACAAAACACTTTAATATGTTTTCCTCGTAGTTGACTTGCAAAGGAATGTAGTGCAAATAGTATGGCTTTGAGTTCCTTTTCATTGATGTGCAAATCTGTCTCCGATAAGGACCATCTTCCTCCCCAACCTAAGTTTGATGCATCAGTATACAGATCTATTTCCGCGCTTTCCCGAAAAATGTTCCTGCTTTGCACAGCAATATGATTTAACCACCAAAGTAGGTCTATCTTCATATCATGAGTGATAGCTATCCATTTATCAAAATTACCTCCTACTTCCTTTAAGGCTGAAATTTTTGCAGTCTCCAATCTCCTGTAATGCAGCTTTCCCATTTCCACTGCTGGAGTAGCTGCAACCAATAATCCAACAACTTTGGCAACATCCCTGATGTGTGCTCTATCACAGTGAACTAATTCCTTACAACACTGAATTATTTTCTGCCTCCTTCGCTCAGGTAACGTAACTGTCATTTGTTCTGAATTGATAACATTCCCCAAGTACTCCAAACTCTTTGTAGGTGTCAAGACAGATTTTCCTACATTAATAGAAAAACCCATTTTTCTGAGAAGCTCTACAGTGGCATGAACACTTTGATTACAACCTTCAAATGAGCTGTGCGAAATGAGGGTGTCGTCAATAAAGCTGGTAATGATATGACCTTGCTCTCTCAGTGTAGCAAAAAATAGGTTTCATTAGTTTTGTGAAGAGACATGGACCTTCGGCAACGCCATTGGGAAGACAAGTGAACTGATAGATCATCCCTTGCCATTTAAAGCACAAAAACTTTTGTTGTTCTTCAGCAATTTTGACAGAATAATAAGCATGTCTTAAATCAACGGAGGCCATGAAAGCATCTTTATTAATAAGTCTAATTGCCTGTTCAAAATTCTCCATTTTGAAATGCTTATACTCAATGTGTTCATTAAGCTTCTGTAGATTAAGAATCATCCTAAAGCCTCCATCTTTTTTCTTTCGCAAGACAATTGGGGAAAGAATTTGGTCCTTTTGTCTGTGAGTTACCTTAATAACCTTAAGTTCTAATAACTTTACAATTTCCTGACAAATGATTAGTTTCTCCTCCTTACTAAACACATACTCAATTTCCTCAGAAAACAGTGGACCTATGTCATCAGTATTAATGTCAAGATGGCAATGTTTGACAATATCCAAAATGTGCGAATCAGTGGTAATTTTGTGCCTCATCCACAAACTTATGAAGTCTACCAGCTTCAAAAGTGTGACTCACCTCCTCTAACGCCGGGGAGTGTTGTATCCCCGGCCTCGGGAGTTTTTTGACTCCATGCCTTGTCGTGGAAAGGGCCGACGGTGTTCCGTCCTCTGACCATAAGCCCGCTGTCCATAAGGAGTGAGCTTGGTTGCAAACCCTTTGTAGGGGGCTTTCCCAGAAGAACCCCTTTTTCCTGTGCCAAATCTCCAAGTAGGAAACGATTTCTTCGTTGTGAATTTATTCTTAAGTTTTTCAGACTCCTCAATATTCTTGGCTGATTGTGATACATCGTCCCCAAACAGAAGTCTAGTCATTGGCACTTTGTCCGAACACAGGTGGGCATACTTCTGGTTTATCTCGCGTTTAATAATAAATCTGCGCGTCAGGTTATTCTTATGATTAGCATTACCCAGCAATGCTAAAGCCCCATTAAGCATGCCTACTTCGTGTGCTACATCAGGGTTACCATCCAGAGCAACCTTATCCAGCGCCATAAGGAACTTGATCATAATTGTGGCTGCACTAATAATATCCTTGCCAACATCCTTCATACGAGAGTCGGCCTTCTTGGCCTCCGTTTTCAGAGCATCCAAGACTTGCGAGTTACACTCCACTGGAGCCAAAGCGGGACAGTTGGCAGGTCTCTTGGTAGAATCATCATCTAAGATCTCCTTGTACTCCTCCTCACGTAGACCATTATCAAATACTTGATTCACCATGTCGGCTACCTGCCCGTCAATGCGAACAGATACATCATCCACCGGGCCGTAGGACTTAGCACACTGTAGGAGGACACTAGAAGGCAGCACGTCATCCTGATTGTCACTATCATCATCACTAGACAAATGATGTTCACCAGTAGGTGTTGGAAACCCAGAAAATCCAGCAGTGGAGGCGGAGCAAGACACCTCCGCTGTTGGCCGACGATTTACATGCACAGCTGATGCAGGGGGCTGGGGGAGAGGGAAGACGGACAGTTTGTCCACGGACGTTTTGGTCACGGACACATTGGCCACCAAATCGCCACCCGAGGACTTTTTGGCCACGGAAAGTAGGATATTTTGGCCACGGGACAAAACATGAAGAAAAAAAGTATTCTTTAATGTAAAAACAATAATATTCTTTAAATTAAAAACCATAAGTCTGCTATACATTCATATTTCCACCTCTAAGATTGTGACTGATGCCTCGGAGGAACTGTGGGATGGTCTTCTTCCCTTCATTCAGCTCCATGACTAGGTTAAGTTAGGTTAGGTTAGGTTAGGTTAGGTTAGGTTTGGTTAGGTTAGGTTAGGTTAGGTTAGGTTTGCTGCCGTGGCCAAACCGTCCTAGTTTGGTGGCCAATGACCAAAACGTCCGTAGCCAAAATGTCCGTGACCAAAATGTCCTACACTCGGGGGAGAGGGGGAGCACATGCACCGCCACATGAGTCAGGCCTTCTCTCTTTCAATTTATCCATATCAGCCCGCAACTCATGCAAAGCCTCCATGACCATGTCCCACGGCGGAGAATTAACCTCATCTCTAGAGGTCGAAGGGGAGAAATGGTCGGGTGGAGTACCCGCTGATCCACCCGCACCGCCGCCGCCATTACTGCCGCCACCACCAACATCCCTGGAATGTTTGCGGTCCCTCCTTGAACTCTCTCGTTGGGAAGAACTACTTCTGGAGCCAGCAGACGATCCCCTCCTGCGTGAGCTTTCCTTCACATGCTTACCATGGCCAGTATCAACCTCATCAGGCAACGGCCGTGTGTTTTGGCTCGGTGAAACAGACATGGCGCCGAGCCGCAAGCAACAGCCAACAAACACAATCAGTCGTAAACTCAGCAAGTGCACCACACAGGGCACTCACCCGCTCCTACACGGATAACGAGTGTTGTTGCAGCCTGCTCCTACACGGATAACAGGCTGTGGCAAGGCTTTCCACTAGGGAAACCAACGCCAACTCCTCTTGATGGAGTGACACGTCTAGTCGGCGTGAAAACAACTCAGCAATTGGTGGCGAGTGGCAACAAAGCGTATCTCATGGGGAAGCTTCCGATAGCAGAGAAGTGATTTGCTGACGTAAAATTGTGAAGTTGTCTTAGAACAATTAGTCTTTTAAGCTGCGTAACATTGCAATTAACTATTTAACCCGTTCAGTACTGGGACGCATTTGCATATTTATTCTGCTTATTATCTGTCGATTGTATACAGCTTCAGAAACTCAAGTAAGAATTAAAATAGTACAGACTCTGACCATTATTAGTCTTTTAAGTTAAGTTACGTAACATTGCAATTACTATTTACTCCTTCTAGTCCTGACTCATAGCCTTCTCTTTCGTGTTACTTCCACTTCCTTCCCACGCACCCTCCTCTCCCTCCACAGCGGCGGGGCAGAAGGCAGGAATCATCACCTTTATATCGATACAAGCGCGGTATTGCTTGAGAGAACTGATACAGGCGCTATCACCGCCATTAAGGGATTAGGAGACGCGAGCAGGAAACCGCAGTGTGTATGTACAGTATAGTGACTCCCACTGACAAGTTTGATCACCTCCATATGCAAATCTTTCTAAGCATCTGCAAGAATGTTACAGGTGAAGACAAGAAGTAATTTCAATTCAATTCCATGATAATATGTGGCTGGGGAGCACATAAAGATGTCTCAGAGTGATTGGTAATTAGGGTTCCAAGTGGCAGGCAAAGGTTAAACAACACTTTTTCTTATTTTTTATTTATTTTTTTAATCTATACAAAGTGGGCATTTTCATGGGAATTTATGGGCTAAAGAAGACCAACTAATGGAGACCTCCTGTCTGCTTACTCAGCTTTGTGATTCGCCTTTGATTGAGACACACACACACACACACACATACACACCTATTGCTTTCAACTCTTACTTTGATAAGAGACAATTATCACCACCACATGCAATACATAAAACATTTTGAAGCATTTTCAAAAGTTATGGATGAAAGGAATGTATTTTGCAATTTCTACCACTTTAAAGATTGGATGTATCTAGTTCAGATAACTCAGTGATTGGTAATTAAGGAAAAATGTAACAAATGTCAGTCAATGGTTAATGAACACTTGCACACCTACACACACACACACACACACAGATAACTGAATACCAGTCCTGAGTTCTTTCTACAGGGGAACGGCTGGGTAGTGACAACAGACGTACATGGTGACCGAGACACACACACACAGAGGCATACATGTACATTCGTCTGTGAAACTTGACTTAACCCTCTGCAGTGTGTCTCCCGGTTTTCCTTCCTTGGGGACACACACACACACACTCTATGAGCACAGGTCTCGCATCAGTCCGAGGCTGCTGCTGCGATACCCACTGCCAAAATGATTTCTGCAAATGTCAACACAGAACACATGTCAGGATGTTAGGAGAGGCAAAAGCTGAACACACATACACAAATATATACTAAACATAATCTCATCACTACATTAAAGCACTCAGATAAAACTTTCATACATCAATCTTTTAATACACAAATTATCTTTCTTATAAATCAATCATCAAATATAAAGGTGTTGGAATGCTATAGACTAACCACCCTTCTCTAAGTATGAGTGAATTAAGGGAAGTTGTTGGGTTTTTTTTAGAAAGAGGGAGAAGCCACCCAAGGGCAACAAAAACAGTGAAAACAAAAAAGCCCACTATTAATGCCAGTCCCTTGAAGGAATAAGCGAGTTAGCCAAGAGCTGGGGATAAATGTTTTGAAACCTTCCTCTTAAATAAGGTCAAGTTATAGAAAGTTGTAAATACCGGGAGTTCCAGAGTGGTGTTATGAATGATGCATCCTAACCTTGGCTCTCAGTGCAATGGTGCCAGTGTGTTGTGTGGCACTACTATGGTCCTGCTAGTCCTTGTAACACTAATTCTCTGACATATACAATACTAAACCACTCAGTGTGTGAAGTATACTGTGTTTGGAAAGTCACTGTGCACTTTTCTAATAATAATCTGTATTGATGCTAAGAGGAGTCACTTTCAACATAATTTATAATTGTCATTCATATTTACCTCCTGTGTTCTATATTGCAACATGTATGTTACTAAATATATAAGTGCACAGTGACTTTCCGAACACCCTGTATTATACAGCAAGTTATTATAAGGTAAGGTAGTATGTATATACGTATGTGTGTATACAGTGTGACAAGTGTGTGTGTGTGTGTGTGTGTGTGTGTGTTTGTGTGTGTGTGTGTGTGTGTGATGGTTGGCATGCAGTACTTGATTCTCTGACACAACAACTTTGATCTATATTCAGAAATGCTCTCCTCTCTCACCACTACTACTATTTTCAAAGGCCACAGAGAGTACAAGCCCGGTTTCTGAGGGGGTGTTCCTCATATCAGTCATACAGTAACCTTGTTCATTGGTTATTAGAACCGTAAAAACATCATTGAAAACTTGTGTCACTTAAACAGGAACCTTTTGAAATAGTGGAGGTGGTGCAACGCTGAAGTGTTTCTGAATACGGACGTCTGTGTAAAGTAGTGTAGTGTAAATATGTATATAGAGAGTGTACAAAGTGTGTGTGTGTGTGTGTTGGTAATAGTGAGGTATATGTAGTGTGATACTGACCAGTGATTGAGGTTATGAAACAGTTTGTACAGCTTGTGTCTGTTGTTCCAGCCAGATAGATCTCGAGAGAGAGAGAGAGAGAGAGAGAGAGAGAGAGAGAGAGAGAGAGAGAGAGAGAGAGAGAGAGAGAGAGAGAGAGAGAGAGAGAGAGAGAGAG
>CM035198.1:303329-314047 GCA_020233015.1 Callinectes sapidus | reverse complement strand
GCTTCCTCATTCTCTTTCTCCCTTCACTCACTCCTTTTCTTACATTCCCACGCTTCTATCCTTCGTTCTTTTGTTCCTTGTCTATTTTCCTCGCTCTTTCTTTCCTTTCACTTTAATGTATTCAGTTGCCGTTGTATCTTATTGTGTACCTCACAATACATATTACTTTTCTTGTGTTACTATTAAATCTTCAATTGATTAATATATTACGCATTGATTCTCTCTCTCTCTCTCTCTCTCTCTCTCTCTCTCTCTCTCTCTCTCTCTCTCTCTCTCTCTCTCTCTCTCTCTCTCAGGACTGAAATGAAAGAGGCATGATTGTGGTCTTCTGTTTTTTATGGTTTCTTTATTAAAAATATATTTACAAAAGCTACTTACACTAGCAGAGTGCAATCCAGGCTCAATCGCTCTTGTGTACGAACATACGCATGTACACGCGCACAAACGTACATCCACCCACCCACCCACACCCACACACACACACACACACACACACCCAACCACCCACCCACCCACCCACACACACACATACACGCACACACACACACACACACCATCGCCGCTAGTATCACTCTTTACTTGACGCTAATAGTGCAAGAGGGAGACACGAAATAGCAACAATAATAGTACGTAATGGTAGTGGTAGTAGTAGTAGTAGTAGTAGTAGTAGTAACAGTAGTAGTAGTAGTAGTAGTAGTAGTAGTAGTAGTAGTAGTAGAAGTAATAGTAGTAGTAGTAGTAGTAGTAGTAGTAGTAGTAGTAGTAGTAGTAGTAGTAGTAGTAGTAGTAGTAATAATGATGATTATAATAATAATAATAATAATAATAATAATAATAATAATAATAATAATAATAATAATAGTAATAATAATAACAGCAACAACAGTAAAATAATAAGAGACTCACAGTGTTGGCAGGGGAATGAATCAGAGACACTTGGCTACAAATCTCTGTTGACCCGAGAAGACACGCTTGAAGCCAGACTTACATGTGCTTCAGCTTCACCCACGAGCTTCATCACCACTGCTTGACTCTCGTTTTGTGTTTCAGATTGCCACTTTCACTTCTTTCTTGCCTTTTCTTGCAGTTCTCCTACATGTCATACCGTGGTTCTTTTTCCCCTGTCTTGCCTGCCTTGCCTTTTCTTCATTTTTTTTTGTAAGGAAATGTACTCAGTGTAGTTTCTCATGTTAGGCTGAAATTGGCTTGAAATGTTACACTTGTCCGAATCGTTATAAAAGCAAAACAGTTTTTATGTGATTACTGCCAATAGAAGTGTGAGTTTACTGGTTCCGTCGTACCCCATGGCTTTACATTCCAGTAGTTGTCACATTCTTTGCTTGTTCGTCATGCTTCTGCAGAGGGATTTCTTTGACATGTTTTTTCCCCTCCATTTCTTGCAGTGGGTATGCAGGGACGCTACACATACACACGCACGCGCACACACGCACTCACACGCTAAAACATAAACACAATGGACACGGCAAAACTATAATGTGTATCGAAGTATAGATATATATTTATATTTATGTTTACGTACGTATATGCATAATAATATCGAAGCCTTCACTCACCTCTATTTAATTACATGTGTACAGTTATATCAATGTGATATTCTATCGTGCCGCCCTGCCTGTGACACGGCAAAGCGGGCCCATGGAAGATCTAGTCAACAACAACAACAACAGCAACAACAACAACATTTTTAGCAACATTAACAACACAAAGGAAAGGAAATGATAAGCTCCCTCCACAAGAACGAAGACAATAGCTGGCTAAAAGGAGGAGACCGAGGCAGACTGACAGACCGACTGACCGACTGACTGACTGACTGACAGACAAGTAAACAGACAAACAGGCAGACAGGCAAACACTCAGAGTGGTGATAGACATTGAAAAATTCTCAAGAACTTACTAATTTGAAGTGCTTTTTCCAATTCATTATTATTATTATTATTATTATTATTATTATTATTATTATTATTATTATTATTATTATTATTATTATTCATTAACATTTCTCAGTCCACAGTAAGTTATGGTGACGTCTTTGTTAACTTCTAGACAGTGAAACTAATGTTGTCTCGAAGAGCTAAGGACACAGAAGGAAAGCTGCTAATACGGAACATTCTAATCCGCGTGTACCAGCTACGGCTCCTTGGAAATGTGCAGTGTTTTGGTCACTGCATGGCTGGTTGTGAATCCTCTTGGTGTGAATTTTGTACGAGGAGTTTGTCATCTTATTCTCATTATTTTGTTTGTTTCACTGATTACTTTTTATTTAGTTTGTGTTTTCTTCTTTATTTTAATTCGTATTGCCGATGAAAGTGAATTAATGGGGCGAAGCACAATTACTTGATATGCAGGACAGGATGATGAATAAAGGTAATGTTTGCCTCTACACTGAAGAAAAGTGTTACAGAATGTATAGTTTTGTTTTTTAATCATTCATGGACACACAGATACACACAGGGAGTACACACACACACACACACACACACACACACACACACACACACACACACACACACACACACACATTCCAAGCTAAGCGGAAAAATAGATCGGGAGAAGAATAGGAACAATACTGTAGTAGAAATAGTTATTTTTTTTACATATATAATCTGTTTTTTTTATTTTTATGTTTGTTCTCAGGTGAGTGGTGAGTGAGTGGCTGATCTCCACTTCCATCGACATGACATGGCTGAACCGAGGTACAAAATGCTGCTTACTGACTACTGACTGTACTTTTCACTTCCTTTCCTCCTCTTTGCCGCTCAGTTTATCACCTTTCCCCTTTCCTCTCCTGCTTTGTCTTTTCATTTCCTTCTTTTGTGCCGCCCTTTTCTCCTGTTATTGCTTCTTCTTGCTTTTATCATCATCTCTCGTGTTTTATTAGCCGTATTGCTATGAATAATTGCCTTCTCTCTCTCTCTCTCTCTTTCTCTCTCCGCCTCTCCATCCTGAGTGTCATTCAGTTTACCTCAGTTATTTTCATTCTCTTATTGTCTATCCACGTTCGCCGATAACTTGCTGCCTCATATTAATATAATTTGCTCTAAGGTATTGAAAAGGTTCACTTATATATATACAGGCATTTCCTCAGAAAGAAAACACTGAAAGAAGGGGCTTGTTTTGCTGCAGCCAACTTTTATCGAATCTTTTTTTTTTTCCGATGCTTCATGTTCACGTGACTACCTGATTGACTTACTGTTTTTATGCCCACTCGTCTAAAACTTCAAGGTATATATATATGTATATTTATATGTATACATGACCTAAGTTGTTATTAAGTCCCGTAATGGCAGGCTATAATGGGATCTTTCCTCCTAGACAAGTACGTACTGGAGTCGGAACACTTAAGATAGTAAGTATCATGAAGAGGCGCGATCAGGACCTCCTTCTTTCTCGTTCCCTACTGAGGCGCTGTGCTGCCACGCCTCTGCCATCAGGGACGTCTTACGGAAGCGTCGACGATACCCACTACTGTCAAGGTCCAAAAATTTGCCTCTGAGTTCCTATGCGGAAAGAGGACACCTTAAATTTGCATCCAGCGTGATCGGGACTGCTTGGTGGCGTTGGGGTGGGCTCTCTAAATGGACTTTTCAGGGTCCTACACACGTCCCTAAGGGATGCTCAAAGATGGAGCGGTCAGGGCTGGGCCTCGGCTGTTCCAGGGTCGGCTGTCAGCACCCCACAGCCGGGCACTCGGCAATAGGGCCCCGCTAACAGAAGCCCCAACCATCGGCACCACATGACAACTGCTCGCCAGGTACGCCTTGCCGACTCTTGTAGCTCCAGCATCCCACTATTGTTGTTGCTGTTGTTATCGCTGTCTCTGCCGCGCCTCTGCAACTATGGGAGGACATCTTGTCCAAACTTTAAGCTCAGCTCCTCCTCGTTGTACGGGGGGAAGGAGGACTCGAAGTATTTCTCCAGAGTGTGGTACAGATGCAGCTGGACTCGATCAAGGTCGTGGCCTTCGTCTGTGTACGTCTGCTGCCTGTGGGAAGAATGAGAGAGAGAGTGATGTATGAGTGACTGTGTGTGTGTGTGTGTGTGTGTGTGTGTGTGTGTGTTATTTTTTCGATTACATATCCATGGTCATTACGAGGACTCTCTCTCTCTCTCACCTGAAGATCACCCCTGCCTTAGTGAGAGCGTGGGACAGCTTCAGCGTGTGGTCGTAGTGGACATCAGTATCGGCCGTTCCGTGTACTAGCATTAGGGACCTGTTCTTCAGTGACGCTGCCTGAAGGAGTAGCGAACTCTCCTCGTAGCCTCTGTAGTTCCCTCCTGGCACCACCTTCGCAGTGCCCATCAATCTCTCGGTGTAGTACGATGCTGCAACAGATATTTGAGGTTCTTAAGACTGTATTTACAAAGTTGCCGTTCCGTATTACCACTGGTACCAAACCAACACGCTGCAGTGCAAGTTAGCAACACTTTCAAGGATGTCAAAAGTTTAGCGGTAATTTAACATGGACTCTGCGACACCCGGGGGGGAAAAAAACTAGGAGAAATAAAAACAAAAAATCGTCTAATCACACCCGACCAAAGCTCGTGGTAGAAACGTGTCCCAGTACTGAGGGGGTTAGGAAAACACTACGGCTTAACTTAGCGGAAGGTGGTAGAAGTAAGAGAGTGGCTCACCGTACAGAGACCAGTCCGTGATGGGGCTGACCAGGGCGGCACAGCTCACCATGCCCTCTGTGTCCGAAATGATCAGGCGAGCGGCGTTGTGGCCTCCGTGACCCCATCCGAACACCGCCACTCTTGACTGGTCCAGGAACTCCAGTTTGGGCAAGAGTGACCTGCAGGAGGCGTAGTGAGAGGAGAAATGAAATAGCAATGATAATGATGATGATGGAAGTGGTGAGATTAATGATAGTGATGAAGATATAACTACTATTACTACTTATAATAATAATAATAATAATAATAATAATAATAATAATAATAATAATAATAATAATAATAATAATGATGGTAATGGTTATGACACAAATAATAATAACGCTTAGAAATGAAAGGGTAAATGGGGAATAAAATGATTAATAACTTTTATGGGAGAACGTAGAAAGAGGCAGAGAGGAGGACAATGAAAACGAGAGGGGGAAGTAAGATAATATAAAAGAATAACGGCCAAGAAGACTCAGAATTTACGAGGCAATATAAAGAGAAGAGGAGGAAGAGACAATGATAACAATAATACAAGTGATCAAGTCATTTTAAAATACGAGTGAGTCTATATTTAATGACATTTTAACATCCACATTGACCAGACAGCCTTAGCCATTGCTGAAAGAGAAGAAGAAGAAGAAGAAGAAGAAGAAGAAGAAGAAGAAGAAGAAAAAGAACAAGAACAACAACAACAACAGATCTACACTAATTGCCTCCAGACACAGTAAGACAAAAGTAATGAAAGAACACACATACAACCCCCCCCCCCCTTCACACACACACACAACCCCCCCCCCCTCCACACACACACACACACACCTGGTTCCCTTACCTTAAAACTCCCAGGTGATCTCGCGCCTCGTGTTCTCCCAGTCTCCAGGCAGGCTTGTACATGTGTCCTAAGTCCTGACCTGCCGCCCCACGGACCTCAGCCTGCAGCACTATCCACGACCTGCAGCAAGAGTGGTCAAGTTGTGGTGGATTTAGTCATGTGGCGTGCACGGAAGAGAAGAAGGTGGTGGAAGAGAAGGAAGAGGAGGATGAAGAAGAAGTGATTAAGTTGAAGTGGATAATTTAGACATGTGGCGTGCAAGGAAGAGAAGAAGGTGGTGGAAGAGAAGGATGAGGAAGAGGTGGTTAAGTTGTGACGTGCAAGGAAGAGAATAAAGTGGTGGAAGAGAAGGAAGAGGAGGATGGAGAAGAGGTTGTTAAGTTGTGGCGTGCAAGGAAGAGAAGAAGGTGGTGAAAGAGAAAGAGGAGGAGGAGGAGGAGGAGGTGGAAGAGAAAAGAAAGAATGGGAAGTACGGGAACAATAGAACAGCAGGAATGTTTAAGAAGTAGAAAACAAAATAGATAAGAATGAAAACAGAAAAAAAAAAACAACAACAACGAGAATAAGAGAAAAAATGAAGAGCCAAACGATGAAGAACAAGAACAGGAACAAAGAGAACAAGACAAGAAGAAAAAGAAATATGGCACAACAAGAACAGAAACAAAATGAAAATGAACAAGAGAAGGAAAAAAATAACAAGAACAAGAACAGAAAGAACAAGAAAAGGACAAAAAGCATGAAATAGAAAACGAAGAAGGGAAAAAAAGTCCAGAGAGAGAGAGAGAGAGAGAGAGAGAAGTAATGTTGATGACGGGAAGCAATGCGGGAAAAGAAAGAAAAAAAGAAAACGCTGAACTGGAGTAGGTTTAAGGGGACACTTAGTCAAGTTTTTAAGGAAAATGAGAGGAAACCCCAGAGAGAGAGAGAGAGAGAGAGAGAGAGAGAGAGAGAGAGAGAGAGAGAGAGAGAGAGAGAGAGAGAGAAAACCTACTTGTTGGAGACGAGGTATGTCGACCAATCAACACCCCAACGGTGAGAGAGCTGCTGCTGCCCCGCCACTCCCCCTACGAACACTACGAGGGGGTGAAGGAAGGCCTCTTCGTCAGAATACTCGGGTGGGAGACTCAAACGAACCTGCAGATTTACACGAGATAGATCGAAATAGGTGTAGCGTAAGTGGTGTTGAGATGCAAGTCAAGGTGTAGTGGTGGTGTGTGCCGCTAACCTTGGCCGTGAAGTCTCCCTCTAGCTTCACCCAGTAATCCCTGTGCTGCGGCCACGCCATCGAGTCATTACGGTCCCTCAGCACTGTGTTGTTGTGGACGAAGAGCAAAACCTCCTCCTCCAGCAGCGAGTACAGGATGGTGTGTGGCACGGTGGGTCCCTCGCACTCCAGCAACACCTGAAGGAGAGAAGCAACGCTGGTGGTAGTGGTGGTGGTGGTGGTGGTGGTGGAAGAGGAGAAGGGAAGAAAAGGTGGAAAAAAAGGAGGAAAAAGGTAGAAGTTGGTAAAACGTTGGATTTCGCTGGTATGTTTGATTTTCTCTCTTTTTCTGTCTTTTTTATATTTTTTATGGAGAGAGAGAGAGAGAGAGAGAGAGAGAGAGAGAGAGAGAGAGAGAGAGAGAGAGAGAATGTGTGTCTGCTTTGTGTGTGTGTGTGTGTGTGTGTGTGTGTGTGTGTGTGTGTGTGTGTGTTCTATTCTTTTTCCCCTCTCTGGTCTCGTATCCTTCCACTTTTTCCCCTCATTTTGGATTCAGGTTTCCCGTCCTGCGCTCTTCCCAGCATTTCCTGCCTCTCTTCCTTCCTCCACCTCGTCAGCGTCTCTCTTCCCTCGTGACAAACTTCTCTCAACATTCCTCCTTCATTTCTTCCGGGAGTTCCGTTCTCCTTCAGTTTCTCTCTCTCTCTCTCTCTCTCTCTCTCTCTCTCTCTCTCTCTCTCTCTCTCTCTCTCTCTCTCTCTCTCTGGCCTCTTTAATTTATTTTTCGGTTTTGCTTGTTTTATTTTATTTAATCTTCCTTCTTCCTCTCATTTCCTTTTTTCAATTCGTCTCGTCTCTCTCTCTCTCATTACTTTCCTCGTTAATTTATCCCTTCCTTTTTTTTTATCCTTTTCATTTCCACCATTCGCTTTAGATGTCCTCAGTTCTCATTTCGTCTTCTCTTGTATCATCATTCTTTCCTTCCCTCACTTCCTATTCTTTGCTCCCTCTTTCTCTTCCCTTTTTTTTCTATGTCACTATACTTTATCATCTCTCATTTCCTCTTTCCTTGAATCATTCCCTTTTATCTCTTTTATCCCTTTCTCCCTCTTACTTTTCGTTTTCACTCCACTTATTTTTTTCATGCTCCTCTTTTTTCATATCCTTCATATTTCATCTTTCCTTGTATCATCTTTCTTTCTCTTCCCTCCTCTACCTTCCTTCTGTCCTCCGCCATCTCTTCCTCTCCAAATTTTTCATATACTACTACTTTCTATCTTCTCACCACCTCTACCGTCCTACCATCCTTCTTCCTTCTCTTCACCACCCCTTTCCTTCTCTCTATCAATCTCTTTCTTCTCTACTAACCCCTTCTTCCTCCTCTCCACTACCATTTTCCTTCTCTCCACCATCCCTTCCTCCTTCCTTCTTCCTTCTCTCCAAACTTTTCTTACTCCACAATTCTCTATCTTCTCACCAGCTCTTCCCCTCCCACCACCTCCACCTTCCCCTGCTCACCTCATTGAAGTTGTCTGGGCCCAGGTGAGGCGTGTAGTGGTGGCAGACAGGTGAGGTGTAATTAAGGGCACAGGTGAGGCACTCCTGAACCCTCGGCACCTCAGCATTCAAGTCAGTCACTCGCCACAGGTGTCGATCACTCGCCTCGCTCTCGGTGTTGGCCACGTAGTACCTGGTGTAGGGCGGGGAAGATGAGATGACGTCAGGTTAAGGGAGAGAGAGAGAGGAAAGAAAAAAAAGTGCTTGGTGAAGAGAGGTGACAGGTGAGGTAATAAAAAGAGGGAAAGGAAGGAAGGAAGGAGGATATAGAGGAAGGAATGGAGGAGAGAAAGTAGATGTTATGTTAAGTAAATGGAGGGCAGGTGAAGAAAGAGGGAGACGTTGGAAAGAAAGTGAGAATATTATGCAAGGTGAAAATTTACAAATAATGCTTGTGTACGAGAAGAAGAAGAGAAGAAAAATAATAGAAAAATATAAAAAAACTAAAACTAAACCAAAAAAGCGAAAAAATAAAGAAAACTAACACAATAACATGAAAATATGAAAGAAAATAGACAAAAAACAAAAAACAGAAAAAAAGAGAAAATCAACACAATAAAAAAAATATGGACGAAAATAGACATAAAAACCCCAAACAGAAAAAAAGCAAAAAAAATAATAGAAAGAAAGACAATACCATAATATAAAAACATGAAGAAAATGAAAAAAACAGAAAAAAAACTGAAAGAAAACCCAACACAATAACACAATAGAAAAAAAAAAAAAAAACGGAAAAAAATAAACACTAACACCAAACTCACACATAATTGTTATCCACATCCCAGCCCAGCACGGAGAACACAGTGTATGGGCCAAAAGTGAGAGGATTGAGATGTTTGTTCCCCTCAATCCCATGGTGGACGTGCGGGAAGGTGCCAAGGGTGCCATCCACTAAGGGTGCCACCGTCAGATACTCAGTGCCATTTTTCGCAAAGAGAGGAGCCTGTTCTATGGTGGTCCAGCGGCGAAATGCGCTCTCCTCCACGTAGAGCTGTGTGAAAAAGATGGACAGGATGATGAAGGGACGTGGGAGGGAGTCATGTTTCACAGTTCGGATGGTTATTGGCCAAGAAGAGAAAGGAGAAAGAAAGGATGGTTATTGGTCAGGAAGAGGAGAGAAAGTAAGGAGAAATGGAGGATGAAGGACGGTAAAAACTTATATGAAACTGTTGCTGTAACTATTTACGTGTGTGTGTGTGTGTGTGTGTGTGTGTGTGTGTGTGTGTGTGTGTGTGTGTGTGTGTGTGTGTGTGTGTGTGTGTGAGCGCGTTGAGTTTTATTTGACTCTCTCTCTCTCTCTCTCTCTCTCTCTCTCTCTCTCTCTCTCTCTCTCACCTCCTCGCAGTACCACATGGGCGGAGTGCAGGTGGTGAGGACACTGATGTTGTGTGCTCTGTTGCGCCACACCACCGCCACTGTGTCCTCGTCCACCCAACTGACGGCCGTGAAGTAGTGGTCCCTGTGGGGGGAGGGGGGGAAGGGGGGGTGAGTGCTACACGTTGAGTCTCGACAAGGGCCCAGTGAAGCAAGGTCATCTGAAGGGTCACTCCGATTCGTCAATAATCACTGGGAAAATCAACGAATCTATAGAGTTGATTTTTTAGTGTTATTTTTTTTTCTTTATTTATTCTCTGAGATATTGTGAGGTTTTATGTTTTGTTAATTATCTGAGTTGTTTATGAAAGCACACTACACATGACACACGGACAAGGAGCACTGTGCATAAGGACACACTGGTGGTACGTGAGCACATCTACACACACTTGAGCACAATGACCATTACTCCTGCCCACTGGCCCATGTAATCCAGCACATTGCACACCTGAGCAAGTGAATACAGATCAAACATATAATTAAAAAAAGTCAACATTGAAAATTAAATGTATTACTCTCAAATCATTTTGTGTAGGAAGTGTTGAACCATCTGGCGTTGGTAATGTGCTGGATGCAGGGTGGACAAGAGTTATAAGCTTTAGTTAATTGGCTGAGTGCGTTCATTTGGCTTCTTTTTTTACATTACAGTTTTTAGAGTGAAGCAGATGACACGTGAAAGACAGAACGTGTCCACCTATCTGACATCTGACCTCGTAAACTTGACCTTCTTTCAGTGAATCATTGGTGAAGCAGCACCTAATATCCTCTAGTTTATTTACCTATTTACTGATTTATGTGCTTAAAACCCTTTCAGTACTGCGATGTATTTTGATATCTATTCTGCTTATTATTTATGGATTTTGCACAGCTTCAAAAACTCATGTTGGGAATTAAAACAGTGAAGATTTTAACTTTCATGGATCCTTTCTAATATCAATAAATCGTTTAATCATATCCAAAACTAGTAAAAATGCGCCCCAGTACTGAAGGGGCTAATCTATATACGTATCTACTTGCTGGTGGTGATAAAATGAAGAGTGACGTAACATTAATTACGGAATTTCTACT
>CM035198.1:272737-280125 GCA_020233015.1 Callinectes sapidus | reverse complement strand
CCCCTTCCCTCTCACTCTCTCCTGCCACACACGTAAAGGTATAGCTTAGGTAAATACTTGAGCATTAGTGACCATTCTCTTTCTCTCCTCCTTTCTTACTGAGAGAGAGAGAGAGAGAGAGAGAGAGAGAGAGAGAGAGAGAGAGAGAGAGAGAGAGTTTATCTTTCTCCTTTTCCTTCTCCTCTTCTTTCTCACACGTGTCAGCTAATCGACTCTTAGTTATTATGTAGTTAGCTATTATTAACAGCTACTTCATCTATTTAATTCCTCACTTTATTAAATTTTCTGTGCTTAATTTTTTTTATCAATGTTTCGAACAAGCTTAAGTCAGTATCCAGAAACGCTTTGCTCTCTCACCGCAACAATATTCCAAAGCTACAGAGGTGATTAGCGGGGTATACACGAGTGTTTCCCTATTCAGTAATGTAGAAATCTTGTCAATCTGCCTCTAAAACCTTGAAGACATATTAAAGATTCGTGTAAATTCAAGTAAAGTCTTTTGAAATAGAGGAGGCGAAGTAAAGAAGCGTTTGAGAATATGATCCTTAATATTTCCTGGCCTTCCGTAAATAACTCCTTCGATATTTTCTTTTCCTTTTTTTTTCCCACGTGCCTGGCTAGTAATGTCAACTTGGTTCTCACTGTCACTGTCACTGGCACTGGCACCGTCAATGTCACTGTCAGTGTCACTGTATCGGATCGTTTGAGCGCTGCGTAGTGAGTGAGTGAGTGAGTATGTGTGTGTGTGTGTGTGTGTGTGTGTGTGTGTGTGTGTGTGTGTGTGTGTGTGTGTGTGTGTGTGTGTGTGTGTGTGTGTGTACCGCCTCCCTTCATTCATTCCTGTCGCGAGTCACGAGTATTACCGAAGAGAAAAGTATAAGATAAATAAAGAAGTAAATAGAAATGGAATAAATGTATAATATAAATGAAAGAAAATAAGCTAAAATAGATCAACAAAGCAAAGTTAGTAAGTAAATGTGTATATAATAAATAAAAAAAACAACAAATTTCTCCTTTGTTATCAGTGACGCCGTGAAATAACGCTCTTAATCACTTCAGTACCATGACACATTTTCATATATATTCTGCCTTTTTGTTTTGGCGGTTTGATACAACTTCAGAAACTCATGTAAAATAGTACAGACTCTGACCAATAATCTTCTGACCTGAATAGACCCTTCCCAGTGACGATAAAATCACATAGTTATGCCCAAAACTCGTGGTAAAAATGTCTCCCAGTACTGAAAGGATGAATTAACCTGTACCGTAACTGATTATCAACTCAAATATCAAGTGCATCGATAGCAATAACTTAACTTTTCTATTTACAGAACTATCTATTCATTAAACCATAGTCCATTATTCATTCATCGGCCGAATAAGACGAGCGGACCGAGCTGGATGGGAGGGAGGAACAGGACAAGTGGCAGGAATGTAATGGGAAATATCGAAGGGAGGTTGACGGAGCGGAGATGACAGTAAGTGACAGAGGAGGCCTGTGCGTTATCGTCAAGCAGGTGACAGGGGAAGTGACGGTAACAGTGAACAGACGCAACTCAGTGACGTGTGGAAGTGAAACCAAGAGCGTATACCAATATTCCTCAGCAGTTTATCTGAGGGACTTTTAAAATGGTGTGTATTGGAAGTTATTGGTGTTCTCAAGGTTGTATTGGAAGTCACTGGTGTTCTCCAAGGTGCCCTCAAGTCTCTGGTGATAGTGTGAAGGGAATGATGATACTAAAAAAAGAAGAAAAGGATGCGTCATTAACCCCCTCAGCACTGGGACACACTTTTACCACGAGTTTTGGGTGTGATTAGACGATTTTATTGACAGTAGTAAGGGTCTATGGAGGTCAGAAGATTAATGGCCAGAGTCAGTACTATTTCAATCACTACATGAGTTTTTTTTTTTTTTTTTGTGTAAGAAGAGGAAGCCGGCCAAGGACAACAAAAATAGTGAAAATAAGAAGGCCACTAATTTGCTAGTCTCTGAAGCCGTATAAATGAAACAAACAATAAGAAAAGTAAATATGAAAATGCGTCAGAGTACTGAAGGGGTCAGGAAAAGAATATCTATGAAAGTTTGACAAGTCATCTTTTTGGCCCTGTGAAAACAGACCTTATGAAAGACCATGGCGCTTGGGACTATGGGCTTTGAAGACCATTGTACTGTTACGAATGTACATCTCTCTTGACAAACTCTGCAATATGTTCTGCTCTCTTAGTGGAAAAGAACATTAATTCTAGGTCTGAAAACAGCAATGGAAGGCGAGTGTTTCAGAGCATAAAGGTTATTTTACCACTATGTACATGTATCCTTTTTCGATTTGAGTGTATATTTTCCAACGCTTTATTCCTTCACCTTAACTACTTTCCAAGGCCACACAGATGATAAGTCATTATTCTATAAGTGTTTTTTTCCTTAAAGGGGAAGATTCTTTATCTAATTATTATCATTATTATTATTATTATTATTATTATTATTATTATTATTATTATTATTATTATTATCATTATTATCATCATCATCATTATCATTGCTACTACTACTACTACTACTACTACTACTACTACTATTATTATTATTATTATTATTATTATTATTATTATTATTATTATTATTATCATTATTATCATTGATATCAATATCATTATTATTATTAATATTGCTATTATTATATAACTACAACAACAACGACAACAATAACAACTACCCCTACCCCCACTACCACCACCACTACTACTACTACTACTACTGCTACTACGACTACTACTACTACTACTACTATTATTACTACTACTACTACTACTACTACTACTACTACTACTACTACTACTACCACTACTACTACTACTACTACTACTACTACTATATTTATTATTGCATCCATTCAACCATGTCATAAATCTGTTAATTTATGATAATAATGACAATAACAACGGCAACATCAGCAACATAAATGCAATAAACCAGTGTGAAAGCGTGTGTGGGAGGGAGAGGGAGAAGGGGGGGGAGGGCAAAGGAAGGGAATTAGGGGGAGGGGGAACGAGAACCGGTTAGCTGACAATGCTGCAGCTCTGCCGGTTGTGACACTTTCCTGTTTATCACTTTTTATTTTTCCTTTCTTTCTTTTTTTTTCATTGAAATTTCCTTCATCATGGCTTCTTTGTTCTCTCAATATTAGATTTTGTTTTGGATTTCCTTATTTTCAATTTCTTGGTATTTCGTTTTGTAATTTAATTTTGCCCTTAACTGGATTTATTTTCGTTTTTCCTTCCTTTCTCTAATGATTTTGATTCCTTTTGTTTTTCTTCGGTCTTCTGCCTTAGTATTGCTTCTTTGAATATCAACCTTTATTACAAATTTTCTATCCTCGGTTACCTGCAATTTAGTTTTTCTTCTTTTATTATAATCATAGGAAGCCTTACATAAGCATAATTTCTTTTCTATCTCTGTTTTTATCAGCCGATGACTCCAACTTGTTAATTTCTTTCCTAATTTAGGATTTCAATCATAAAAACAACTCATGTTAGCTACAATTCATCCTTCACAAACACGATCAACTCACGTTCCAACCAAACAAAACAAGAACAAGCCATATGGGACGCATTTTCATACTCCTGCTTATTATTTGTCAATTTTATACAGTTTCAGAAACTCATGTGAAGATTAAAATAGTACAGACTCTGGCCATTAATCTTCTGACATCCATATACCTTTCCTAATGTCAAAATCTTCGTTCAACCACACCCAAAACTCGTGGTAAAAATGTGTCTTAGTTCTGAAGGGGTTAATAAAGACTCCATTCTATTACCTACACACGGCGGGACAACAATGGAAGGCGTCCAGTGCTGGGGAGATGAAGTGCTGATCGCTACATGTTCATCTCCTGCAACAGAATATACTACACCTATTGAAATTCACAGTAACATTCAGAAAAGACTAAATGCAATTATAAGACACGTGAATCCTTACTACTGCCCAGGTACATATTTGCAGGTTAGCAGGTGGACGTGAACACTCAACAGCACCACATGAAAGAGCGTCTCATCCAGAACAGTCAGAGGTGAATAGGAATGGTAAAGGAAAACTGACGCAGGAGTATTGGTGTATGGAAGTATTCCTCCCTTCCATCTGAGCAGGGAAGACCAATGACTGACTGATTGACTGATAAAGCTTTAGGAACGCAACAACTGATCTCTACGTAAACAGTACACCATGAGAAAAAACAGACCTCATTCTTTTATCTGAACAAAGACCAATGACTGTCTGATTAAGCTTAAGCACCACAACAACCGATCTATCTAGCACACCAAGAGGAAGAGCAGACCTCATCCTTTTATTCTACCGCATCACCACAAAAAAACACACATGTACAACATCGAAACAATCACAGTATGAAACCCTCAGAATGCCCTCGTCTTTATCAAGGCTTCAGCATCCATCCAGTGATCCCACATAGCACCACCTACACTTGTTACCTCGCAATGAGCCTTCATGTGCACATATAGCTTGTTGGCTTAAATAGTACATGTTTCCATAACAGTAGAGTGATCAGTTAGGAACAATGACCCAAGGAGAAGAGGAGAGAGAAGAAAAAAATCGCAGGTAGCAAGTAAGTTTATGGCTCGTGTGGTTATATTGATTATTATATGAACCTCTGGAACATGGTCTGTGATGTTACAATTGAGATTGTCTTACATACTACTATAGTTTGTGACGATGAACATGAGGAGTTTAGTGTTAAGAGGAAGGAAGTCAGAGTTAGTCCCTTCCACTGCTATAGTCGCTCTTTCCATACAACTTCCTCTACTTGTCCAGAAAAAAAAAAAAAAAAAAAAAAAAAATGCAACAATTGATGGGATTATTTCAGTGACATAATTTTCATCTCCTTTGATTAGAGTTAGAGAAAGGAGGTCGAAAGAGTTAACTTTCACAGCTATGATCATTCTTTGCGCTTAACCTCTACAGTTCAGAAGGTGATTTCAACATTAGAAAGTCCAGCTCCTGTGATTAGAGTTGAGAAGCATTTGAAACATTTGATTACCAGACTACAGAACCAAATAGAACATGGGGTCTGCATTTCTTCATTCGCTGCTACAGTGGTTTGTGTAGACACATTAAAAAATATTGAATAGGAAGTCAAATCATTCTTACTTTACTAGAATTCACAGAACCATGCATGTATATAACGGACTACACTGCAAGTATATATTATAGAAAGCCTCCTTTTACGTGTATGTATAGGTACATAGATATTTATTCAAGTCTTTAGTGCGCATTCTCTTGTGCTATCTTTTTACTGCCCTCTTACGCAAATAAGATATATATGTATGCATAGAATTAAGAAAAAACAATACAAAACAAGCAACATCCCTTGATCAGAAATAGAATCCCCCTCCCCATAAAATAATGAATAAATTCAAAGAATAAAACCATCTCAATCCACCAGTCATGATGCGGTGTCAGTGTTCCGTGTATGTAAACCCAATATTCACGGTTACCTGGTCGCGGCGGGTATCTCATGAACGGTGATACTGATACCCATGCCGCCGCTCACGTGCGTCTGTGAGTGTAGGCTTAGCACCTGTCACCTGCGTGTGGTCAGTGGTGGTGGTGGTGGTGGTGGTGGTGGTGGTGGTGGTGGTGGTGGTGGTGGTGGTGGTAGTAGTAGAAGAAGAAGAAGAAGTAGTAGTAGTAGTAGTAGTAGTAGTAGTAGTAGTAGTAGTAGTAGTAGTAGTAGTAGTGGTAGTGGTAGTGGCAGTGGCAGTTGTTGTTGTTGCTTGTAGGCATTATTATTATTATTATTATTATTATTATTATTATTATTATTATTATTATTATCATCATTATTATTATTGATAGTAGTAGTAGTAGTAGTAGTAGTAGTAGTAGTAGTAGTAGCAGTAGTAGTAGTAGTAGCATTAGTAACAGCAGTATATTTTTGGTAATAGATGTTGATGGTGGTGATGTTGGCGACATGATGATGATAGCAATAGTTGTATTAGATGTAACAAAGATCATTTTAACAGTCAGGTCTTTGGTAATAATGGTTAGAGGCGGTGATGGCAACCGTAATAGTAGTAGCAACAGTCATACCAACAATAGTATCGGAGCAGCAGGGGGTGGTGGACGCGGGTGGCGGGGGTGGCAGTGATGACGGTGGAGGTGGTAGTGTTGGTGCAGACAGACCACTGGCCCTTCAGTCCGCGGATCACGTGGTTCGTGGGTCTCTTCCTCCTCCTCCTGGTGGTGGCGGGTCTTCATTACCGCGCCCTCACCGTCCTCACAGAAGCCTCCTCCATCACTCTCACTTGTACACACTTTCTATTTACCTGTGCTTGCGCCCCGCACCTGCACGGCCGCCACACAACACCACAAGCACCTTTCAGTAACCAGAGACGCGGCTCACGGCTGCAGGCTACGTCACACCTTCACACGCGGGGCTTGACGCACATACACACATACACACACGCACACGAGGTATGGTCTGAGAGGGACGCCGCGCACGTACCCTCCTTCTCCGCCGAGCGATGGCCACTTACTGAGCCTCTCGTCTCGCACTGCTCACTGCTCAGTGCTCACTCTCTCTGGGCCTCGTCTCTGCTTCGCGGTGAGTGGTGACTGCCACTGTGACTGTTGTCTGGCGCGTGGCGGCGAGTGAGGTAGTAGGGGTAGGAGAGGAGCCAGGGAGATGGTTAGGAGGGACGGGAAGGGCGGGAGATGAGGGGCCACATGCCGCTTGTTGCCTCATTACAGCAAGAACATCGTAATCTTTCTAAGTTTCAGCAAGTTGTTGTTGTTGTTGTTGTTGTCACCGTTTTCTTGGTCCTCTTAATCTACGTCTACACACCACTGCCTCACTACTATATGAACCTGAGGGATTTTTTCTACTCATTTGTCCAAATCTGCTATAGTTTTCTTCATTTTCGCTATCCACTGTCATTAGTCTTCTCTTTCTTCTTGCGTGTCTTTATTTACATACACGCCGCCTCCTCACAAATGCATGAACATTTTTCCCAGCTTGTACAAAACTGTTTATAATCCTGTTATTGCTTTCGTCAGCCATTATAGTCGCTGTCTTCTTTTTTCAGTCGTGTTCGCCAACCGTCCTTGTACGTCTCTTCTTCACCTTCCCTTTCTTTGTTGTTGTTCTTTACTCTTCTTAGGCCCATATTGTTGCTGGCGGTGCAGGTGATGGTGAGTTAGGAGGCAGCAGTGGCGGTGGTGGGAAGAACAGGCAGGCATCATCCATAGTGCTAAAAAATGCGCATCTTTAACACGCAATGCTACGTGATATGGAGGCATTGATGAACAGTGGTAGGGAAAAATGTGCGAGACTCAACATGCACGCACGCACGCACACACACACACACACACACACACA
>CM035198.1:262737-267737 GCA_020233015.1 Callinectes sapidus | reverse complement strand
GTGTTCATGTATATAGAAACTGTTTAAACCAGATCCCTAATTATAAGATACCATTTACAGACGTGAGTGTCCAAGTATATTAAAGGCACTATGCATGATATTTAAAGCAGATCTCTAACTCTAAGACACGCCTTAAGAACGTGCTTTCAGACTTTAAAGTGTCTCAGATTAAAAACACTACTTTGCACAATGTTTAGAGCAGATCCCTGATGCCAAATCGTTATGTTCGGAGTTCGTTCAGTGGAAGAAGAACGTAAAGGAAGCTGAAAGGCATCACTAAACTTACAAACGTGGCACTCACTCCCTGTACGTACATATAAAGCACTCCCGTCTATTCCCACCTACAGTTCTTATTCATACATTTGTTTTAACCTATTATGTCATAGCCCTTTTGTTGTCCTAGGCCAGATAACACACACACACACACACACACACACACACACACACACACACACACACACACACACACACACACACACACACACACACCGGCAATGTCCCACAGCTGCAGTTTGATGGTCTCTGAATCTGACCACTTGAGGATCTTGAGAGCGAAGTCCACGCCGACAGTTCCCTTGTAGTCCCGCCTGAAGGAGTCCTGCACGTAGCGCTGCACGAAGGACGTCTTGCCCACCGTGGGGTCACCGATGATGATCACCTTGAAGAGCCGCTCAGTCATTTCCGGAACCTCTGCAACACATTAGGTCAGTGAATAAGACGTTCCAGAGAGAGAGAGAGAGAGAGAGAGAGAGAGAGAGAGAGAGAGAGAGAGAGAGAGAGAGAGAGAGAAAGAGAGAGTACATAGATATGAGTCTTATACAAATTCCTACACTCACCGCCATTGTTGCTTTGTGAATCTTCCTCCACCTGTAGCTTCTTCAGGTAATAGCCACCCTCCTCCGGGCCCCGTCTGCGGATCATTGTGGTAGCGGTGGGGGTTGGTGTTGGTGTTGGTGTTGTTGTTGGTGGTGGTGGTAGTGGTGATGGTAGTGGCGACTGTGAAGTTGAGTTGGGAGGGAGGACAGCTCTTTTCCTTCTGCCCCTCCCTCTCTTTCGCTGCCTTTTCAGTAAGCAATTCCTTTCTTTTTCCTTCGTTTGGTTCCTTAGCGAATGTATGATTGTGTTTTCATGTGTGTGTGTGTGTGTGTGTGTGTGTGTGTGTGTGTGTGTGTGTGTGTGTGTGTGTGCGTAGGTGGGTGGGAAGGTGAGTGATCGGCCACTCGCACGTGTTTACTTGGTAGTGGTGCAGCTTATGAGATGCATGGCATTTCCTTGTGAATGGCGGTGATGGTGTAGCTTTTTTATTCTTTTTACTGCAGCAGGCTGGAAGGCAGGGTGGCAGTAGGGCGGGCAGGCTGTGGCGGGCTGGGCGGCTCTCTGACTAGGCTGGGAGGGCAAGGCGGCTGACACGACTTGGTTCCCTGAGCTGGTTCACTCCTGGTTGGCGGAAACTTCTGCTACACGTGCTTTCCTTTATGCTGATTGATTTAGCTTCTTTAGATTTGGTTCTATATTGCTTTTTGTTTCCCTATGATAGCTTCCTTTGCTTTTGTTTGGTTTGATTTTGTTCCTTTTGTCTCTCGGATGGTTGTGTGGAATGGTGGTCTTCTGGTGCGGTATATCATGGTGTGTGTGTGTGTGTGTGTGTGTGTGTGTGTGTGTGTGTGTGGGTGGGTGGGTGGGTGGGTGGGTGGATGGGTGTGGGTGTGGAGTTATGCCATGCACTCTCTCTTTCTCTACATACAGACAAACATACACACCAGTCTGGCTGCTAGTGTGTTACAAGCTTACTGGCAGCAATAATTCGATATTTACAACATACAGCGTGACATACATACATAGCGCATGCATAAAAGCAGGCATACTGGTAGACAGACAGACAGACGGACATAATCACCTTATATACATGCTTCAACAGAGTATGACTAGTATATATATATAACTTTCTTAAACCAAGGAAAAGTAGATCATAAAGATAAAGAACATGAGTACATAGTTTCGAACACCAAGCCACCACCAAGCCATATTGCCTCACAACAGGGAATCCAATATCATGTTACAGTTTGTAGTAAAAGTAGATAGTAGTAGTAGTAGTAGTAGTAGTAGTAGTAGTAGTAGTAGTAGTAGTAGTAGTAGTAGTAGTAGTAGTAGTAGTAATAGTAGTAGTAACAATAAAACTAGTAATAACAAGCAGTAAAAATATGAAAATAGTAGCAGGAACAGAATCAACAATTCAATCCTTCCCTCGTGAAACCTTCTTTGGTCCCAGTACAGTGAACAGAGCAAACCCTTCACACTCCAGCGCCACCTGCCAGTCTTTCCTCCTCCTCCTCCGCACCCTGCCTACGAACTCTCTACCCTTTAGTAACGCATGAACGAAGCCCCAGCTTGCACTCATTACCCCGCGCCTGCTTGCTGCCCCGAGGCCGTTTATCGCATTCAGTCACGTCATGGCAAAGCGGTGAATACAGCAAACTAAAGCGGATTAATGTTAAGACTTCTCGACGCTCACATGACCACGCTCCTAGTATTAATCTCTCTCTCTCTCTCTCTCTCTCTCTCTCTCTCTCTCTCTCTCTCTCTCTCTCTCTCTCTCTCTCTCTCTCTCCATGGCCCCAGCACTCACTCTCCTCCGTTCACACACACACACACACACACACACACACACACACACACACACACACACACACACACACACACGTATACCTTCTTACATCTTCCTTCACTCAGCCTCCTAACACTACTAGTATCTCTTTCTACCCTCTCTTTGCCATTCTCTAGCCACTCCCCGTCAGCCTGTACACCCATGGCTTATTCCCCGCCACCACAACATTGGTTCACACATAGAGTCTCTTTTTTAACGGAACACGCTGAGAGAACATCACTTCGTACCGAAAATACAACATGAGTGCCTACTAACTTGGCTCAGTGTGTTAGTAAAGGTACGCGTGATGCTACTTGAGGAGAAATGAGTTTTATCTCATGGTTTTCATAAGCAGAGAGCAGTAGCAATATTACACGCTAACAACTGTGTGGTGTGTTCCTGCTTGTCACGCTGAATGGTGCTGACAGTGTTTGCTGGATGTTGCTGAAGTTTTGTGCTCTTTAAGATGGTGGTGATGTTGAGCACTGGCTGGTGCTGAAGGTTGGGTGGTGGTAATGGTGAAGCTGATGAAAGGTGGAGGCTGCTACTCTGTTCGGTCATTGAGGGTGAGGCCTTCTGTGGCTTGATGTGCCTTCTCGTCCTCTATCTCCATGGAGTCCTTGGAGGAGGTGGTAGAGATAGTGGCGGCGAATGATGCTGGCCTGGCCTTGCTCCCCAGCACCACTGGCATACCTCGGGGGTTGCTCACCAGGCACCACTGGTCCAGCAGCATATACAGCACGATGCCGCCCAGCACGCTTGCGATGATCAGATCCACCAACATTATCATGCTGCGCCTCGAGGTGTTTCCAACACCACGCTCGCGCAGCTCACGGTAGCCTCTGAACCCAGGAAAGGTGTGATCAGCGAGGCCAAGATCGGTAACGGCCTCCCTGTACACTGTAGAGCCAATCCTCGCCTCGCCGACCCTTAACACAAGTCTTGCTGTGAAATATATTGCGTTGTAGACGTGACTTTCACAGAACTTTGGATAACAAGAGAATGGCGGTGCTTGGAACACTTTTAGCCCACCGCGCAGTTCCTCACACCTCGAAGGTGGTGCCCGGGACAGTGTAGTGTCCCCGCAGCAGGTCACTCCTCCTCTCACAGTTGGTCCAGAGGCAAGCAATCAAGATGGTAATCACCATCATCACCGCCAGCATCACCTCCGTGATCATCTCTCACTGGTCAAGGTCTTTTTACTTATAAAATAAACGCAGCATCCGCTGCTTTACATTGCTCGCCCTTTTCGTTATATTTATTTTCTTAACTGCTGAAAAGTAAAGAGGAAATTTATTTGCTTATTTTCCTTCAACACATTTTCTAATACACGCTTCAGGAATGATTTCAACTCCACCGTGGATTCTGATCTGTCCACGAGTCCACTTTACTTACACGGAGTTTTAGAAATTCTCCCAACCTGTAAAAGCCTGCATCACCATTCAAAGCATTGCTCCCTTCATTGTGAAGTCACTCCCCCCAAAATCCCTCACGCACAGACGGCTTGGCATTCCGTCCTGTCCCTGACTCACGCCACTTCCGTCATTGGTGAACCCTGGAGGCCATAGACACTCACACCCACACCCACACCCACGCTAGGGCTACTGCGACCCCACGACGGTAGTACCACTCGCTTCACCAGGCAGCTGTGACCAACACTGGTGGGGAGGAAGATGGCAGCACCAGAACCCCACCATGCACAAAGGAACACAAGACAGTGGGCTGGGCGGGCATGACGGGGAAGCTGTGTTGCGGCTGAGGCAGGGCGGGGCGTGACAAGGCGGAGAGAAGGGAAGAGGTACAGGGAAGGATTAGGAAAGTCGAGGTGGTGCTAGGATAAAGGAGGAAGACTCTCGTGGACGTCAGTGGGGAGTAAGTTTAATACAATGAAGGGTTATTGTAGAATATACATAACAAGACAAGAGAGGAACAGGAAGAGGTAAATAAGTTACAGTAACGTCAGGATGTAAGAAGAATATTAGGGATGCAAAAGGAGAGACGAAAGAAGATATAACTAATGTCTCTTTACCTATACGAACAGAAGATTGATGAGGAACCTATGAAGTAATACGTGCAAAAGAGGCTGACCAAGAGTTTAGAAATACCCCAAACCCCAGTAATTGGTGCTAGAAACTAAAGCCAAAATAAGCTTCTTTTTGAGGATTGCTTTTGGCGGAGAGCTGTGGAAGGGAATGGAATGCTGTTGTTGAGGAAAGGTAAGTGGGAGGAGGAGAAAGTTGCTTAGTGGAAGTAGAAATAATGACGCATGAGTTTGTTTCGTTAGTAATATTGATGATAGTAGTAGTAGTAGTAGTAGTAGTAGTAGTAGTAGTAGTAGTAGTAGTAGTAGTAGTAG
>CM035198.1:250028-255028 GCA_020233015.1 Callinectes sapidus | reverse complement strand
TTGCAAGAAATGAGTGGCAGGATATGCAACGCCCAAGGATCATTTTAGAAGACTCATGCATGGCGCTAACTCACGACGCTCAAGGAAAAGCGGAGAAATGAATAATGTCCTAGAATAAGTGATTCCGTGCATCTTTAGAGCCTGAGCTTACTAAATGTCATGGCGCAAGAAGATCGGTAAGACTTCTTTGGTCTTCGGTGAGAAATGCACCACCCTTTCTTAATCCCTTTAGTACTGGGACGCATTTTCATATTTATTCTACTTATTATTTATCAATTTTATACAGCTACAGAAACTCATTTGGGGATTGAAATAGTACAGACTCCTGCCACTAATTTTCTGACCTCCTTAGACCCTTCCAAAATCGTCTAATGACACTCAAAACTCGAGGTGAAAATGTGTCCCAGTACTGAAGGGGTTAAAGTACGTTAGTTGAGTGGTGTATACATTTTTTTTTCATATTTGTATTTTCATTTTGATTGGTTATGTTTAATTTATTCATTATTACTGTCCAAGTGTGCTCGTCTATTCAAGTGGATGCATGGTCTTTCATTAGCTCAGAGGAGAGAGAGAGAGAGAGAGAGAGAGAGAGAGAGAGAGAGAGAGAGAGAGAGAGAGAGAGAGAGAGAGAGAGAGAGAGAGAGAGAGAGAAGTGATGGTAAAATATAATGAACAAATGTAAAATAAGTAAATGAAAGAAAATAAACCAAAACGAAATAAAAGAAATTAAAAGGTAAAGATGTTACTAAACTAAGTGAAATAATTAATACCATGAAATGATATGTAAATGAAGTGAAATGAATACATAAATGATGATGAATTTTCGACAAATCGAACAAAACAATAACCCTCTCCTCCAAAAAAATCCCAGTGATTTTATGGTTTATGGCTCAGGAATCACATAAATGCATATCCTCAATCAGTTATTAACCATTCACTACTGAGACACATTTTTATCACGAGTTTTGAGTGTGATTAGACGATTTTCTTGATATTATGAAGGGTTTATGCAGGTTAGAAGATTAATGGCCAGAGTGTGTACTATTTTAATCCCCACATGAGTTTCTGAAGCTGTATAAAATCGACAAATAATAACTGGAATAGAAATTAAAATGCGTCCCAATTGTGCAAACCAAATAATGATTACTATCTGGAGTCCTTCATCACTGTAGTCTGTCTTGGTATTATCGCATCAGTCATAATCTAATGATAACGACGATTGATAATGATTAATACTTCATCCTGTATGTTCTGGTTGAGAGTGGTTTAGGTTGTATGTTGTTCGATAGACAGTAGGGATCTAATTCAATGTTGAGAGAGAGAGAGAGAGAGAGAGAGAGAGAGAGAGAGAGAGAGAGAGAGAGAGAGAGAGAGAGAGAGAGAGAGAGAGAGAGAGAGAATACGTAGTATTTCATTAACTATATCAAACACATTACATTCTTTACTTCAATGTGTTTAACTGCGGCTATCACCCTTCCTCCTCCCCCCCTTTTTTCTTCTTCTTCTTCCTCCTCCTCTTCCTTTTCTTTCTTTCTTTCTATCTTCTTCTCCTTTCTCCTCCTTCTCCTTCTCTTCTTCTTCAGATCTGTTACACACTGAATCACTTCTTGGGTCAGTGTTCTATCTTCCTTATCATCCTTAAATGTTTCAGCTTCTTATTTCCTACTCACTCGTCTCCTTACACAACAGAGCAAAGAGATTATCCTGTTCTCATTGCCTAATTACCATCTGCTCTCCTTTCTTCCCTTCATCTCATTTATCTTCCCTGTTCATGTGGTGCAAACTGCAGGAGGGAGAATTCAGTCTTTACAACGGGATTTCATAAAGTTTAATGGCCAATGCACTGTACCTTATATAATCACCAAATAGCATTAGTTAATATATCTTTTATTTTTCAGGTGTTTGTGATATGCATTAGTTTGTATTTGTGTCGCCTTGTAAAAAATGTCATTTGGGCGACGCGATCAGCTGACCATGTAAACAAGACGAAGCATCAGCTGGAGGTCTGCCAAACAACACCTACAACAATCTCCGTTTCTCTACCCGAACAGAGATAAAACACCATCTTAGCACATCAGCAGCACCGTGAATTACTGGGGGAAGTGTTAAGCAATGAGGGCTGAACGGGACTAAGTGTTGTTGAGGAGGAGACATAGTGTAATAGAAGAGAAAGGGGGCCGGGTAGGGTAAGGCTGGGCTGGAACTGTGCACCACTACGTCGCAGCAATATGGATTCCTTAGAACTCTTCCGACAGTGCAAGAAAGGAAACATTGAGGAAGTAAGGTGAGTCAGACGCAGCCAAGTATTCATGATTATTGCAGTCTGTTTCATTTCATTTTTTATGTAAGAGGGAAAACCTAGCCAAGGGCAAGAAATTCAATTAGATAAAAAAAATCCTACAAATTTGCCAGTCTTCTTAAAAGTTCAATAGAATTAGCCAAAGATAGGGACAAATGTCTTGAAACCTCTCTCTTAAATAAAGTCTGGCCATAAGAAGTTAGAAATATAGAAGCAGGTAGAATGTTCCAGAGTGTACAACAAATTGTGTATAGCACGTGAAGTAACTTGTTTTAATTTCAATTCCTCATCTGGGTTTACGATTTCGTATGATGGAAATTGGTTGTCAGTAAGGATGGCTAGGTAATGTTAAGAGATATGGGGGTGGGACTCAATGACTGTGGCTTTTCAGCTCAACACAGACACATATTGGAATAGTCTGAGTGATGAGGTTGTCAGTAGCTCAAGTGTCAATTTGTTTAACCCATTCAGTACTGGGATGGATTTTTATGTTTACTCTGGTTATTATTTGTCAATTTTATATAGCTTCAGAAACTCATGTGAGGATTAAAATAGTAGATTCTGTCCGTTAATCTTCTAACCTCCATAGATTCTTCCTAATGTCAATAAAATTGTCTAATCACACCCAAAACTTATGGTGAAAATGTGTTCCAGTACTGAAGGAGTTAAGAACAGATATAATCAGTTTATGACTAGACAAATGAGAAGAGGCACCTTAAATAAGGTCTGATTTCCTTGCCTCTTATACTCTCACTATGGTAGGCAGTGCACAGCAGGGAGGGTATAGCAGGTGCCTCTACATTCCAGATACCTAGTAGAGCAGCGGGATGTTGATGTCAACGTTCGTGACATCTGGGACAGCACTCCTTTGTAAGTTCTTCAGTTAAGAGCCTTGAATGTGAAACTGATTTATGCTTATGCTCAAATTCACTTATGTTTTGTACACTAGATAACGTCTTCATTGGATTTTGAACTTCAATTTTTGTTTTGTTTTTAGAATTCAATAACCATCTTCTGGCTACAATTTCCCATCCTCCACTTATGTTTTCCTTAACCTTCATTCCCCTTCTGCTGTACATCCTCTTCTTAATCTTCTATCTTTCCTTAATAAAGAAAATTAGGCTTCTAGACAGCAGTTAATAAGATGTATGCTTTTTGCATATGATAAGGGAGAGATAAAGGCACTGTGTTACATTAACTTTCTCTTGCCGTAACCTATGTGTAAAAACATTATTATTTTCTTTTAAATGTATTGAATTTTTATTCTTTATGTCATAGATAAAATTTTCTTAAAAAATTAAAGCTTTTGTCTGCTTTAATGTGACTAGAATACTGCTTATTGTTTTGTAAAGTTTTGATGTTGCAATATTGCAGGTATTATGCCTGCTTGTGTGGACATCTACAGTTGGTTGAGTACCTTATTGGAGTCGGAGCGCACTGTGAAGCGAACACTTTTGATGGGGAACGTTGCCTCTATGGGGCGCTGACTGACAGCATCCGGAAGATTCTAACTCAACACAACCTAGTCACCGCACACACCATCAGGAGGGATGCTTATGAGGAATTCCTAAGAAGGTGTGTGGGTGTACGTGTGCATTTGTTGTTTATGCAATTTAGGTATATGTACCAGATTTTGTGGCAATGTTTAGTTTGTACATAGTATTATGTTGTATTATATATCTTCATGGACTTTCAATCCCTTCATCCACCTTCAAGGTGTTCTTTGGCTTGTGTTCCTGATAAAATTTTAAGCTTTATAATCCCCGAAAGGTTTTCTGCGGTGAATATATCAAGGTTCTGTCCTAGTCAGTCCTCTGTCTACTGATTATTTCTTCACTGGCCATGAAGTGTGGCAAGGTTACTGTCTAGCTGCAGGATCTCAGTCCTCATCTTGCCAAAACAATGCAAAATTTTTCTTCAGGAGCTTCATGTTTGTCCTTATAGTAAACTTTTCAGTTTCTTTTGGATTAATTTCTTGGTCACACCAAACCACCAATAAATTTTCTAAAAGTCCTTCTTATGATTGAATGAGGACGAATTAGAATACTGCAAAAATCTTTGAAGCATTTTGGAAAGCAAGTTTTCCTGTGGGTGTTGTCATCTTGCTTTGAAATGAAATCTTTCAGCTTGTTCATAGGTTCTTAAAAAAATGGATGCTGATATGCATAAAAAAACTAGTCTATTTTAAGCTTTGCATCCTTATTTAGTACAAGAAGATTCCTTAAAAAGTAATCTACAACTTTTTATTGAGTTGATCCATCAGTTACACCATCTTTTATTTTTCAATATCCTGCTTATAACTTGTTCTCACGTTGACATCTCTTATCACTAATATGAGTGCTGTATAGTAACTGAAGATGTGGATCACAGTACGTTCAATAGGTAACCATACTAGCTTTACAGTCATTACAATCTCATGCTAGATTGCCATGCTAAGAGAACATATACAAGTAAGGTGGAATTTTATGAAACTTCTATGTACTAGATGGAAAAATACTTAGAGGGCAATGATGATGGAAACATTACTGATATGCTGTTGTTCTTACCTTCCTTTGAGTGGTCCAGCTCCAGGCTCTGCAGGTCTTTGTGACTCTTCCTCTCTTGTAGTGGAGAATCTGAAAAGACAGACTAATGTGAGGCTTTGATTTAAGAAGGATTGAGAGAATTTATGATGATTTATTACAGTGAAGTTATTAGTAGT
>CM035198.1:232528-247528 GCA_020233015.1 Callinectes sapidus | reverse complement strand
AACAAATATATCCATATCTCATCCATGTTTATGGTTAACATGTAATTCGGGACTATTAACCCAATATTCTATGAATACAAAAATCATACAAAATGCAATGTAAATATGCAAAAAAAAAAGAAAAAAAGAAGAAGAAAAAAAATTCTTACACGTTTCCACTTATACATTTGTTACGCATGTCACAAAACCTTTGCGTATGTGACATGTTCTAGATTTGCCTCCACACTGCACATGGAAAGAGAATGAGAAAATGTCTGGAGACAGTCAGTCTCCCAGGATCAGTTTTGATTGGCTGGAGCGTCAATCTTCCCTGACAGTCTATGGGCGGCATGCGCCCCGCCTTACTACTACATTTTGCTTCTTAATCTCTAAATTTAACTAGATGTTGATTTTGCAGGCTTTGTAGGCACTATTTTTTTTTCTTCTAAACTCAAAACCATGTGTTTTGTGAAATGGATTAAGAAAACACTCAGCCCAGCGTTAATACATGGAGAAAAAGACACCAGCAGCGTGCGGCTTCCACGGCGTTAAAATTAATTCACAAATTACAGTTGCCATCTCACCGTTGACGCACCTGGCAACTTCATGGTTGTTTTCTATTATTGATTCGTGAAAAAAACAAAAAATACACAAAGAATTCAGTTATTGATGGTGAGTGTCTTAATAAATGAGTTTGAAAGCTTAACATATTCGCCCCGTGTGAGTCACGCTATAACACACACTCACCTTGGCTCACCAGCTGCCTTGCTGCTGCTGCTGCTGACAAGTCGTACATCCATGGCTATGCATTGCAGGTTTTCGTCTTTTCATTCTTCTTCCAATAGAATGACACTCGAAATTAAAGTAACTATTTTAGATTGACACAAAATAAAATGAAAAAAAATAGGTCAGCTTTTTGTCATCGGATTCGCACTGCGTCTGTCGCACCTGTGGGAGATTACTGTTATGCAACTATGACGGTAATGAACCAAGGCTCTCTTGGAAACCACCGCCACGTAGCCTTGTTTATGTAGCGTCTTGTGGGTTTAGTAGCCCGATGGTACGCGACAGACGACCTGTTACACTGGACAAAAGGAGAGGGCGGCGTTACGCAAGCCAGCAGAGGTGCACCTTCTGTGTGACTGTACTGGGTGACTGCTGACTAGCGGAGCGTGTAGTGCTGCGATAGGGCCGCGTCTGGAGAGGAAGGAAGTGTAGCCCCACAAGTGATGGGTTAGCTGGCACCAGGAAAAAAGCTTTGCAGCCGTCGCTTGTAGAAAGTGGGTGCTCTACACACACACACACACACACACACACACACACACACACAGCTTCATAATCATCTTAATACACCACGGGCACCTGTAGACAGAACGGATATTCTTATGCCTTTTCATGTTGAGCGTACGGTCTCGTTTTATTCTCCATTTCCTTATGTCTTCATTTACAAAGAAAATCTCTCTCTCTCTCTCTCTCTCTCTCTCTCTCTCTCTCTCTCTCTCTCTCTCTCTCGTAGCGTGGATAATGATAGTATAATAGTCCCATATGCGTTCTCTCTCGAGTCGTATTAATGGATAAGATGCCTCTGCCCCACAATGTTCCTTGACTTTTTACTTGTTTTATTTCTTTCCTTCTTGAAGTGTTGCTAGATAAAAAAAAAAAAAAAAAAAGGACAATGAGTGATCGCACCGCCCTGGCAGTTGTAACTTGTATATACAGTATGTCCTGCCCCTGCAGGCAATACTTCCTGTGTTCAGAACAATAAGGATAACACAGACATTGGCACGTAATGAAAACTGTTGTTACTTTACCGCCGTGTTTATTTTGTTTCTGCACGGCGGGAGTCAGTGATTGCATCGGTGTTAGTTGTGGTGCGTATTGAGAAAGCGTGGTGCGTTGCACGCTCACACCTACGACCTGTCTGAATCCCGTGCAGTGAACATGAATACTACAGAATCCATCACTTACGCACGATGAAGCCCACTCTGTGTTCACGTCCTTTTCGAAACACTTACTGCTGCGGAAGGAGTCATCCGCTTCGCTGAAGGAGTCCATTGAAACGTCGTGCACGGCGTCTGCGGCGGTGGGGTCGGCGTGGTTATCGTTGATGGGTGACACAGCCAGCAAGCTGCTGGAAGTCGTGGTGACTGGCAAGCTTCTCATGTTGTCACTTCACTCACTATACGCAAACAAGTGCAGGCGGCGTCTTCCACTGTTTAGAACCGTCTTCCATCACCGATCACCGCAGCACTGCTACTCCCCCTGACACCCTAGCACGTGAAACCCTGCACTCTCTCCCTCCCTTGTCTGTTCCTGTCAGGCTTATGATCATTGCCGCTCCCCTCCCCTCCCCTTCCATCCCGCCTTGCCCCGTCCCGTCCCGCCCCGCCCCGCCCCGCCCACACTATTAATGCCGTACCACCGCTCCAGCCTCCTTGCTACTTCTTGCTACAGTTGTCTCCTCCCTCACCCCGCCACTGCTGTGACCTTTACCCTGACTTTTCTTTTACCATCCCTCTGCCTCCTCCATCATCTATCTCTCCATCTCCATCACGCCAAGGTGGAAAGGACATGAGGTCCACGTGTGAATGCTGAAACTGGGAAGGGGAGAGATTGGATCAAAATAAAACTAGCGAACATACGGGATTTCTGAATCTGCTAAAAGTACAAGTCAGAATAAAATTATTTGGGAAAAGGACAAATAAAAAATGTCGGGGAAGGGGAATGCATAGTATTTTTTGCTCTCCCCCCCCCTCTCTCTCTCTCTCTCTCTCTCTCTCTCTCTCTCTCTCTCTCTCTCTCTCTCTCTCTCTCGTCGTGACAGTGGTTGTGTCTTTCAGAGCAAGGCAAGCATGGGCTGGTGAGAGTGACTCGAGTGGTGGTGGAGCCCGGGTCGTGTCATGACCATGTCGGGTGGCAGAGTGTGGGGGCTGACCTGCGGGAGTTGGCCCAGTCCACCCTGCCGCCTGACCTCCGCTTCTGGCCCACGGAAATGCCCTTCTGCCACACCATGGACCAGACTAACTTTGCTGATGTCTGCTTCATGGTGGGCGATCATCCGTTTTATTGCCATAAGGTATGTTGCTTGATTTTTGTGTAGATAGATCAATAAAGAGATAGATAGATAGATAGGTAGATAGATTGTTTTTTTATGTAAGAGAGGAAAGCTGGGCAAGGACAACAAAAATAATGAAAATAAAAAGCCCACTTATGAATCATTCCCCTTAAAGAACAAAAGGATTTGCTGAAAGTCAGTGACAAATGTCATGAAACCTCCCTCTTGAATAAAGTCAAGTAATAGGAAGTTGGAAATATAGAAGCAGGTAGGGAGTAAGTAGATAGATATTTTATTCACCATATGATTCTGTAAACTGGTATGGTTGTGAAGAAAATAATTTGTGATCCAGTAAAACTCCATCAAAGCTTATTATTAAATACATATTTCAACACAAAACTTAGTTAAAAAATGTTTAGCCTACACTCATCTAGATTCTCATATATTTAGAATGTCAGTGCCACTTAATGCTGTTCTTTGGCCATCAAAATACTTATGTAAATATGTCACAAGACATCAGCCTTTACTGTAATTGGGAAGAGACTCTTGTTCCTTTGTCCATTATTGTTTATAACTTTTATGTGATTTTAGCTGAGCATTATATAATTTTCTTTTTAGAGGCTGTGGATTTCCTCTTGATTTTATTATTTGCTAGATATCTGATTAATGCAAGGTAGAGTAATCATCCTAAGAGTGGATAAGACAGTGAACTCATGCAAGACCTCTCTCTCTCTCTCTCTCTCTCTCTCTCTCTCTCTCTCTCTCTCTCTCTCTCTCTCTCTCTCTCTCTCTCTCTCTCTCTCTCTCTCTCTCTCAGATGTTTTTCTGTCCGAGGAGTGAGTACTTCCAGGCGCTGCTGAGGGACCACTTCCAAGAGACCAGCTGGCAGAACACCTCAGGATGCAGTCTGCCTGTGGTGTTCCTTCACAACATCTCCCCTGAGGTGTTTGCCACACTGGTCCATTACCTCTACTGCAACCAGACAATTGTGAGTGTACTGAGTGGCCTTGCAATACTGTAATGACATTTTATAGGCACACTGTTTTATGGGTATTGATTCATTATTTTTACTGCAAGCAGACTATTGCAATCACATCTCATAAGCTGTTTATGATGAAAATCAATTGCCAGACATTATATGGTACACTTTATGCAGTAATTATGTACATGGTTGTATATATATATATATATATATATATATATATATCTATTCTATTTATATATATAAGTTCTCTATCGATCTCTAGATATCTATCTCTCAGCTAAGATATATATATATATTTATATATATACACACACATACATATATATAAACACATACCATTGGTTCATTGTCTAGTTGAGATGGCCTCACAACATAACACTGTGATAACACTGTGTATGATTATGTCACTGTGTATAGGCTGTTTATCTGCCATATGCATATTATTATTCCTTTACAATCACAAGTTAAATATTCACCAATTTATAATTTGCATGAAAACATGTAATGTAGTAGTGTTGAATCATATGTAGAGCACTAGTTAATAGTAAGAATGAACTGCTGAACACTTGAGGGAATAATGATACATACATGGCACACACTCACTGTAGCAGTGTATGTGTGGGATGAGGAACACTGAAGATCTGCGCTGTTGCAGGTGAGTATGGAGACGGCCATGGAGGTGATGATGGTGGCAGACATGTTCCTGGTGCCGGGCCTCACAAGGCAGTGTGGGGTGTACCTTGGGTCTTGCCTGCAAGTACACAGTGTTGTCTCCATCCTGAAGCTGGCCCGGCTTTTCCAGTTGCCGCGCCTTGAAGACCAGTGTGTGGCTTTCATGGCCAAGAATCTGGACCAGGTGAGTCACCAGGACAGATCCATGCAATGATTTTCTTTTAAATAAGAAATATATGTATAATTTTCTAAAGACAAGGATTTTTTAGTAAAGAAATTTCTCTGGTATGAAAAAAAGTGCTTTGTAAGGAATAAGAAATATAATGAACAAGTAATTTTAATAATGACTATAAGGACACACTAGAGCAAAGCAGCACCACACAAGCAGGAAAGTACCTCAGTACTGGTAGTGACAAAAGCCTCAGTATTCAGACAGCTGATGTTGGTTTGATTTTCTTCACTGTGTAGCAAGTGCTTACTGGTTGAAGTAGCAACCAAGTTGACTGATACAACATATGGTACACAGTAATACTGCCAGTTACAAATTGAAGGTGTTCTTAGGTATGGTTTCATGTGTCAAGCAGCATCATTCACAGCATCGAGGTGGTAGTTTTCCAGTGGTTACAAGCGTATGGTGGTACAGGCATACCATTGCAGATCTTTAAAGAGGAACAATTGCTTGAGTGTCTACAAGAGATGATGAAAGGGTTGTTGTTTTTGTAACCATCATTACTCGTATATGGAAATATGTGATAGTTTTTACTACTTCAAATTATAGAGAGGTACATGTATACAACTTTTCACCCACAGGTGGTGGAATTGGAGCAGTTCCAGACACTGGTGTTGCAAGATGCAGAGGAAGTGAAGGGTCGCCAAGAGACAGACTCTGTCCAGGTGGTGGATGACCTGCGGCACCACATCTCATGTGGCGTGCAGACCATCTCAGGCATCCAGGAGGCGCGCACTAAGTTGGCCACGCTGGAGGCCCTGCTGGAGGAGCTGGGCATTGAAGCCTAAGAGAGAGAGAGAGAGAGAGAGAGAGAGAGAGAGAGAGAGAGAGAGAGAGAGAGAGAGCACTGCTCTAGTGATTCCACTAAGTCAAGGAACATTAGGTGGTTGAGTTTAGCTTGTGATATATTATTTAAATCAATATCAATAATGTAATATAATAGCTCTATTAAAAGATTAATTATAAGGAATACTACTGGAAACTAGTTCTTTCTGACAGAATAAAATATTATAGAGGAACTCTTGTTATCTGGCATCCAAGGCAGTAAATTTTGTTTTATTGATCATTGAGAAGCACTCAACATTTTCAACTTCCTCTTTTGCCTCAAACACTTCAGCTTGTTCACTTAATATATCTTCTCCATTGGACTCCTTTGATCATAATATTATTCCTGCATTCTGTCTTACCATCAACCAAGCAGAGGTGTGTCTGGCATTACAAGTTTGCTAAGGGATAATATTCAGATTTTAACTGGAATTACTATTATATCTGTGTCAGGTACATTTCCCTGTACAGAGTGAATAGCAAAGATGGATGCATACATTCCACACACATTCTCTAACTTCATTGCTCATCAACTATGGTTCAGTTGAGTTTGTTTTCCTGTTGTTCAGGAGACGGGCAGCTCACAAGGGGTACACCAGTTTTCCATCTGAAACTGATGCCCTTTACATTTCTGCCCAAAACCATGTCAGATATATTCATAAACATGCTATAAACTTGCATCAATGAAAATTGTCAAAACCTAACTATTACAGAGATCATTTTATGGTATCTGGCATCTGGCCTAAAATATCAATTTTTTTTCCTTTTCATCTTTCAGATGGCTCCATTACCATCTCTATCTCTTAACTCTTAGAACTTTGCTGATAATTCTATACTGGATAATTCTGGTGCCGTTACTCTCACCTCCTTCCTCTTACAATGTTATCTCTGAAATAGGTGTTTGTTATGCCCTCTCTGGCCTTGATCCTGGGAAGGCTTATGATCCTGGCGGAGTCCCTTCTTTTGTTCTCCATGCAGATCAAATTCACAATGAAACTTTAAATCTTTCTATTTGTCTGTTTGACTCTCATCTCTAAAAACACCCCAAAGAATTTTCCAATTATTTTTGTTCTTGCATATCTTCCTTGCATGGGCTAATCAATCCTCTTGTTCTCCTTTTGTTCCTTCTGCCAGAGCCAAGTCCACAGACAGACACACCCTCCTGCACCTCACTACACACATGACCAGCTGCTTCCTTTCCCTTACCTCTGGTGCTGCCTCCATCACCAACCAGGTCTTGCATTGCAGGGAATACTCGAGGATGTGCCATATAAGGTGAGTGCAACATTTAGTATTGCAGTGACATCCATTATGATTTTATTCAATGTTCTTATAACTTGTTCATTGTGAGAAACTATTGGCAAGAATTGAACACTTGACTGGCAGAACAAGTACAGTACCTTAGATATTGAAACCATGATAAAGGTTAGGTGCTGATATGAATTTTGGGATGTTTTTACCTATGGTCATTACAATGCTTCCTCATGCTATTTAGATAATTTTGGGGCTTTCAGTTTCTCTTACTATGAACACATTTTTCTTTTATGCCGAGTTTCTTCATAGAAAATGAGACTGTTCCCACTTACACATACATAAATATCCCATTATACCATAATATGGTATAATAGGATATTTATGTATGTGTAAGTGGGAACATCAAGTACCATATATTATATGGTACTTGATGTGTAACAGACACATGAAGCAGCATTTCATTCAAATCCATAGCAACTTTACTAATTCTTACTCTTAGTGGGTGGAGGAGGTGGTATGAAGTTTATGTGTGTATGTATGTAATTTTAGTGTTGGAAATCATGAGATTGCTAACTATACCCTCCATGAAAGGCCTTGAGGTTTTGATAATCCAGTATATGGATGAGACAGATCCTTCACATACCACACAACTCATCCTCTTGACACTAACTGCTGCCCATCAGTGGCAAATCATGGCTTGAATTGCTGCAGGTAATAAACAATGTAGGTTTTATTTATTGCTGTTTCTGCAGTGGAATTAAACCGAATATTGAGTCATCAAGAATTCTAATATCAATTTTCATTTCTGATATTACTAATACTTGCATATACAATGGCATTTATTAAAATAATTTCCATATGGTAGGCTCTTTTCTTCATTGTATCAGTAGGGTTGATATACACTGCAGTTAATGTCACACGTCTGTGTTCTGTTTTCGGACTGTCCATTTCCACCAGGGACAGGACCAAGAGTGTGTGTGTGTGTGTGTGCGTGTGTGTGTAGTGTGATGGTTTGTCTGGGCCACTACAGATAGGATCCATCAAAACAATATGGCTCTACATCTAACCTTTAATTTTTAGTAACATTGGTTCATCAAGATTTACTGATCTTGGATATATCCCTTTTTGAGATGACCTGAACTCCATGCTTGTATTGTCCAATTTGTGATGCAGCCGCCTTCACTACTGGCTTGTCCTTCTTCTTGAAAGGCTTAGGAACCTGTACAAACATAAGAGTACACATAAATATCTTGCAGGGATGAGGATATTTATCCCTAACTGTAGAGATAGAGGTATAATATATAATGCCATGGAAAGAAACAGCAATTATGTAAACTTGTTTTTAATATAATAGAGTATGGAATTATTATATACTGATAAAATCATCAATTTTCAGTGGATTAGAATTACAGGGTAAAAAAAGTAAATAAATAAAATAAATAAAAAAGTGAGAACAATGAAATTTGGAAATAACTGAGAATGCTCACCTTTAATCCAAGTTTAAGCTTCATCTGTCTCTCTTCAGCCTCTCTTTTCTTCTCCTCTTTCTTCATCTCCTGGAACTTCTTGTAGTTCACAGCCTGGAGTAATGCGAAATAACACATGAAAGTCAATAAACAAATGTCTTATGAAGTCAGTTAAAAAGTAACTTATCTTAGATCACAGTGGCTTTTTTTATGTATAAAGGGAGTCCAGCCAAGTGAAAAACAATACATGATAAAAAAAAAGCTCACTGAGATGGCAGTCCCCCCCAAAGTTTTTTAGTTTTTACAGTACAGGCTGTGACTGCCCCCTTGTGTTGTGAGACACCAAGGGAAACATTCAGTGAGGTCACAGCTGGCTTTAATGATAAGTTCACAGCACCCCCTGAACCAATGCTATTGGACATCACTGGGAGTAATTATCATTTCAGCAGGTGTCTACTGCCTTTTCTTGTTATGGGATTCTAACACAAATTTACCTCACAGTTGGGCACTTAAAGACTCCACACAATTAGTTTAATTTATCTCTTGTATTCCTGATAATTCTGCTCTACAATGGCTACCATGTACACCACCAAGGCATTCTGAATGATGTCATCTTGATTTTTTATATCAGGATCCTTAATTTCTTTTCAGTGGCATTATCCATTATTATTTTTGATGAACTGAAGCCAAAAATAAAAGAAAACCCATGAAAATATATAAAACCTCTTTCTCTCTCACTGCCATGGCTGTGGAAGCTTATAGTCTGACAAATTAAAGCCAAAATGCTTAGATAAAATTATACTACATCTTTGGCTCTTTCTAGCTATACCTTCTTCCTGGGTGGTTTTGCTCCTAATTTGATAGCAAGGGCCACTCTGGTATCCTCCTTCTTCTGCTTGTGAAAGCCACTCATGCCCAGCCTGAACACATCGTACCTCACCCGCTTCAGCTGCTTCTCATCCAAGCTCTCCTGTAAGGAACAATGTTTAATCAATATGCAAACCCTTACCTTATAGGAGACACTATGGTAACTGCCAGTAAGGGTGAGGGAAGGAGGAAATAAAAGTTAAAGGGAATGAAGAACATGTGAGAGAAAGAAACATTACTAAGGAGGAACAATATTGTCTAGTGAAAAGTTTGTTTGATGTTTATAGAGGCTATCAACATTAATAAAATAAACGTCAAAATAAATGAGTAATAAGTAAAAAAAAAAGATAAATACACAGTAACTCATTAATTTTACATTCCACAGTACAATGAAAAACCTTGCCTTTGTTAATGATTGCCCTGCTTCTTCCTGCTCTTCTTCTTCTTCTTTAGCTTTCGGTTTCTTGTCCTTATTCACACCTCTTTTCCTTGCATAGTCAAATATCTGCACATCATTCTGCTTCTTCACCTTTGCTGCCTGAGTAACTGTGTTGGCCTGGATATTTCTTAATTTCTTTTGTTTCTTTGACAGCTTGACGAGAGGCTGCTTTGGTGTGTTCTCTCTCCTGTCTGTCAAAGCCCTGCTGTCAATACCTAGTGAAAGGAAGCCTCATTATTAAACAGTGAGTGAAATAAACAATGCAGTAATGAGTGTCAGAGAATTAAATGCTACCTACACTTATGTTAAATTTGAATATCTTTTCTCAGTATTCGGATTCCATATATTCCTATATTTCTCTTTCTCTCTGATGCCTTACTACCTCTATTTTAACTACTGTGTCACCTCCATACATTTTCAAACTTATCTAGTCTATGCCTAAACCTTAGTCTGGTTAGTGTCTTCTATATTTCCTATCAGCACAAATACTTTATTTCTTACTTATACAATATGGATTTTTCATGGGAATTTATGGGCTAAAGTAGACCACCTAATGGAGACCTCCTATCTAAAAGCGCACCCATTTGAGAACCATTACTCCGAGTGGATGCCTATTCTCTCCTCGGACTGTGGCCAGGATTTGAACTCATACACTTGAAGGTCTTTTGGCCCCCAGAGTGCATGTGCTTCCAATGTACCTTGCTATTCCCCTTCCTCTATTCTCAGTTTACTCAACACTAATACTTACTCTAAAGTTTTGTCACTTATTAGATAATTGAGATAACTTTTTAATAATCTTTTCATCTTTTTACTTAACATGAATTTTATCTAATCTTTCCATTCTCACATACCCATCCATATTCTCTCTCTCTTAACTTGTTGGCTGCAACAAACCTTCCAGAATTCACAGCTAATAGATGCAATATAACTTTCAGAATGCATTAGATATTTTGAATTAGGCATGATATCTCTAGTCCCCATTTTTATATGGTGATGTTTGGAATTTGATAGGTTGCCTACCTGGAACTACTTTGCTAATCTTCAGTTTTGTGCTTTGTCACCATGGAGGGTAGAAGTGGTTTATCTTCTTGCTTATCAGCCATGAGGGCCAAAATAGTCTCCATGCAAACTTGAAATCATTGTCACAACCAAACAAAGGTAAATGTAGAGCTCATGTTTGGTGTACATCCTTATGTTAATATGTTCTTTCAGATCATAAGAGAGAAAATGTTTTTTGGGGGATATAAAAAAAATTGCACACCAAATTTGAAATTACTGTGACAGCTAAATAAAGGTAAATATTGAGCTCACATCTGGTGGACATCTGTTTCAATGTGTTTCCTCAGATTATAATAAAGATTTTTGGGGTGATAAATAAATTGCACACTATAGGGGGGCGGGTCCAGACATTAGGGTCACACAGCCAATGAATTAAATTTGTTAAAAAATACCTAGTCTTTCATCCAGCTTCCTACCACACTCCACATGTACTGTCCCTTTTCAGTGTACATCCATCCTTACCAAAGTCATTCATGATTTGAAGTATGGGTTTTGCCACATTTTTCTGCTGGTGGGATGATGTTGACATGGTGACACCATCTTCATCATCCTCAAATGCATCACTAACGTCACTGTCATCTGGTGGGATGTCTGTCACTATGTGAAATCCATCTTCTGTTTTCTTAGGTTTTTTGGCTGGGGGGGTGTTATCTTCCTTTCTGTGATGAGGTGTGAGTGTTGTGTCATCTTCCTCCTCACTGCAACTCTCAAATGCATCAGACACATCAGAGTCATCTTCTGGGATGGACGAAATAATTCTAAAGCCATCGTCTGTGTAGCCTTTGTCTTTTGGTGTGTTTGTATTCTCTGAGATGCATTTCTTTTTAGATTTTGGATTTTGAGTACCTTTGCTTTTCATCTTTCACGTTTTCTCAATATTTTTGTTATTTAAAAATTAAGTTATATATTTGTTCTATATCTGTGGCTTTTACTATTCTGTGCTAGTATTTTTTTTATCCTTTACTCTGTGATTGCCACTTAAAATAATTTTTTCCTTGTATTCTTTGACAAACTTTTTTCCTTGTTCTCAATGTTTGCCTTTATGCTTGTATGTTGTCGGACCACTGTGGATACACTCAACTGAAAAGCAACAATGAACTATGTTAGTGTTTTCATCTGATATAAACAGTTACATCTATTTACAGTATTCTGGTCACTAATTGTACTCCAGTATCTAATATCCTGAAGAAATATATAAAATCTTTCATAAGTTTGCTTTATTTTGCACTTTATGATAACCATTTATCTGCAATATCAATTGGTTTAATAGAAATAACAGTTGCATATGAGGGTCAAATTACTCAGTGTGGAAAGCTCTAACAGATGGGAAGGGTAGGAAAAGCCAACTTGGGCCTGGTGTTAAAGTAAAATAATACCGCATTGATAAGGGTTAGTTTGGATTACTGTTTGCTGGTTTGTGATCTGGTTATTACAGTAAATAAAATTTCATTCTTTATTAATTTACACATTTTCCAATATATCAGGTGTTAGTGAAGCTGTCTGGAGTTTTGATAATTCATATATGGCAACCCTACACTCACATACTCGTCAGCCACCAGTGAGAAGAGACAGTGTATTGTACCACTGCATTACACTCTAGGTTAGGCATGGCAGAGCTGACATATCATACTAAAATAACTTATCGAATCTCCTGATTAAGGGAACCTGTAGATGAAATACCAAAACCACATGGCAAGACAAGAAATATCACGAAACGGCTTAGAATTTAATATATGGAGAATGGTAGCAATATTTCTTTTATTAATTGTGGTTTGCTGGGAGGGACAAGAACACTTAGGAGACGGGACAAGATAATGCACGCTACCTTTACTTAGAAACGTATTATCACTTCTGCCTATTGCTCACCTGGGCCCCTTGCAGTAGGTTTTAAAGGAGAGAGTGAGTGCGTCCAGCCGTCAACGTGGTTTTGTTTACATTCACTCCAGGACCAGCAGTGATCGCGGCCTTTGCAACGGCTCCACTGTGTGCTGTGTCTTGACTCCTTGTTGTCTGTGGTCTTGTTGCTTTCTTTGGATGCATTTTGCTACTATTAATATTGTTTTGATGTTACTGTTGTTGCTGTTTTTTTTTCTTGTGACCTTTGTACTTTGGATATTAACTTTACTTGCCGTGTCGGGGGGAAGAATCACCACACTGGGAAACTCTTTGTACATCTCTACCGTCTCTGCAACTTGTTTTCTTTAATTTCTTCAGAAAGTCGAATGTTTCCTTTGAAATCCTTTAAAACGAACTCCGTCCCATATGCCCTCTAATTCCCTCGACCACTGTGCTGCTAGGACCCACCAGGCACCATCATCAAACTACTGTATGTTCTATGTATAAATTTTCATCTCCGATTCATAGAGCAAATATGGTAAAGCCTTTTCCACAAGCTTCCAACAACCTGGCACGTATGTATTGTCGTCATAATTCCGTTGGCCATCATACTTGATATTCTTCTTGACTTCCCTTCATTGGTTCTCTTTTCTTGTCCTCTTCCTTCCATACTAACTTCAAGTCTTAAATGTGTGTAACTTTTTGTTACACACATTTTTACTCCTTCAGGCTCAGGTATGTTGTTCTCTAAGTTAAGCTCTTGGGTCTGTATAACTTTTTAAAGTACCGGTGTTGGTGTTGTCTTGAATAGTGTATTTATCTCTTCTATACTTTCAAACTGTCTTTTTCACTCGGTTCTTTCAGCAAGTCTTTTGTATTCCATTCATTCACTATGTTCTTTATCTCCTGCTGTACCACTCGTGGGACACAAAAAGTCGCGGCCTTACACGGTCATGTGTGCCCTGCCGGATGATGAGATTCCGAAGCATTCTGTCTCCTTATTTTGTTAAATTTAATAAGTTGCAGTGTGGGGTACTGCTGAAGTTTTTATTGATGGTTTTATGATTTAAATTATAATGTACTTTCTCGGTTTCTGCATCATCAAGTGGAGAAACACATGAAAAGTTCGTAAGTGCAAAAAACATCATCGAAATTCCATCCACTTAATTTCAACCCCTTCCCTCTTAAATGCAACTTCCTACCTATAAATTCCAATCTTCCTCTAACTCCAATCTGCTTTCCCTTACACCGTAACTCCTTAATTCTATTCTCCCTCTTGTGAAATTCAAGCTCTCTTCTCTAAACTCACACCTCACTCATCATTTATAAAGTGAGGAAAGAGACTCAGGTAAGATGCAGAAGGACACATGACTTAGAATGTTAAAAAATCGTGAGTGAGTGATTGTATTAGTTAATGGAAGGTGTTTCTCTTGTTTATCGGGTGTGGAGCGTGAATCGACAATAATAAGGAGGTAGGATGAACACCACCACCACCACCACCTCCTCCTCCTCCTCCTCCTCCTCCTCCTCCTCCTCCTCCTCCTCCTCCTCTTCTTCTTCTTCTTCTTCTTCTTCTTCTACTTCTTCTTCTTCTTCTTCTTCTTCTTCTTCTTCTTCTTCTTCTTCTTCTTCTTCTTCTTCTTCTATCTGATCATCGTGATGTTAAGCAAAAGGTATTAAAAAAAAATAAAAAAAATAAAGAGATGGAAGTTAGGGACGTTAAACCAGAAAGATTTGGAGTATTTTGGAGTGAGAACACAATGCACAACGAATATTTCCTTCTTTTTAATTTTCTTTTTGTTTCTTTTGATTTGCAATGGTTAATCTCGAAATAATTTTTTAATCAATTTTTACAGATAGGTGGCGATGAGTGGGAATTGGTGAGAAGTATGATCCACCCATCCAATAAAAACAGTTGTGTAAGTATAGAATGTGCTGCAAGACACATGTGATCATCGTTCTCTCTTTGTCATAGATGTGTGTCTGTCTGTGTGTGTGTGTGTGTGTGTGTGTGTGTGTGTGTGTGTGTAGTCAGTTTACTAAGGCGCCACCACAATTAACAATAGAGTTGCCTTGAATCTAAGACAGGGCGGGGAAGTATCAGGTCTTCCCTCAAGCTAAACTGTTGATGATGATGATGATGGTGATGATGAAGATGATAGTAATTATGATGATAATTCTACTTCCCTTCTTATTATCATTATATTCATAATAAAGATAAATACATTTATTTTCATGTAATCCTAGATTTATTAATGGAGGAGTACTTTATAATTCATAAAAAAGTGAAGAGTTAAATGATTTTTCACGAGAGAGAGAGAGAGAGAGAGAGAG
>CM035198.1:177385-189676 GCA_020233015.1 Callinectes sapidus | reverse complement strand
GAGAGAGAGAGAGAGAGAGAGAGAGAGAGAGAGAGACGTTTCTTTTTACTGTCAATTCTTGTTACTGTTAGAATAGTTTTTTTTCTATCATTATTATAATTATGATTGTTCTTTTTTATATATTTTATTACTATATTTGTTGTACTTTTTATCTTCTATTTTTTTCACCTTCTACTCCTTTCCTTCATCACTTTTTTTCTATTCTTAGTCACTTTATTTCTTTTACTGTTACTATTTCTCCTCCTCACTATCACTATCACTATCACTGTACCATTTTCACCTTCCTCCTCTTCTTCTTCATCGCTTTTTTTTCCTTTCCTTGTCACTATATTACTTTTACAGTTACTATCATCGCTTTTTTCCCTTTCCTTGTCACTATATTACTTTTACAGTTACTATTTCTCCTCCTCACTATCACTGCCAGTGTCATTATCACTATCACTATCCTATCCCTATTCCCTCCTCTTATTCATTACTTTATATCTCTTTACTGTCACTATATTTCTTTTACAGTTACTATTTCTCCTCCTCACTATCACTATACTATTCTATCCCTCACTATCACTTCTTAAATCACTCTCTGTCACCAACACCTTCACTATCTGTCACTGTCAAGGTCATTTTCCTGTCACTGTTCTTGTCACTTTTGAAATCCTTAAGTCTTCGTCTGTCTGTCTCTTTGTCTATGTGTTTGTGTGTCTATGTGTCTGTGTGTCTATGTGTCTGTTTGTCTGTCTGTCTGTTTGTCTATGTGTCTGTCTGTATGTCCGTCCGTCAGTCAGTCAGTGTCTTAGTCTGTGTGTGTGTCTGTCTGTCTGTCACCGCCGCTTCAATTTTAATCAAGAAACTTTATATTGCGGCAACGAAATATTACAGTTATCAACTTTTCCATCAACTTTATTTTCTCTCCACTTCACTACTCCATCACCGCCGGGAAGAGTGGAGCGAGAGAGAGAGAGAGAGAGAGAGAGAGAGAGAGAGAGAGAGAGAGAGAGAGAGAGAGAGAGAGATTCAGAAACAGCTGTGGTGCCTTTGTTTCTTCTCTCTCTCTCTCTCTCTCTCTCTCTCTCTCTCTCTCTCTCTCTCTCTCTCTCTCTTTTGTCATTCAGTGGTCTAATTGTGTCTCTTCTTTTCATTTATCTTTTTCGTGAATGTTGTTTATTGCACTTTTTGAGTTTTTGTTTTTATTTTCCTTATTTTTTTTGGTTCATGCATTTTTTGTTTTCGCTTTGATTATTTTTTATCTTTCAGTTCACTACCATTGTTTTCTTTCTTGATTATCTGTATGTCTAAATGTTTTTTTCTTTTTGAAGATTTTCCTTTCTCATTTCTTCGTTGTTATTTCACTCTCAATGTTTTTTTTTCTTTTTTACTCTTTTCTCTTCCTCACGAATCATATTTGCTCAATCACTTTTATAGTCTTTGCCATTTGAATGTTTGAATGTTTGTTTTCTCCTTTACTCTTCATCCCTAGTCATATTTCTCCATGTACAATTTTTCTTAATATCTTGTTGTTTGATTATCTGTTTCTTTCTTTCTCTTTCCTCTTCACCACGAGTCTTTCCTTCATCCTCTATCATTTTCTTGTCTATCGGAATGTTTGACTATTTTCTCTTCTTTCCACGATCCCATAATGTTTACGTTCTCATTATTTTCCTACTTATTGGAATGTCTGGCTATTTTCTCTTCTTTTCACGATTCTTTAATGTTGACTCTCTCATTATCTTTTGGCTATGTAAGTGTATGAATGTCCGTTCTTCTCGTACCTTCTCATCAGTGGTCGTATTCTTTCATTCTTCGTGTTTTGTGGCGTGTAAAGTACCAATCAATCAGTTACGGAGTCAGTTTTCATTACCCGAGTCGTCATCTTTCTACTGCACGAGTAAATGGATGATCTTACACACTCACTACACATCTCAAATTCCTTCATCATATGTGTGTCACGATCCATCTTCCCTTGTGGTTCCTTCCCTTCTCCCTCTTCACCGTCCATTTTCCAGCCCCTTCCAGCGCCTTCCAGCCCCTTTCAGTCCCTTCCAATCCATGTCAGCCTTACTGCCATCCCAGCTCGCATCTCTCTGCCCTTAGCGACTCATTTTCACCAATCATTTCTCCCTCTCTTCTCTTTTATCTTCCTTCTGTGTTCCTGTTTCTTTCTCATCTTCCCTTCCTTTCCATTATCACCATATCATCTTTCACTATTCAGTCTCCATCATTTAAACTTCACCTTGAAGTATCACTATTCTGTATCCTTTTTCATCTGTGTTTGATCCGTTCCTTGTGGTTTTCCTTATCATCTTTGCTATCTCACTCTGAATGTTTTGCTTTTTTATTCTTTTTAACATTTTTCCTCTTCTTCACGAGTCATATTTGTTCATTCAGTTTTATAGTCTTTGCCATCTGACTGTTTGAATGTTAGTTTTTCCTTTCCCCTTCATCTTTAGTCATATTTCTTCATGTAATTCCTTATTCACCAGCATCACTGCACTTCATCAGCATCTTACCTCTTTACCCCATCACCTTCCTCTATCGGTCTCTCGGGCGTTCATCATCCTTTTACCACACATAAGGCTCTACCAACAATGCGTAGATGGGGAGAGGGAAGACGTGCGTGGTAAATAATGAAGGATGAAGATTGTACCTTTCAAAAAATGTCTATATTACTTGGTTCCTTTCTTCTCTTTTTCTTTTCTTCAGCTTTTACTTTTTCCTTTCTTTTTTATTTTCTTTCTTCCTTCCTTCCTTCTTTAATTCTACTCCTCTCTGTATTACATTTTCTCGTTTCCTTTTCTCTCTAATTTGATAAAAGGTTTAATTTTGTTCCCCTTGTACTCCTTAACTAAGTGTTCTAATATTCTCTCTCTCTCTCTCTCTCTCTCTCTCTCTCTCTCTCTCTCTCTCTCTCTCTCTCTCTCTCTCTCTCTCTCTCGCTCTCTCAGTTCTTCATATTCGCGGTTATTTTTTACAGGTGTCATAAACTTCGCCATAAAAGCCAATTTGCCAGCACTGAGCGACATATATTACTTGTTCTTGTCCAGACTCAAATACTGCGTCTAAGAATGGAGGAGGAGGAGGACCAAGAATGACACGAATAATTATAAAAAGAATAAGAGAAACAAGAACAATAGGAGCAAGGACCGAAATAAAAAGGAAAATACAGAAGAGCATCGATTGAAATAAGTATCCACACAAACAATAACAAAAGGAAGAATAACAGAAAGAAGAGGAGGAGCACAAGTTATTACGCAGCTAAAAGAATCACCAGTACTGCTTTGGTATGGGATCTACACAGCCAATGGGATCTACAGCAGTCAAATTCTACTTTGGTATGTTATCTATATGTTTCATTTACTTACTATGGCTCAAATGACATATTCTATAGATACATGTATTTATATAAGAAAAATAATAATAATAAACTCTTCAGTAGATATGAAAAAAGAACCAATGAATCATGCCTGGAATAGAAGAGACAATATTTGAATCACGAATATTATTGGAACTACATTACAGCGCTAATGAAAATGCCCTTTGTGCGTCTTTCAAATAAAATTCATGGGAATTTAAGAAATTGTAACGATATTTGACATTGATGTGAAAAAGTATGTAGCTCTACTTCATCTCCCGACATGATATATAATAGGAAAAAAGTATCTACCTTTGCTGGCTTTTTATCAGAAGATTTGTACTCCAGGTTATAATTATCATATTAAATTATGTACTATGTAAATCAAACTAATGAAAACGAAATGGCAGTTGTTACAGTAAATTAATAAAAGAAAAGAATAAATAAATAACGACGGTTATGATGCGCGTGATGAAGATAACGATGCGATTCCACGATAACGATGCGAGTTTCCACGATAAAGAAGCGATTTTCCACGATAGCGATGTGTTTCCACGATGATAATGCGAGTTTCCACGATAACGATGCGAGTTTCCACGATAATAATGCGAGTTTCCACAATAACGAAGCGAGTTTCCACGATAACGATGCGAGTTTCCACGATAATAATGCGAGTTTCCACAATAACGAAGCGAGTTTCCACGATAACGATGCGAGTTTCCATGATGACGATGCGAGTTTCCACGATAATGATGAGAGTTTCTATGATGCGAGCGTGGCGATAGTTACACGCTGTTGAAGTCCATCTATCTACACAGGTACATACCAGGACGAACCCTTCCTCCCCAAGAGTCCACCCCAGCAGTCCTGTGGGTGTGAGGGCAGTGACAATGCAACCTTGCCGCTCCTCACACGGCTCGCCATGAGCAATGACCCGCCACACACCACCACTCCCCAGCCACTGTCATGAAGTGAGCCCTCTCACCCCTAAAGGACCCCCCTCGTACTGGCAGTGTCCTCTCACCCCTGAAGGACACCCCCTCGTACTGCCAGTGCCTGGTGCATGGCGCACAGCGTCCCCTCGTTCATGGCGAGTTGTTCAGCCCGGTGTCATCACAATCAAGGGATCCGTACACACCCTCCACCACACTCTATGGAAGGAGCCCTTATCTCCCAATCAGGACTCCCCCCTCCGACCACCTAGACATTGATCCCCTGCTTATGCGACCCCTTGCCTAGTGTGAGGCCCTGCAAGTGGACGACTACTCCTGAAGCTTGAGGCCGCTAAGGAAAAGAAGGACCTGCTGCTGCCAGTTCCCTGCCTTGGGCCACAGGCCAGACCCGACAGCCACCTTCTCCCCCCGTGCGGCGCCCAAGACCGTCACGGCCCTCAACGAATTTTGGCCGAAAGTTCTCAAACTTCTTTTAAATTTTGATCTGAATACAAAATCGTCAACAGCAAACAAATAAATGGGTTTGGTTTGAAAGTGTACAAGACTCGGTTGATCAATGAAACAAGGTGAAACATCTTTAATATAAAGTATTAATAGTGTGCCTTGCATGCTACCTGCCATGGATGTGTGCATGTTCGTGTGAGACTGGACAGAACAGTAATCCAATCATAGATTGCTTCAGTACCTATACTTGTTAGGTCATACACCGAATAATATGAAATTTGAGTAAAACCATATAAAAACTATTTTAAGATTTGACGTAAGGATACCTTGCAAGCTTCTGTTAAATGCAACTGCCTTCGTCTCGTCTGTGATCTCGTTGAATCCTTTAGCTGACATCTGGAGGTTCTCTAGACACTAAGAGGACAAACAGCAGGAAAATCACAAAAGAGACAATGTCTACGAATGTAGTGTACCTTGTTGACTCAGGACCAGAGCTCCGGCATTTCACTCATGCTTCAAATTTTTTAATCAGACAATCTCACGAAACCAAGACCTAGAAACCAAATGTATTCCATGTCTCGTGATAACAAACGGAAAACGAATATTTTTTTTTTTTTTTTTGCTGTAGATCACAATATGAAGCGTACATCCCACGCCAAAGTAACTTCATGATACATAAACCACATATCAAAGTAGCAGCGAAATACAAAAAGAAAAATAATGAGAGAACAAACTGAAAAAAAAAAAATAGAGGTAGTAAGGAGCGGTGGAAGAGAGGAGTGAGTGGTTGGAAGGAGGAAGGATGGTGAGAGGGAAGTGACGTATCTGGGACAGGTAAGGTAGAGCAGGGGAGTAGGTGGGTGTTTGCAAGGTGTCATTATCACCCGCGTACTGCCAATTAACTCCATCATACCTGTCTGGACGAAAATGTGTGTGTGCACGGTGACACACACACACACACACACACACACACACATACACACACACCACGACGGCCCAACTAACACGTACACAGACACCCACTTCCTCATTCATACGTACTATACATTCATACACTTTCATATGCACAACACACTTCACTTAATACTTATGACACATTGACACACACACACACACACACACACACACACACGACATCCAAACTCCGCCACGTGAAAGGCACACAAACATTTCTCAACTTTAAAAATCACTCAAACATTTCTCAACCTTAAGTTGGCGAGACGAGAGCGTAGGAGCTGCGTAGCGTCTATATTTACCCACCACGAGAATTAACTCCATCAGAAATCATTACTAAACACGCAATTTCCTTCAAGAAAAGCAAACGATTTTCTACCGATAAGCATGTTCTTTACGAGCTTCAATAAACTGTTTAGCTTTCCTCGTTACAGAGAAGACACGTGAATTTCAGATACACTAATACACACGTAATAGAAATCAAGGAGAGGCATCATGAGTCCCTAAGACCTTTTTCTTTGAATTTGTGTGAAGTTTGGTAACCATGCAAGGAAAGTGGAACAAGAATCTAAGAATTTTTCGGGTGAGGGAGGAAGGAGAGAGGGAAAGAACAGGAAGAGAAGGAGGAGGAGGAGGAGGAGGGCAGGATGGTGTTCGTCGGTGTGTGGTGCAGATAACGAGTTGGGGAGTCTGTCGAAGACGTGCTATGGTGAGGGAGGATATTGGCTAAGGGGGAGGGAGGCAGCGGTGACGGAAGGACTGGGACAGAGATGAGGGAGGGGAAGGGAAGATGCCAGAGAAACGTACAATTGTGTGCGTATGGAGAGGTTGTGTGTCAGAGAGAGAGAGAGAGAGAGAGAGAGAGAGAGAGAGAGAGAGAGAGAGAGAGAGAGAGAGAGAGAGAGAGAGAGAGAGAGAGAGAGAGAGAGAGAGAGAGATTGTAGGGTGAAGGCTGGATAAAAAAGAAGAGAAAATGCAATCCATTACTTCCCTTCCTGTGTTGACATGCCGGCCTTTGTCATCCTGCCCTCCGCTTCCTGCACTTCGCCTGGCCAACTTTTCTCTTCCTCGTGTGTTTGCTGGAGTTATAAAAAAAAACACCTCCGGGGCAACGACACACCCTGCAGCAGCCACTACAGCAAAACTTTCCCATATAAACTTGCGCTTCATCTACTTACTGTGAAACAAACACTTGAGAGTAAGACAAACAGACAGACAGACAGACAGGCCGAGAGAGAGAGAGTGAGAGGGAAAGAGAGGGAAAGAGAGAGGTTACCAATAATCGCACACCATTCACTGATTCTCCCTCTCGCTTATTCAGTCAGAAAAGTTAGTGATGCGTGTCCAGTAATTGACTCACGCTCTGCGGATGATAATATTCACCAGAACATGCAAGGCGAAAACTTGATATGGTTTCATGCTATATACACTCTTTGCTCTGCCCTGTCTTTTTTAATGTTCCCTTACGTGTAGCTGAAGCTCGAACTTGGTGAAATGTGCAGGTGAGGGGAAAAAAAATGTAAATAATGGTAAAAGGGACGTCAGTTTCAAAAATTTATATCTAATCACACAGCAGTTTTCAGTTAAGAAAGTAAGAGGCCAGGAAAAAAGTAGCTATAATTTTTTGATGCTCTTTTTAGCACGTTGAAAAACAGAAGAAAACAAAAAATACATAAATAAAAGAATTTAATAATCCAAAATGTTAAAAAGTAAACTTGAAATTGTACTACATTTAACTACTTTAATGAAGCATATAGATACAAAGACAACAAAATACAATAAACAACTTCACCAATCCCACCACCTTTAGAACGCCATCACACTGAAGACACAATGAATGAATCGGCTCAGCAGGGTGACAAAACCAACTGAAGGGCATTGAAGAAGAAAAGAAAACCACGCAACACCACACAAGACACCTCAACCGTGACCTCACTTCACCAAACACAACGACACGTCACTCATAAAAACCATTACAGCTGCCACGACAAATGGAGCTACAGACACGCAAAAACAAATAACAGAAGACACAAGCAATGATGTAGGAAATGAAGAGATGTAATATTGAGGGATTGGAAGGCACACGCAATACTGAAGGGATGGAACAGACACGCAATAATGAAAGAATGAAAGACACAATAATGAAGGAATGGAACAGAAAAAAACATTAATGAAGGAAAGGAAGAGATGCAACATTAAAGGAAAGGAACAGACACGCAATAATGAAGGAATGCAAGAAAAGCAATAATGAAGGAGTGAAAGAGACGCACGAAAAATAATGATGATATGGAAGAAATACTCAATAATGAAGGAATAGAAGACACACAATATAGCAGAAATGGAACACACGAAATAAATAAAGAAAGAAAGAAATTAAATAGTGAAGGAATGGAAGAAATACGTAATAATGAAGGAATAGAACACACACATTAATAAAGGAATACAACACGAAATAATAAAAGAAAGGAAGAGTTACGCAATAAAGAAGTGGAAGGGACACGTGTATAGGATGAAAGTGAATGGAAGAAACACGTAATAATGAAGAAATAGCACACATCCATTAATGAAGGAATACAGCACACGAAATAATGAAAGAAAGGAAGAGTCACGCAACAAAAAAGTGGAAAGGACACGTGTATAGGATGTGGGTGGTGCAGAGTGGACGCCTCCCTCCCCTCCCTGCCCTCTTCCTCTCCTCCTCCTCCTCCTCCTCCTCCTCCTCTACCCATACCTCCAAGCGCGTGTGGCGAAAATACGCCCCGAAATCTATACCAATCAGTGAGCATATAACTATTGTTGAAATCTATACTGAAACACGTTTATTTAGTTTTCTGTGTGTGTGTGTGTGTGTGTGTGTGTGTGTGTGTGTGTGTGTGTGTGTGTGTGTGTGTGTGTGTGTGTGTGTGTGTTTATTCATACAAATGTTCCCGTTTAGCAATCATAGCTCCGAGTGTGTGTGTGTGTGTTGTGTGTGTGTGTGTGTGTGTGTGTGTGTGTGTGTGTGTGTGTGTGTGTGTGTGTGTGTACGTGAGAGCGTATCCATCCACCTGTACCTTAACAATCCCAACAATTAGTGCCTTCAGAGTTTCACAGCACGCAGATAACTAGCAAGGCACACGATTCCGATTTCCAATACAACTTTCATGGAGGAATCTCTGAGGTTTGGAAGTTACTGAGGAGGAGGAGGGAGTTTAAAGAGAAGCATCCCAGGGGAACATTAAGACAGCACGAAGTAAATTGGATTCCTTCTTTCCTTTAATTCTTCTGCTTCGATTTCTTTTTACGATTTTTCTTTGGGATTTTCAGCGAGGTATTCATTTTACGATTTTTCTTTAGGATTTTCAGGGAGGTATTTCTTTTTTTTTTTCCACCTTTTTATCATGGCTAGGAAATGGTGGAGATGGTTCTGACGCGTTGAAGTGTTGGAAAAGAGTAAAATTCTGAGGCCCGTCTTCAGAACTGTTTGCTTTCTTACCACAACTATTTTCAAAGGCTAGAGAGAGATGATTCGCAAGGTTTTCAAGAGTGTTTCTCCACGTATTAATGTAGAAATCTTGTCAATCTACCTCTAAAACAAAAATAAATAAATATACGCACTGAATAACTCGTATAAATTCAAATAAAAGTTTTTTTTTAAATAGTATTAATGTAGAAATCTTGTCAATCTACCTCTAAAACAACAACAACAAAAAAAAACATTAATTAACTCGTACAAATTCAAATAAAAGGTTTTAAGAAATAGTGGAGGTAGAGAGAGCATAGATGTTTACGAATACGAGTCTAGAGAATGATGCAAGTCTGTGGGTGGAGCGCAACCCTCCTGAAGGCATGGCAGCGTGGAAGTGATGCGACTGCCGTGAAACCTGAGTTGGAGGTTAAGAGCACCTTGGAGAGTTTAGTGAAGTAAGTGGCGGTAATCCAATCTCCTATATTTTTGACCGTCTTCTTATGCCTTCCCCTTCTTAAGAGTATTCTTCTTCTTCTTCTTCTTCTTCTTCTTCTTCTTCTTCTTCTTCTTCTTCTTCTTCTTCTTCTTCTTCTTCTTCTCTTCTTCTTCTTCTTCTTCTTCTTCTTTCTTTTTTCTTTATTTCTTCTTCTCACTCAATTTTTCTCATATCCTTTGATTTTTTGTCACCTTCTTTTCCTATTTCTTCCTTTTCTCCCCCCCCTTCTTCATTTTTCCTCCTCCTCCTCCTCCTCCTCCTCCTCCTCCTCCTCCTCCTCCTCCTCCTCCTCCTCCTCCTCCTCCTCCTCTTCTTCATCGTCATCATCATCTCTTTCCTTCCCATCTTCCTCCATCTATGTAGAAATCAACTATGAAAAGTACTACACACACACACACGCACATACACACACACACACACACACACACACACACACACACACACACACACACAAATGAACAGACATACTCTTGCTGCACGTGTATGTATGTACTACCTCTCTCAGAAAATACCTTCGAGGAAATAAGAAATAAACAGAAGTCCAGCATAAACGTAGGAATTAAAAATAGACTCTTTCGTATCACAGGAACCAAAGCAGCTACGAGTAAAAAACAAAGGTTCTAAAAATGGTGATAATTGTCGAGGAATTGTATAACGTTAGCAAGGGAAGACCTGCAGATTACGTACTATAAATGAGAGAGACAGAGAGAGAGAGAGAGAGAGAGAGAGAGAGAGAGAGAGAGAGAGAGAGAGAGAGAGAGAGAGAGAGAGAGAGGAGGTACGTGTGTTTACGGAGGGAGTGTCTAAAGAGGGAGCGATATGGCAATGTAATATAATGTAAGTTGTTTTTTATGCTGCTGCTGCTGCTCCCTTCCCTATCCTGATGTATTATTTTTGTTGTTATTGTTGTTGTTGTTGCTGTTGTTGGATGGCGGTGGAAGTGGTTATTACTACTACTGCTACTACTACTACTACTACTACTACTACTACTACTACTACTACTACTATTACTACTGTATTTTATCATGTATCGTATTACTTGAATTATTTGAGTGAATAGGAGAGAGAGAGAGAGAGAGAGAGAGAGAGAGAGAGAGAGAGAAACTCATCCTGCAAACTCACAACTTCCTGTAGATGCCAAAGAAAACATACAAGAGAGAGAAAGAAAACTCAAGTAAACAAATGGTTCATGATAATAATATCAAATGGTAATAATAAAACTGAGGGAATCAATGAAAGAAATATGAAGAACCAGCTCATTATTCACGGATATCCCTTAAGTACTATTGATGAGTGGATACATGGATAGCCAAGGGATACTTATAGTGTGGTGAGGTTTTCGGAAGATTCAAAATACCTGCATGTCTTGTACAAAAAACATCAAAGGAAATGGATGAAAAAAATGTTCTTCAATAATTTTCTTCTTCAGTTCTCCTCCTCCAGTTATTGTATTTTCTATTCCTGATTTGGTTAACTATATTGTTTCCTTTATTCCTTTACCTTGTATTCTTCTCTTATTTTACTGAAGGGGTTGACCAAATTTAGCTTCAGAAGTTACAGTCTGAAGCTAAATTTGAGGATAAATTTGGTTAACCCCTTCAGTACTGAGAAGCATTTTCATATTTATTCTGCTCGTTATTTGTCGATTTTTTACAACTTCAGAAACTTATATGGTGACTAAAATAGTACAGATTATTGTCTTCAATCTTCTGACCTCCATAGACCCTTCCCAATGCCAATAAAATAGTCTAATGACACTAAAAACTCGTGTTAGAAAATGTGTCCCCAGTACTGAAAGGGATAAAGATAGATTACATTAAGGTTAGGTTGAATTTAGATTACTGGTTGTAGTTATATTTGGTTAAGGTTAAGGTTAGGTTAGGTTAGATAATACTAACTTAGGTAGGTTTGGATAGCATCACGTATTGGGTTTTGCAACACATCTCTACCTCCAATCCCATGTGCTGAAGGAGTAAAAGTTAGATTACGTTAGACTAGAATGGTTTAGGTTAGGTTACAGTATTTTAGATGACTAAAGTTGAATTTAGATTAGGTTAGGTTAGATAATAGTAACTTTGGTACGGTTAGATAGCATCACGTATTAGGTTTTGCAACACATCTTTGACTCCAATCCCATGTGCTGAAGGAGTAAAAGTTAGATTACGTTAGACTAGAATGGTTTAGGTTAGGTTACGGTAGTTTAGATGACTGATTGAAGTTAAATTTAGGTTAGGTTAGGTTAGGTACGGTTAGATAGCATCACGTATAAGGTTTTACAACACACCTCTGACTCTAATCCCATGTAATCCTGCCGCCACACGGAATGGGAATCAAACAGGTTTCCTCCACGTTAGTTTCTCTCGGGAATCAGTCCATTGTGGTCTGTACAGGAATCATACTCCTCTTCGCCACGTTTGTCTCGGTGGGTCATCATTGTGTTGTGGTCTGTGTTCTGGGGCTTGAAGGGACTTAGTGTGGTGGTGGTGGTGGTGGTGGTGGTGGTAGTGATGGTGGTGGTGGTGGTTCTTCAAAGGATTATCTCGTTGTATTTATGTGTATAGATGGAAGAGGCTGTTGATGTTTTCTTCGTTTTGTTGTTGTTGTTGTTCTGAATTTCCTTGTTAATCTTTTCGTTGTTTGTTTTTCTTAG
>CM035198.1:165677-177365 GCA_020233015.1 Callinectes sapidus | reverse complement strand
GAGAGAGAGAGAGCTGCAGCGGGGAGTGGTGATGGTGATGGTAGTAAGCGAACTAATGCTAAATATAAGTAGTATGTATTTCTACAGGGTGCATCAGTATAAAGGCAGCAACATGGTACTGTTAGGCCTAGTGGTCGAGTGTGTAGGCTGAGAGGAGGCAGGCGCAGCTGGCGGGCAGGGCGAAGGTCTCAATGCTGAAGGGGAGGTAGTAGTCGTAGGGGTCGTAGACCAGGAAGCGGTGGTAGATGGACTTCTGCAGGCATGTTGAGCCGTAACACTCTGGCACGAGGGGGCAGGCGTCCCCGGCGGTGAGGCACTCCTCCACGCGTGCCGTCTGCGTGAGGGTTTGATAATGGACCTCAACGTTGTTCACGATGACGCGCCACTTGCCGTCAGTATTGATGGCGCGCAGCGGTCTGACGTAGGCGGTGCCGGAGGGGCAGAGGTACGTTTCCTCGTCCAAGGTCTTGGGTCGCTCCACGGACAGTGCGGTGTTGAGGTCAGCCACGTCGGCGTAGAGGTCGAGGACGTGGTGTGCATTGTACTGAAGAGCGTGCTTGATCTCGTACAGCGGGTACTCGGAGTCCTCGAGGCACCACGGCTTGGTGGTGTTGGCGGCGCAGGCGGGGACGGCGGGCTCGTGGTGGGTGTAGGCGGGCTGTGGGTGGTGTGGATAGACGGGCTGGTGTGGGTAGGAGTGCTGGGGATAGTAGACTGACTGCGGGTAGTAGCTGTAGGGCGCGGCGCCATACGCCTCGGTGCCCACGCTCACCACAACGTGGGAACTGTGCTCAGAGGCCGCGGCGGCTGTCACCAGGAAGACAACCTGAGGGAGGGAGGGAGGGAGGAGGAGAGGGAGGGACAAAGGAGGAGGTGTTGATATTATAACACAGCTTGAGGTTTCCGGTGAGTTACCGTCCTATCACCAGTGAAAGCTTCACTAAATGAATCAATAGTGGAAAAAGAGACACCATTGCTTGCAGCCTAGCACTGTCTTCTCATTCACATTTCTTGATAGTGATTTGTGTGTAATACTGTGAGTAGTATCATCGCTTTCTTACTGGATCCAACACAGACGTGGCACTAAATACTAATGAAAAATATGGAGGAGCAGCAGCAGCAGCAGCAAGCGCAGCATAAGCAGCAACGTGTCTGCTTGACTCACCAGCAGCCTCGTCGCCATGGTGTCTCCCCGACAAGCTCTACTGAGGGAGTGAGCTCGGGCGGTGTCCCTTGGGTGGCTTATATAGTCTTCTGCGGGCAGGAGTGGGCTGCTGCCGCTCGCTCACGCTCACTACCGCTGTGGTTTGCGTGGCAGGATGCGTGTCGCACTCTGGCTGGCCGCGAGTGTTGCGTCAGGGCGGTGGTCTTGTTCCGCCTGAGAAATGACACCGGGAAAGAAGGAAGAGGAACGGCAGGAGTAAGGAGGCGAAGGGGAGGAGTGGAAAGCACCGCCGCCTGACGAAGTTTGTAATGAGCAGGTTTTGTGCTACCCTCACCACCACCACCACCACCACCACTGCCTGCTGCAGCTGCTACTGTTTCTTCCTCATTAGTTAGTGTGTGATGGAGGCTATAGTAAATTGTCCAGCTAAGACCACACACTGTCCTCAGCCAACCACCCGCCATTCCATACGAACACCCCCACCCCCTACCCATACAGCAGCAGCCTTGCACACACTGCAAGCCGCTCATTTCCTTTGTCCTTGTCTTCACCAACAAACTACTTTAGTGTTCGAGGGTGGAGGCGCCGAGGAGGCAGGCGCAGCTGGCGGGCAGCTTGAAGGTCTCCACGGCGAAGGGGAAGTACTGGTCGTAGGGGTCGTAGACGAGGAAGCGGTGGTAGATGGACTTCTGCAGGCACTTGGACTCGTAGCACTGAGGCACGAGGGGGCAGGCGTAGCCAGGGTTGAGGCACTCCTCCAGGCGGGTGGTCTGCGTGAGGGTCTCGTAGTGCACCTTGATGCCGTTCACGATGACGCGCCACTTGCCCTCCGTGTTGATGGCGCGCAGCGGCCTGACGTAGGCGGTCTCCGAGGGGCAGAGGTAGGACTCTTCCGTCTGGTAGCTGGGCAGGTCAACGGACTGGTGTGTGTTGAGATTCGCCACGTCAGTGTACAGGGATAGCATCTTCTCGTAGTGGATGGCGGCGGCAAGGTTGATCTCGTCCTTAGGATATTGTGAGTCCCTAATACACCAGGGCTTGGTGGTGTTGGCGGAGCAGAGGGGCGGGGCGGGCTCGTAGACCAGGTAGGAAAGCTGCGGGTCCTCGGGGGGCTCCAGGGAGTACACAATGTGGGAGGGATAACTGGGATGTTTCCGTGATTGCGGCAGAGAGATATACGTCGGGTAGGAGTCGTACACCCCGTGCAGATAGTAGGTAGGCGGTGGGTGCACTGAAGGGGTTGGGGGGTGAAACGAAGGGCGTGGGTGGGATTTAGTTTTCCGTAGACTATGCTTACGAACTGTGGTTTTCTGCTGTGCGTGGGCGTGAGATGAGTTCCTGCTTGGGGTGTGAGGTTGAGAGGCGGCAGTCTTGGTGGGGGAGTGGGCACGGGGCGTGGTCTTCCTTGAGTCAGGCTGCAGTGGTTTCCTGGTGGAGGTGTGTGCGTGTGAGGGTGGAACGATGGTGTAGGACTTGAAGAAGGGGCGTGGGTGGCCTGAGGGCTTGAGCGGGTAAGGGCTGGGGGGCTTACTGACGTCTGGAGGAAAGTATACTGAAGGAGACGCCGCCAGGGAGGGAACCAGGAGGGAGATGAGAGCCTGGAGGAAAGGAGAAATTGCATTATTATATTTATGAGACTGTAAAGTATGTAAGAGAGAGAGAGAGAGAGAGAGAGAGAGAGAGAGAGAGAGAGAGAGAGAGAGAGAGAGAGAGAGAGAGAGAGAGAGAGAGAGAATATTATGGGTGAGCGACAGTAAGGACGTGCAGTGTTGCAATCCTATAGCTAAATGTTGTTACTGTTGTTGTCGTTATTGATGTGAGTGTTGTTAGTGTTGGTGCACCGTCACCAAGCCACTGACCATGTGTTCTGCAGTTTCTATAATGACAGGTTGACCACAAAAGCAGCCACTACCACCACCACCACCACTACCGTCACCACCACCACCACCACTACCACCATCACTACCGCCACGACTCCCACCACCACCCCCACCAATACCACCACCATCACCGTCATCACGACCACTACTACTACTGCTACTGCTACTACTACTGCTGCTGCTGCTGCTGCTGCTGCTGCTGCTGCTGCTGCTGGTACTGCTGCTGGTGCTGGTGCTGCTGGTGCTTCTGCTGGTGCTGCTGCTGCTGGTGCTGCTGCTGGTGCTGCTGGTGCTACTACTACTACTACTACTACTACTACTACTACTACTACTACTACTACTACTACTACTACTACACTACATTCATTGATATAAACATATAATTACACTTTTTTCCGAAGTCACCTTATGTTTGTCTGTTTGTTTGTGTGTGTGTGTGTGTGTGTGTGTGTGTGTGTGTGTGTGTGTGTGTGTGTGTGTGTGTGATGTTACGAAGGAAATTCATTCATAAACATATCCATTCACTGAAGATTAAGTTAATAAGTGCATCTTCTAAATACAAACATCTCTACTTTACTTTCTATTCTTCTTTCTAACTTACTACACTTGAAATACTGAAGAGCTCACTTATTTAGAGATTTTTTTCCTCTTATGTTTTCCTCCTTGATACTTCAAAGCTTCTTGTTGGATGAGTAACTCTCTTCTAGTATAATAAAGGTAAATAATGTAATGTAATAAAGGCAAAAAGAGACACATGTGGTTGGTAGACAAGTAGATAGATATTTCAATACATAGAAAGATAGATAGAGTAGTTACTTTACTGTCGAACAAATAGGTAGATGGTGAATAGACAGACAAATTCACATATAAATAAATAGATAGAAAGATAATTCAGTACATAGTAAGATAGAATGGTTAGTTTGCTGTCTAACAAATAGATAAATGGTGAAGAGAACAGACGAATTCACACACAGATAGATAAATAAATAGATACTTTATTGACCACAGTTTTCTTGTTAACACATCACAATATTTCTCAAAACCAGATTAACAAAACTCATTAAATCCAACATATACTGAAAATCCAGCTAAACCACAGTCCACATATTAAAGAAACGAATTAATAAACACACACACACACACACGCACGCACCACCACCACCACCACCACCACCACCACCACCACCACCACTACCAGCCACAACAAGGCATGATAAGCAAAGTCCACGTAGCTAGCGAGAGTGTGAAGGAGGACCAGCCGAGAGAAGGAAGTAGGACGGCCCGGCTGAGGGGATGACCATCAGCCACGCGTGACGGGATAAGGCTTTCAAACGTCCTCCCCGGGGGTTGCAGAGGCGGGACTAAGATGAAACCCCTTAAAGTAGCACCCATCAGTCCGTCTCTTAGCCCTGTGCCCTCAGGAACGTGCCCGCTGACTTGTACGTAGAAAAGATTAAAGTGAAAGGTGATTAATGTTTCAGTTGTTGATATTGTACTGGAGGAATATGGCAGTTAATTTTGTATACGTGCGTTGTGTTGGGTTGGAAATTAGTGTTGTCCTTGTAGTTTTATCAGGATTTTGGTCTTTAAATTAGTATTCTTAGTGTCCTATTCGGAAATACTTCTGTACTTCACCTCTATTATTTCATAAGGTTTTATTTAAATGTGCACGAGGTTTTTAAGGTGTTTTTTACGGTTCTAGAGGCAGATTTATAAGATTTCTGCTTTTCGGCTGGAGAAACACTCTTGAAAAACCGGCTAATCATCACTGTAGTCTTGGAAAATAGTCGTGGTGACAGAGCAAAGCATTTCTGAATACGGCATTTAGAATATGATAAATAAAAAAAAGTACTAATAAATATGCGTTTATTATTGTGCTAAATTAAGGTGTTTGCTAATTTTATATACGTAGCGTTAGAAAAATAAGAGAACAAAGACATCAAGTGTGCAATTTTTCGTTCAATCACAGGAAAAGTGTCACCTAACCTGTATATACGTATATATCATACGTAACGTTAGAAAACACGAAAAAAGAAGGAAAGAAACCCAGCAAACAGAGGAAAGAAAGGCTCTCCCAAGACGTGTGTGTTTGTTATTCTATCGGATTCTGTGAGACTCTGCATAAGTGTTTGGTAAGATTATGCTTGAGGCGGCCTTGGTGGAGCCTCGCTGACCACCACCACCACAACATTGGTATTCGAGGGGGTGGTGGTGTGTTGTCGCGTCCTTACCACGCTCCTCGGCCTTCAGGTAAAGCCATTCCCAACAGGTAGCGTCCGTCTGTCCGTGTGTGTGTGTGTGTGTCCCTCCGTCCGTCTGTCCGTGTGTGTGTGTGTGTGTGTGTGTAGGTGTTTATACGTTAAGGAGGCAGTTAAGCACACAAAAAAGTGGGAAAAAAATTATCTTAAATGTTTACCAGAGACTGGAATATAAAATTAAGGCTAATTTGGTTCAGATCTGAGAGAGAGAGAGAGAGAGAGAGAGAGAGAGAGAGAGAGAGAGAGAGAGAGAGAGAGAGAGAGGTGGTTGTTGTTGGGATGGTTGGTCATTAGAGTAGGTGAGTAACGGTGGTCGGAGCTTTGGTAGACACGAGGGTAGCAGAGAAGGAATGAAGGAAAGAAGGATGGAAAGGGAGAAGATATAAAAAAAGAAGAAATGGAATTCGTGTTCCACTACCTGGTGCAAGACTATTTTCCAGGCATTGAGTGACAGTCTATTTGGAGGAAGCGGAGTGTGGTAGGCCAGGAGGCGCGATAGAATCAACGGAGGCACATGAGGTGTTTTGTCTTCAGGTCACCTTGGTTGTCAGGGCAGGAGGGCGGGAGGGCGGGAGGGGAGATGGTGGGTAGCGGTGCCCGTGTCCCGGTGCCGTGTGCTCCCTTCATCGGGTTGCATATTGGACACGTTTCCTAACTTGTGTGAACCTTCGTCCAACCTTTTCGCTGAAGCCACGCGGCACGCACGCTCGCACGCACACACGTCAGTCCGTGCAGCGTTTTATGGTGCTCTGCTCGAGGTCTTAGTTCAAGTGTGACGTCTGGGAACTCATCGAGGCCTCACGCTCGATGAGTTTAAGCAGCCATCCTGCCAGCCGCTTCTGTATGGCTGGCTTGGCAGACAAATCTGTGATGTATTTATGTGTTCCTGAAGAGATCGATGGTATTGTCATTCCCAGCAGCTCCTCGGCCGCCGCCTCGCTCGATAACAATACATCAATGTCACGACGGTCACGCCAAAGTCCGTTGTGCCGGGCCGTGACCATCACCACTGACTGCCTCACTGTCTACTTCTGCATTCATAATCTAGATGTTTTTTATCAATAAGTGTTCTAGGATGTCCTTCCACCTCTCGCCTGACTTTACCCTTGTTTCCTGCAGCTGGTGGCCCTGGTGCCCCGGACGTGGACCTCAGTCAGCTGAGCGAGGAGGAGCGAGCCATCATCGAGAGCGTCATGGAGAAGGCCAAGGAGATGGAGGGACACGACACTCCGACCCGCCGTGGGTGAGTACCAGTACTAGCTCATGTCTTTACCTTGTATTTCCTTGTAACTGCCGTCGATTTGTTGTGTAAGATAGGAACTGACTTAAGGTAACAAAAGGGAAAAAAGGTCCACTGTGGTGTCCATCCTGCGTCACCATGCTCAGGTGACTGGTGTATCCACACTGAAATCACTGATGCGTCAACCCAAAAATGATTCAGCGGCGACCTTACACATGCGTGACTCACGGGTCAGTTTGGTGAATCAATTTCCTCTGTGTGATCTATTGAGGTGTGTGTGTGTGTGTGTGTGTGTGTGTGTGTGTGTGTGTGTGTGTGTGTGTGATGGAGGCAGTGACGCAATGCCGTGTTACATAGCGGTCACTGGCCACACCTTGGCTCGCGTCCAATCGGAAATTCACAGCGTCGGGAATCACTAGGAAAGATTTAATCTCCAACCGCGACTCAAAGGGCGAGCCAACACTTTGTGGTCTTCGGTATCTTTGGGGAAATTGCAGCTGTTGTTTCCCTTCACTCACTGTACGAGCAGGCCTGTGAGATCCTGCCAGCATTCCTAATCCCTGCTGATCCAAATGAGCCTGCAGATCCTCTCCACTTGTGGTTAACCTTGACATTAAGTGCAGGCATTGCCATCACGAGGAATAAACGCGGGAGAGTGTCGTCGTCAAGAATGGTAATGAGCCTCCGTGTTTTCTTAGCGAGGCTGGGGCTGCTGCTTCTCGCTCCGCCATGACGGGAACCAAGAGGCAAATGTCACGCCGGTGCTTTCCACGGGATTCAATTCAGGCCGGGACCCTAAGCATTACATGAGGGAAGAGAAGAAGCTGACGTAGGTAGAGGGTGACTGGCTGAATGGCTGGTTGGATGACAGAACGCCAGGTTAACAAGGATATTTTGTTTTCATTCAGCTCAGAGTCGTACATAACACACAGACACTGAAGGGAAGAGGAAAAGGATGACTGGCTGGCTAGTGGAAGATGGATGTGTCTGGGTCGCATTTTTAAGTACACATTTTGAAACGCTTCAGGGTCGCACCTCCAAAACTAAAACAAAAAAAAATAAATAAAAAAAATAAAAAAAATAAAAAAATAAAAAAATAAAAAAATAAATAAACTTGAGTTGAAGTTCTGTGATTTTTTAAGGTGTTATTTTACGGTTATAGTGACAAGTTAAGATACTTTTTATATTATGAACCTAACTAGTCTACCGTGGCTTTTTGGAAACCTACACATACATAAACGCACACATACACATTACGTCTCTTTTTATTGTTCTTGGCAGTGATGCTCGGTGCGTCAGACCTGCTTGGTGTGCCGCCAGCCTTCAAGATAAAGCTGGCCACATTTTTCACATTCAATACTTCTTTCTTGAGGGAAGGAAAGACCTCCTCTCCAGGGTCTGTGGAGGGGGGGGATACGGGAGGGGTGTGTTGGGCCCGGGGGGGAGGGGGAGGGGGAGGGGAATCTGGGGTCCAGTTGCGTGCGGTAAGCGGAGGAAAAATCATCGAGGCCTTAAAGATCCTGGACACGAAGAAGGAGGAGAAGGAGGAAGATGGAGAGGAAAAAAAGTAGAAGAAAAAAGAAAAACGGTAAAAATAGATACGAAAACGAAAGGGTTAGTAGTTGTAGGAACAGAGAAAGGAAGGAAGGAAGGGATAATGAAGGGAAGGGAAAGGGAAATACGGAGATGGAATGATTAATAATGAGTAACGTGAATGGTAAAGGAATGTAAAGAAGAAGAGGAAAAAGAAAGGGACAAAAGAGAGAGGAAAGGGGAAGCAATTGTGATTAGAGAGAGAGAGAGAGAGAGAGAGAGAGAGAGAGAGAGAGAGAGAGAGAGAGAGAGAGAGAGAGAGAGAGAGAGAGAGAGAGATGAGAGGTGAATCATGAACAGGAAGAGAATAGTGTGGAAACGGTGGATGGGGATAAGGAGGAGGAGGGGAGTGAAGAGAAAAAAGGAAGAAGAGAATGAAGAAGGATTAAGGGGGAAAAAAGATAGGAACGAGAGGAAGAGGAGGAGGAGGAGGAGGAGAACTAGGACAAAAATTGCTCCCTTAAATCAATACATAGAAATAACAAACACCACAAAAAAACAATCAAACAAACAGAACAATCAAAGTAAACAGAACCAAACGGAACAAAACACAAGCCAGAAACATAAGAATAAAAAGAACACTAGGAAACAAAACCCAGTGACAGTAGTACGTAGCTAACACAGAAACAGCACTAGGGAAAGGACAGCGACAGACGGGCAGCAGAAAACATGAGGTGACTGTGATGGTGGCAAGGAGGCTGCAGCTTTCCCCAAGACGGCTTGTGTCGTTGTCGCTTGGCTAGAGTTGTGGGGACGCGAGCAAATGTAGCGTGAACTGAAGGGACGGTCATTGCATCGGCCAAAATAGCTTGCAGGTACATGGTAAGCCCCTGGAGGACGGAGGCTGTGGCGTGAAGCTTGGGTGTGTGTATGTGTGTGTGTGTGTGTTCAGTGGTGAGTGACGAGTGAATTCAGCGGAGAGGAAGGAAAGATGGAGAGGATAGATGTAAGCAGGGATGAAGAAAAAAGGAAAGAAAAGGAATTGTTGTATGTCTCGAGTAGGTATGTGTTCAGTAGAGAGGAAGGAAGGATGGGGGGATAGATGTAACCAGGGATGTAAGCAGATATAAAGGAAAAGGAAGGAAAGGAACTGTTGTATGTATTGAGTGTTCAGTGTAAAGGCGGGAAGGAAGGATAGGAGAATAGATGAAAGAAGAGACATGAGCAGGAAGGAGGAAGGAAAAAAAAATGAAAGGAACTGTTTTAATGTCCCAAGTAGGTTTGTTGTATGCTGTGTAAAGGAAGGGGGAAAGAGAATGATAAGGAAGACTCATTTTCACTCTGGGATGGCTTGGAAAAGAGAGGAAGTTGAAGGAAGGAAGGAAGGATGGAAGGAGGCATAGAAAGAAGACCAGTAGAGAAAGAAGGGATGTTTTTCTTCTTTATTTACTGAGAAGGGAGGATCAAGAAAAGGAGTGAAGAAGGAAGAGAGGGGAAAAAAAAAGAGTACAAGAGGAAAGAAAAGAAGGAGGCCAAGTAGGTATTTATTTTTTCTCTTCTTACTGGGAAGCGAAAAAAAGAAAAAAAAGAAAAGAAAGATGAGGATAAAAAACGGAAAAAAGAGAGAAATATGTCTTGAGTTGTACAAGTTTATTGCTGCAAAGAAGGAGACACAGAATAAAGAGATATATGATGAGGGGAAAAGTTTTGAGGAAAGAAGTACACTAAGTAAAAGAAAAAGAAAGTGAGGCATGGAGGAAAAAAAAAGATTAAATATAGCGATGGAATAAATAAGGAAGTAGGAATAAATGCACGTTAAGAAGAGATAAAGAAATGAAAATAAAATGAAGGAGAATAGCGAGGAAAAAATAATACGGTTGATAAAAGAGGAAGAAAAGAAGGAAACAATGTAGAACGATAAAAACAAATGAAGACAGAAATAAAAAGAGAAAATGAGGAAATGAACCTTATACGTGAATGCACGCACGTAGTAAAGGGAGGGAATAGAACATTAAAAAAAAAAAAAAAAAGGTGAAAAGAAAGGAGAAGAAAAAACAGCGAAAGAAATAATAATAAAAATGAAGATAATAATAAAACAATAAGAATAATATACGAATTAAAGAATGAAAAAAATATATATATGAGAAAAAGATAAGAGGGGAAAGAGAAACAAAGATGAGACAATAAGGAGAATGAAATACGAATAAACCAACAAAAGAATAAGAAAAAAAAAGAAAAACAACAACGAAACAAATTAACAAATGGAAAAACAAATAAAGTAAAAAAAACATAATGAGAAAGACGAAACAAAAAATAAAAAGAAAAAAGGAAAAAGGAAAAAGGAAGGAAAAAGAGGGCAAGCAAGTCTGGCATTTATGTTTCATCTTCATCAGCATTCAGGCAGCACCAAGTCAGCATCCAGCGTCATGATCAGCACTCGTTTCCCCCTCCCCCCGTCCCCCTTTCCCTAGCTCCGGGCGGGGGTATAGCAAGCGTGGAGGTCTAAAAAGGTGCAGGCAGTATTGCAGGATATTACTCATACGCTGCCAGGATTCGTCTCTTTAAGGCTGTCTGGCGCTGTGTGTGGGCGTGTTGGCATCCCCGGCTTGCTTGTTTCGTGTTTAATTAGTTAGTTTGGTTGTTGGCTTGGTAGGTTTTGCTGATTACTCGATTAGCTGCTTAGGTTAGGTCAGGTTAGGTTAGGTTGTTGGTAGATAGGTTTTGCTGATTACCCGATTAATTGGTTAGTTTTTTTTATGTAAGAAGTGTTCGGTCAAGGGAAAAATAAAGTGTAATGAAAAAAAAAGGCCCACTGAGGTGCTGGTGTTAAGGTTTATAGAAATTTTTTTTCTTGTTTTTTCTTTTTCTCTTATTCTTATGATAGTTAATTGTTAGATAGTCAATTGTTATGGATGGAAATACGTAAGGCAGCATAACAATACTGAAAATAGGAAAAAAAATGTTAGAAATACAAGCACATATGGTATAAATGTTAGAAAATTTTTTCATGTAGCTCCTATTGTCACAAGAGGTAGTTTCGATAGTTCTACTACAGGAGGAGTTGACTAAAATCATCAGTAATACTTTCCAAATAATGCATAAAATTTCTATACAAAACTATTCTCTATACATTGTCTGTATTCACTACCACTACTACTACTACTACTACTACTACTACTACTACTACTACTACTACTACTACTACTACTACTACTACTACTACTACTACTACTACTACTACTACCACTACTGCTACTGCTACTATGACCCTCTCCTAACCACCACCATTGTCATCCGTGCCGCCTCCCCTAATGGCGGCTCATCATTCTTAATCAAGTGGCGGTAATAACTCTGGTTCGCCTCACTGCAGCGGCCCAGGAATTGCACCATCTGTTGAGAGGCCGATCAGATATTAATGATGGGTTTCTCTCTCTCTCTCTCTCTCTCTCTCTCTCTCTCTCTCTCTCTCTCTCTCTCTCTCTCTCTCTCTCTCTCTCTCTCTCTCTCTCTCTCTCTGGGATCAATTGGAGTCAAGTTGAAATTATTCCTATTTTCTCTTATTTCTGATTTTCTTTTTTACTTTTAGTTCCTTCTCCTTCCTTTATCTTGCCA
>CM035198.1:75671-92914 GCA_020233015.1 Callinectes sapidus | reverse complement strand
GAAAGAGAGAGGAGAGAGAGAGAGAGAGAGAGAGAGAGAGAGAGAGAGAGAGAGAGAGAGAGAGAGAGAGAGAGAGAGAGATAGAAAATCGTAGATAAATCACAAAATCTTTAGAGAAAAGAATAACATAGAAAGACGGAAACCACAAAATGAAAAACAGGAAGAAGAAAAAGAAATCGAGAAATCACAATCCATTTTAGGGAAAGCGTTTGGATGAAAGACGGTACAGTAGTGACCGATGGATGAGGCGAGGCTGAGGAGGCGATGAATGGAGGTGAGGGAGATGGATGAGACAAGGCGGATGAAAGATAGAGATATATTTCGCTTGATAAGACAGATAACCGAGTCTGGCTCAGTGACAGACGAGAACCAGGGTCAGTCAGTATTCACAAACCCTCTGCTCTCTCACCACCGCTATTTGCCAAGGCCACTGAGATAACTGGCGAGGTTTTCAAGAGAGTTTGTCCAATTCACAATGTAGAAATCTTGTCAATCTGCCTCTAGAACCGGGAAAAGACGTGAAAAATCTTGTGTGAATTTGAATAAAGCCTTTTTGGAATAGTAGAGGTGAAGTACGGGAGTGTTTGAGAATACAGAGAGCATTGCGTTGGCTCCTCCCGTCTAGGCTGGCTTGGAAGAACTGGTCAAGAAATGGAGTATGTTCTCAGACGCTGCCTTCTCTCACTACACCTTAACCCCTTCAGTACTGAGACACATTTTTTACCTTGACTTTTGGGCATGATTAGATGATTTTATTGGCATCAGCAAAGGTCTATGGAGGTCAGGAGATTAATGGGCAGAGTCTGTACTATTTCAATCGCTATGTGAGTTTCTGATGCTGTTATAAAATATAGTAAGTAGAATAAATAGGAAAACGTGTCCCAGTACTGAAGGGGTTAACATCACACGATTAATTTCATCCTAGAGAATCTGTGTTTTTTTTTTTTTTTTTTTTCTCTGCCTTCCCTTAGTACACCTTCAAGTCACACAATGCTAGTCTAAAGAATTCGTGTTTTTTTTTTCCCTCCTTTCTCTCACTACACCTTCACATCACAAGATTAATTCCTTCCTCGAGAATTCATGCTTTTTTTTCCCTTTTTTTGTGTGTGTAAGAAGTTAGTCTGGTCAAAAGTAAGAACAGGTAGCAAAAAAAGAAAAAGAAAGAAGAGACTTTTTAAAACAATATTCTTTCAAGTGCTTCTATTTATCCTTAAAGAGAGAGAGAGAGAGAGAGAGAGAGAGAGAGAGAGAGAGAGAGAGAGAGAGAGAGAGAGAGAGAGAGAGAGAGAGAGAGAGAGAGAGAGATGATAGGGGGGGGGGGGGGGGAGGGGAGTAAAGAAAAGAGAGAAAGAGAAGACACATATCAAAATAATAATAATAATACCCTTTCCAGTGCCACCATTAATCCTCTCAAGTAAAGTCTTCTTATTTTTCCCGTGTAAGAAGAAATACGTCTGGCCAATGACAAGAAGAAAAAAGTAGAAAAAAAAGAAAAAGAAAAATATATCCACTAAACAAGTCATGATTTTCCTCAAGTAAAGTCTTTGATTCTCTTTTTATGTAGGAAGATGCCTGTCTGCGTGACCATGGGCAAGGCAGACTGCTGGGGGAAGGTAAAGGAGAAGAAAGAAAGCCCCACAATAGTCGATATAACCTTCAGGAGACATTAGAGTGGTATACTGCACTGCCGCGTGTTGTAATTCCTCAAGTCAATTTTGTCGAGTGAAACAAGCCAAGGATGAAAAGAAGAAATATAAAAACAAAACAAAAATTACAAAAACGAGAATAAGAAAAGGAAAAAAGCAAAGGAAAGGAAAGGAAAAGGAAAGGAAAGGGAAGGAAAGAAGAAACACAAGAACAAGAACAGGAGGAACAAGAAAACGAACAAGAACATGAATAAAAAGAAAAAAAGGAAAATGAAAGAGAAAGAAAGAAAGAATGAAAAAGAAGAAGAAGACAACGAAAAAGAAGAAGAAGACAACGAAAAAGAAGAAGAAGAAGACAACGAAAAAGAAGAAGACAACGAAAAAGAAGAAGAAGAAGAAGACAACGAAAAAGAAGAAGAAGGAAAGCGACTTGCTGAGATGCCAATCCGTAAAGAAAGAGCGAAAGGAATGATTCACAATTGAAAGACAAGTGTTTTCAAACCTTCCTTCTGAAAGAGTTCAAGTGACATCAGGCGTGAAAACAAGGCAAGGAGGAGGAGAAGGAAGCCCTCTAACTACACCAGACAGACCCCGAAGGAAACATTGCTAATAAAAAAAAAGGTGAAAGGCCTTGCAAGTTTTGAGTATTTCAAGAGACACACTAACAGCAACACAGGTGAATGGTGGTGAAGTTCAGGTGTTGTGTGGTGTGTTGCTTCATTTCAGGCTGGGGAAGTGTGTTAATGTTAGTCAGTTGAGGGAAGTATTGTGTCATTAACCCCTTCACCACTGAGACGCATTTTTACCACAAGTTTTAGATATGATATGACGATTTTATTAACATTAGGAAAGCTCTATGTAGGTAAAAAAAAAAAAAAAATCAAAGTCAAGATTAACCTGTCTCACTGACTTTAACCGGTTTTAATGTTTTCTTTTTCCTTACATTCCTCGTCCTCTTTCAATTAGTTCTGTTCCTGCTCCTCCTTCTCCTCCTCCTCCTCCTGTTCCTTCAACTAGAATTTTAAAGTATCTTGTTAAACTACGACTAGAAAACCTTAGCAACATCCACTTCACCGCTTCACTGCTATTTGCTCCATCTCTCCTTAATAACTGATCACTCTAAGACATCTTTACTTGTTCTGTAGTTACCTCAAATCTTTAAACTGGGTAGAAATTGCAATACATTCTTTCTTCATGCCTTCCTTCCTTCCAGATGGTAATAAAGATTTCACGCATTGCTATTGATGTTCTTCATTGTCTCATATCACAGTGAAAGAATTAAAAAGATCTCACGCATTACTATTGTTGTTGTTAATTATCCCGTATCGCAGTGAAAGAATTAAAACATTGTGAGTGTGACGTTCTTCTTACACGTATTGAGCCATGAAAATAATCGTGGGGCAGCAGCCATTGACTCGCATTAGTGTGTATTACGATGCTAATCTTACTGAACCGCCACTGAAGGTCTGGAGACACCTGGACCCTCACCTGTGCCTCTGTAAACCTGTCCATATGAGAAGGAAACGTCTGAGAACAAGATCCGTGATTTTTTTTTTATTTATTTTTGTTTTTGTTTTTTTCGATACCTATGCATCCACGAATAACTACAGCGACACAACACTCGCGAAGGAAATTAGAGATGAAAAAAAAATGGAAGGAAAAAAAAAATATATGCTTTTAGCGCACACATTAGCACGCGAGGCTGATTTCCCTTTTGATGCTGAATTCTTTCCCCTTATTTTGTCACTAGTAATTTTTCTGACGTGAAATTTTGCCGCGTTAGAAGTGAAAAAAGCGAGAAAAAAAGAGAGTAAAAAGAAAAACTACATAAAAATAACGAAAATGAGAAAGAAAAGCTACAAATAAATAATAAAAGAGAAAATAAATACATACCCAGAAAAAAATATAAAAACAAAAACACCAATATAAATCAACTTAAATGCTTGCAAAAAATAAAATAAAACAACACAATAGAAATGACAAGAACACAACACAACACTACACAACAAAACCTTTCATACATTAACCCTTTGCTCTCTCACCACTACAACAATTTTCAAAGACCAAAGCGATAATAAGTTCTCATGAGAGTTTTTCCCACGCCAATGATACAGAATTCATGTTGAACTCTCGCAGGAATTACATTGAAAACAGAAACTTTCACTCGGGTCTATGAAAAGCAGTGGAAAGAGAGAGAGAGAGAGAGAAGGACGTTGAAAGGTTTAAGAGCAGCGAGTCATAATCTTGTATTGACCCTACACCAACTCATTAACTGTAATATAAGACTACTAATGGCCATAATAGTGGTGCGAAAGATGTTTAAAGGCATTAGAGGAAAAGAGAAGAAAGAAGGGAGAAAAATATGAACGAAAGAAAGGAACGAAAGGAAGGAAGAAGGAACGAAAGAAGGAAGGAAAAAGATGAACGAAAGATGTTTAAAGGCATTAGAAAAAAAGAAGAAAGGAGGAAAGAAAAAGGAAAATAAAGGAAGGTAGAGAGAAAGGAGGAAGAAACGCACGCACACACACACAAAAAAAAGTCAGTTATAAGGCTTAACCCCTTCAGTAGTGGGAAGCATTTTTCATATTCATTCTGCTTATCATTTGTCGATTTTCTACAACTTAACAAAGTCAAAATACTACAGACTCTGGCCATTACTCTTCTGACCTCCATAAACCCTTTCTAATGTCAACAAAATCGTCAAACCACACCCAAAACTCACGATAAAAATGTCTCAGTACTGAAGGAGTTAAAAGTGTTTAGAAGAAAAAGAAAAGTTAGATTTTTCCCAACTAAAGCTGGTAGAGTCTTTAGGTACAGTGAAACCACGTGTGCTCTGGGGGCCGAAAGATCCCCAAGCACACGGGTTCGCATCCTGGCCACGGTCTGAGGGGAGACTGGGCATCCACTCGGGGTAACGGTTCCCATATGGGTGGGCTTTCAGATAGGGGGTTTCCATTAGGTGGTCTCCTTTACCCCATTAAAGCTCACATTGTGTATATAAAGAAGACGTGGATGTAATACAAAATAAGCCTCAGATTGCTTTGTGGTTGAAAAGGATGTGGCTAATGATAGTGAGAGGATTAATTAAGTACATCACGCCAAGGTACAAGAAGAGAAGATAAATTGAGAGAAAAATATGAAAGAAACAAGAAATAGAGAAAACAGATGAAATATAGAGAGGTTTCAGATTGCTTTGTGGTTGAGAAGGAATGTGGCTAATGATAGTGAAAGGATTAATTAAGTACATCACGTCAAGGTAGAAGAGAAGATAAATTGGGAGAAAAATATGAAAGAAATAGAGAAAAACAGATGAAATGACGAGAAGGAAAATAAGATCACAATAATTGGACTGAAGGAAGAACTGAATCGAAAACACGTCAGATGGAATCCCACACAAGGAACAACTGAGGCGAAGCAAATATTAGCAGAAAATATGATGGAAAAAAATGAGAAAGGAGACGAAATGGAGAGAACGAATGAAACAAGGAAACAATAAAGCTACAACTGAAACGTAATGGAAAAAAACACGTAAGGAAGAACTGAAGCGGAACAAATATTAGCAGAAAAGATGAAAAATACAATGAGGATGAAGAAAGATGAAATAGAGAGGAGGAATAAAAGGGAGAGAGAAAAAAGTAAGGTTATAAAAAATAGACTTAGACTTCAAATGAACGCAACTGAACTGAAGCGAAACGAAACGAAGTGAAATGAAAAATACAATAAAAATGAAAGAGAGGTGAAATAGAGATGAAGAAAAAAGTTGTTACCAAAAATAAACTTAAAACAAATTGAACTGAAACGAAGCAAAATGAAATGAAAAAAAAAAAAACAATAAAAATGAAAAAAAGACATGAAATAGAGGATAAAAAAAAATCAAGTTACCACAAATACACTAAAACTAAAAACAAGCGAAACAAAAACGAAAACAAAACAAAAACAAACAGATACATTTCCCCAAGCGTCGATCAGCCTCATACCGGCTTAAACAGTAATAAAAAGCTTAACCCCTCGAATATCCGGACTTTTACAACACGGACCGGCCAATCCAATGCCTAGACTCGTACATTCAATTATCCGGACTCCTCGAAGGCTTACATTAGTTTACGTTTTCTTTCTCTCCCTTTGCGTCCTTTTAAATTCTAGTGAGGCGAAGGCAGATCAGATATGTGGATGAAAAGTTATTAGGTACACGTAGAGTTCAGGTAAAGGGGAAAGGGGTGAGGGGTGAGGGGGTGAGGGGACAGGTGAGGGAAGGGATATGAGGGGAGGTGGGAGGTGAGGGGTAGTGGGTAGGTGCCTTTTTTAATATTTTTGATATGTTACAGTGATTGTCTTGTTCTTCTTCTCTCTCTCTCTCTCTCTCTCTCTCTCTCTCTCTCTCTCTCTCTCTCTCTCTCATCCATCCTAATTTCTTTTAAACGTGTAATTTGTGTATAAAACATTAAAACAAATATGAAAATGTGAAAACTTTATAAAGATGCTACGAATTATGATTGCCTGAAGTAAAGAAAGAAAAAGAAAGAAAGAAAGAAAGAAAAGAAAGAAAGAAAGAAAGAAAGAAAGAAAGCTTGGTAAGAAATGATAAAAGAAAGATGCAGATAAATTAGTTACCCATTACAATACCAGTTACACGAGAAAAAAACATTGATAAATTAGATAAAGAAGAAGAAGAATGACTAGACTTAATTTATCATTGAAATCCCTGCAAACGGTACACACACATACACACACACACACACACACACTCAAATACCCACTGACGCTTTACAACGAGATAAAAAACGAAGCAGGTTCATTTGCCGTTTTCGTTTGAGCGCGAACCAGCGAACCAGTGAACCAGTGAACCAGCGAACCAACCAACAGCGAGACAATTGAACTTTACAGAAAACACGAGTAACACGAACCCAAGTTGTTGTCGGAATATTAAACACTATTATTTTCTCCACCTGGAAAAACCGATTAATTACCGGCCGGGAGACACAAAAAACACACTTGTGCCACATAAACCAGTTACTTTTTAAACCATTATTATTATTATTATTATCGTTATCGTTACCATTATCGTTATTATTTATCGCGAGAAAAACCGTACACAGAAAAAGTTGATGATGATATTTCGTAATAATAACGAAGCAGCCACTTATCATTAAGCTATTTACTTAGTATTTATCGAAAAAGTCATTAAAAGCCATTGAAGACATAAAAAACAGCCACCTAGTGATAATACTTGGACCAACACAGCGAGCGACACAAACCATCCACTTAAGTAATTAACGACCAGATCAAAAGAAACACTCAACACTCGTTTGTTAGTCGCGACACTCCCACTCCTATCTGGCAACACTCACTCTCACTCTCACTCTCTCTCTCTCTCTTGCTCAGGTGTTTGCTGCTCTTCACATGAACTCCCACTCGCTTCTCAGGTAAACTTAATACTCTCCTTCCACAGGTAAACTTGATCATCATCCACAGGTAAACTTTTGCTCCTCCTCCACAGGTAACCTCCTCGCTTTTCAGGTAAAGTGTAGTAGTTCCTTGGCACAGCGACAGAGGCAGCAGCGGCGGCAGCGGCAGCACCACACCCACACCCACACTAAACACTACACAGGATAATAATATCATTATGTACACGTACAACACACGCACTTCACTTGTATCACATTCTCGAGTACGAAAGATGCAAACAGTATCGTATTAACATTATCATTAAGTTATAATATATATATTTTATAAGACCTTTTTTTTGTCAGGTTTCGATAGGAGGTGAAAAAAATATAGTGGGTATAGTTAGCAGTAGGTTAGTTAGTAAGTAGTATAGCAGCAGCAGCAGCAGCAGCAGTAGCAGCAGCAGCAGCAGCAGGTGAGTGAATGGCTTCCACAGACACTCACTCCGTTACCTTCGCTCTGAGCTGTACAAAATAACGCAGCGCTCTCACACACGCGCACAGTGACGCCGCTTAAGCTCGCATCCACTGAGCTTAACATTACAGGTAAACGCAAGTCCTCAGCCCCGCACAGGTGAGATGGCCGCTGCTCGGAAAGAATCTATCAGGAAAAAAGTAACGGAAAAAAACTTTGCTAGGAAAAAAAGGTATCACGAATAAAAAAGTAACGAGTATTTTTTTGTTTAGGAAAAAGAATCAACAGTGGTCAGGTTAAGTTAGTCCCGATATAGAAACAAAATAATTCACTGTTTTTGTTACTCTTTTTCCTGTTACTTTCTTTCTAGCTACCTTTTTTCCCTTTTATTACTTTTTTTCCCATTACTTTCCATCCTGCAGTGGAGACGGCCTACCTTTACCCACCATAACAGCTCCAGGGGGGTGGGGGGGTGGGGGGTGCCATGCGAGTGTAACCTGACTCTAGAAGCAGTGACTAGACCTACCCCCACTCTAGGCCTAAATAAACCACTCACTGAGGAAACAAGCGTGTGTGATATGCTACGCCTATCAATGCCCCAAGGCGACCACAAGGCTACTGAACGCTGCGGAGGCGTCCAACAAGGGGGGGAGGGGGGACTAAGAAGTGCATCGCGTTGACACTACCAGGAATCAAAACAAGTCCACGCCTCTAACTATCTAGGCCAAATTGATAGAGACTCGCGCCCTACAGGAAGAAAGGAATAGAACAACGCCATTTTTAAAACCTCCACCAGTGTTGATATTACTCGTAGTTCAGTAATAAAAGAACGCCATTTTTTAAAACCCACTGGCGTTAGTATTACTCGCGCCCTAACAGGAGGAAGTAATAAAAGAACGCCATATTAAAACCCACTGGCGTTAGTTAGTATTACTCGCGCCCTAACAGGAGAAAGATGTCAAAGAACGCCATTTAAAAACTCCACCGGCGTTGGTAATACTCGTAGTTCAAAAGGGTGGAAATAGTACGGAAGTGATGTGTCTCGCCTTTGCAAATATTAAAGGGTAGTCGCGAACTTCCAAAAAAAGAAGGCCGAAGTTGTGCGGGGGTTACGGAATCGCCTGCAGTGTTGCCAGAGGTACGATGTTTAACAAGTGACATCGCGGCGTCGTTATCTATCCCAAAGGCATTCCAGGGCACTTATAGACTCTGGAAATGTATATGTCAGTAATGGATAAAACCCCTTAATAGCATTCCGCACTAAAACCTTCAACTATGTGAGCAAAGATAGAAGAAACACTACAGAAATTAGACAGGAACGGAAAGTAGATGGAACCTGCAACATTTACGAACTGATGTGAGTGGGCGCTGGTTTGAAAAAAGGCGCCATCTTGAAACACGTGAAGACAAAGAACCAACACGTAGCAAATCTATTAATAAACGGAGCTATATATGCACCTAAGCCACTAACGAGAGCAGCGCCATCTTGTTTTGTTAATCCTAAGCTATTAAGCACTACACTAAAGTTACCGAAGAAAATACTACACGCCATTTAATCTAAGAGGTTAATAAAGAGTTGGTCAAATGAACGATGCAGATTAAGCTGAAAAATTATCCCTTCATAGCACCGACATGACAAGTTAAGGACAGGGAGATAAGAAAATATATCTGTGTCCTCAGGGAATGAAAATATAAAAGCAGAGGCATAAAAGTTTCTTTCAGGAATGTTTTTTGTGGAAACTCCTGAAAAAAAAGCTCCCTTATCCTAAAAAAATGGGGAAAAAGAATGCGAACGTAAATGAATGACATGCAAAGTAAAGGAATGTCTTGTAATTAGTCTAAAGGAACAATACGCGACTGACTGACTAATTGACTGACTGACTGAGGGAATGAAGTGACTAGCTGCGCGAAATGAGGTACAAAATTATAACCAACATACATAATTACATAACAACTGGACGACTAAACACTATATGTATGTATATTATAGAAGCAATGAGCTATTATTATTATTATGATTATTGTTCCTGTTATTATTATTATTATTATTATTATTATTATTATTATTATTATTATTATTATTATTACTATTCTTTACTACACAGAAGGCGATATTTGCTTGCCTATGCTCGCTATCAATAATTCTTACATATATAAAACAGGTAAAGAGAGAAAATAAGAAGAAACGAGTAAAGAATGAAGGAAAGACAAAGGAAGTACAGCGTTACAATAAATCAGAAAACAGCGCCATATTGAAACACCCACCACTATCCGGAACCCTCAGGCGCCATCTTGAAACACCCAAACGCCATCGTGGACCATTAAGCGCCATATTGTAACTCCCAGCCGCCATCTTGAAACACCTCAAATCTATTCTATGTACGACTATTTACAAATTGAACCCCTCCGCTCCGGCCTTCGATGATGATAACAACACCGCCATACTGGAGAGTGCTGCTGTTCGGAGCATCGACTCCTCCCACTGAAGCTCCATTTGAACCACACGAACCAAAAGATCGGAATATTGAAACGCAATTTTGTTCTGAGTTTTCGTTATTTTTCCTTCGTGTCATTGAGAAAAAAGAGACAAAAATATATCTCCGTGTTACTGATAAAAAAAAAAGACAAAAAAATATATTGAAGATAAAAAAATATGTATTCCATTAGGTGCCACAACAGCTGAGGTCACATGGCACCGATAGGGTTGAAGGGAGCACGCTACATCTCTCACCGGGAAATTAGGTTTGGCAAGGATTCGAACCCATGCCGCGTACATACACCGAAGGGCCTTAACCAACCATGCCTCCCAATCCCCTGGCAAGGAAAAGCATCGAATATTCAAATAACACCAAAAAAAGATAAAAACAGGCAAAATATAAAGCAAAGTATCTAGTATCGGAAAACCCAGAGATGACTCATCGACCGGCAACAGAAAACGGGGGATTAAGCGCCAATCAGCGATGTAAAACACGAATAAAACGCGGATACAACATTAACCTTCCACAGAAAACGGGAATGAATTGTCCGCGGGCGTAGAAAACGAGGCCGAGGTATTGACCATTCTTTTTTGTATGTAAGAGGCGGGGGGTGGGGGAGGGGGTGGAAGCTGGCCAAGGACAACAGAAACAAAGGAAATAAAAAAGCACACTATTTGCCAGTCCCCTTAAAGGTCCAAAAGATTAACCGAAAGACAGGAACTAAGAGAAAAAATGAATAAATAAATGCTCAAAATAACATAAAACCACATTGTTATTATTACTGTTCTTGTTAAAGGAAAATAAATAAATAAATAAGCCGGAATGCAGGAACTAACGGTAAAAGATAAACAAACGCTTAAAATGACATGAAATCGTTTTGTTATCATTATCATTCACGTTAAAGGTCTAAAGAAATAAGCAGAGAGACAGAAACTAATTGGAAAAGATAAATACAAGCTTAAAATGCAATAAAATCGCATTATCATCATTATTCTCGTTAGAGGTACAAAAAATAAACTTATAGACAGAAACTAACGAGAAATAAAAAATATATAAACGCTTAAAATGCTATCAAATCTTATTGTTATCATTATTATGCTCGTTAAAGATACAAAGCATAAGTCGAAAAACAGGAACTAACGAAAAATAATAATTAATGTTAAAAATGACATCAAATCGCATTGTTATCATCATTATTCTTGTTATCATCGTTATCATCATCATCATCATCATCATTGAACGGGTCCCAAACATGTTCCCATCATCAGCAGGAGGCACACTGACCTGCCTAACAACACACTGGCACTGTACATTCTCCTGAGGCACCGAGGAAAGGACACGCCGACACTCGCACACCACAAACTCACACACCAAACACCGACAAAGGAAACAAAAAAGAGAGGAAAAAAATAAAGCGAGAAGAAAAGAAGGAGATAAGGAAAAATGAAAGAAAGGAAAGGAAAATCTGACATGTATACATAGTTATCGTTACACACACACACACACACACACACACACACACACACACACACACACACACACACACAGGCACAGGCACGCACGCACACACGCACACCGATAAACCTACAAAGAAGACTTCATGAAAAATGTCTGAAACACGAACCCCTTGAGCTGTGAGCGAACGAAGCTTTATGAGACACCGAACCTTTGAGGCTTCACGCGATATGTTACGTGAAATAAATATGCCACAATTCATCGTTTTCTTTCCTTTTTGTTTCGTCCGCAGTGTCCTTACCCTAAAAAATATCAATTCATTACAATTTTTTTTCACCTTATTATTATTATTATTATTATTATTATTATTATTATTATTATTATTATTATTACGACAGTTTGGCACATTTACAATAGATCAATTTAAGCACCATAGATATGATTACAGTTTTCTCTTTGATTACATTTTGATACCCAGTTGTACAGTAAAATTATTATTACTACACAATTACAAGAAGGAACGAGTGAAGTGAGAAATAAGTAAACTATAAGTGAAAGTTTGCATTACCTTAAGTAGTTAAATCTTGTAAATACGTTGCTACTTCAAATATTCAAGAAAATAATAACTTATAGAAAGAAAGAAACAAGGAGAAAAAGGAGAGGAAAAAAGAATAGCTCCTAAATAATAATAATAATAATGATAATAATGATAATGATAATAATAATAATAATAATAATAATAATAATAATAATAATAATAATAATAATAATAATAATAATAACATTACCATTATTGTATTATATAAGTACATTCAACATTCCAAAAATAAACACACATCCAATACTTACGAGCGAGAAACATTTTTGGCACATTTTTTTGATACATTTTGATATTCGTTCACTCAATGGCACTTCTTGACACGTCCACTGAACATTTCTTTCTTTCTTTTTTGGCACATTGATCATTGAACATTAGTCATTAAACCTAAAATAAAAAATAGAGATCAATAAACAAAATAAACATACAAATAACACGTTGACATTTAACTTTTTTTCTCCATTTCGATCTTTGGTTTTGATTTTTGGTTTTATTTTTTGACCCTCCCTTGTTTCAACCCCCCCCTTTGTAGGAAGAAAGACGGGGGGGTGGGGTTTAAGGGAGGGGTGTCTTTTGTTGGGGGGGGAGGGGGGGAGATTTAAAGGCGTAAGGAATAGTTGTGGCAGGTGACCCTATGGCGTGACCTTGTGACCTTTGACCTGTGACCTGACCTGACCTGACGTGTTGCTGCTGGTGTTGTTGTTGTTGTTGTTGATCTGGACTAGAAGGTTTTTTCTTTTTCTTTCTATTTCTTCAATTTCGTTCCGTCTTTCTTCTTCTTCTTCCTTCGTCCTTTCATTTCTTTTTCTTCTCTCTTCTTGCAGGATTAAAATGTGTATATCTCTTTCTTTCTTTTTCTTTTTTTGCTTTCCTTTCTATTATTTCACACATTTCTTTCTTTTTTCTTACAAGATTAAAATGTGTATTTCTCTCTGTTCCTCTTTCTTTGTTTCTTTTCTTTTTCCTTTCTTTCATTTCACACGTCATTATTTCCCATTCACCATCACCATTGTTTAATTCCATCTTTCACTATCGTCACCATCAACCACTTCTTTGTCACCATCACCACTATCACTATCAGAACAGTGACCAGTTACTAAGTTTTTTTGTCCATCACTTCACTATTCACCGCCATAAACACCATCAAGTGATTCACCATTCACTTCACCATTCCATCACCATTCACTATAGATGTACGTGTTAGTTTTCTTTCTTTCACTATCCTTTCATTTTATCCATTTTTTATTCACTTCATTGTTATCGTCCATCATTATTATCATCATCATTATTATCATCATCACCATCATTTTTCTTCCACTCATTAAAATCGTGCACTCTTGTCAAAATATTTTCCTTCCTTCCCTTCTATAAACACAATATCTTTTTTAAAACTCACGAACACAAAGACGATAAGAAAAGAAGGAAAAGAAGAAGAAGAAGAAGAAAACAAGGAGCAGTATAATATTTCCCTCACACACACAGACACAGAGAGAGAGAGAGAGAGAGAGAGAGAGAGAGAGAGGGAGAGAGATCTTACACTCCCCAAAATTTTCCACCACAATCTAACTTCCGGTGCGTTTCGATACCTGGCTAGTCCCCAAATGAGAAGTTAACCTCTCACTCTCCCTCTCCCTCTCTCCCTCTCTCTCCCCTTCCCGTGACCTCCAGAAAGCCGGCTGAGAGACATGTTACTCGGGCCAGGGGGGGGGCACTGGGGGGGGGTTAGGGGGGCCAGGGGGGGGCAGGGGTGGTGGCGTTGGAGAGGTTATTAAACTCTGCAAAGTTGAGGTGGAGGATCAGTGAGTTCGAAGCTTCGGGACGCGGGATTCACTGCTTCGTTTCTATACAGTCGATGTTTGTTTGAATCCTGAAATCTGCCCTGGGTTGTCTGTCTCTCTTTTCTCTCTCTCTTTCGTTCTTTTTCTCTATTTTTTCCCTCTCTATCTAGTTTTTTTCTCTTTCTCTCGTTTTTTTTTCTCTCTCTCATTTTCTCTTCTTTTTTATCTTTGTTTTTTTTTTTCGTTTCTTGATTTGACTTTTTCTGTTCTCTCTCAATTTTTTGGCTGAATCTTTTATATATATATATATCAATATGTATTTTTGAAGTTCTGATATCTCTCTGTCTCTCTCTCTCTCTCTCTCTCTCTCTCTCTCTCTCTCTCTCTCTCGTCTCCTCTCTCGTCTCTCGTCTCTCTCTCTCTCTCTCTCTCTCTCTCTCTCTCTCTCTCTCTCTCTCTCTCTCTCTCTCTCTCTCTCTCTCTCTCTCTCTCTCTCTCTAACACACACACACACACACACACACACAAATCTAAAACACCAATGCGAACTGAGATCAAGTCAACAAAACACACACACACACACACACACACACAAACACAAACAAACCCAAAACACCCAAACCAACCACCATCAGTACTAGTCAAGGTCATTATGATAGGAATAACAGCAGCAGTAAACAAGGCATCCTTCAGAAAATCCTTGAGGAACTCCTTCAGGATTAACCCACGCGCTGCAGGAGGATCTCGTTGTCCTCGTCATAGAGAGTCACCCACCGCATCCTTCACGCCTCCGGACAGTAGCCTTGGTTCTTGCGCTGCAGAAACACGTGGATATCCCGAAAGTTTGGTCTGTCAGCTTCATTTCTCTTCCAGCACTCCAGCATCAGGTCATAGATTTCCTTGGGGCAGAGAGCAGGCTGGGTCGGGTGCACCTGGGGGAGGACAGAGGGCGTGTGGTGAAGGGTGTGGGTTGGGGGGGGGTGTTGTGTGGGTTTAGTGTGTGGTGAAGGGTGTGGGTTGGTGTGGTGAAAGGTTGGTGTGGTGTGTGGTGAAGGTTGTGGTGGGTTGGTGTGGTGTGTGGTGGGTTGATGGTGTGTGGTGAAGAGTGTGGGTTGAGGTGGTGTGGGTCAGGGCATGGGCTGAGGGGACGTGGTGAAGGGTGTGGGTAGAGAGTATGGGTGATCGAAGGAGGTGAGGTGATGAAAGGGTATGTATAAAAACTGAATCATTTCCAGTAGAGTCAGTTAAAGTCATGATGTTGCTAAGCTATCACTGGAAAACACCTTTGAAAACTTCCTAAACAACCTCAACTAACAGCCATAAACCCCTTCAGTACTGGGACGCATTTTCATATTCATCCTTTTTATTATTTCTCTATTTTCCACACCTTCAGAAACTCACGTGGGGATTAAGATAGTACAGACTGGCCATTAATCTTCTGACCTCCATACACCCTTCCTAATGTCAATAAAAGCATCTAATTACACCCCAAACTCAAGATAAAAATGTATCCCAGTACTGAAGGTGTCAAAGCTATGTTCTTCCTAAACTATCACTGGAATAAAGTAAAACACCCTTGAAAACTTCCTAAATAACTTCCAACTGTTGGCCATTAATTAAAGCACACAGGTAAATCTTGGGTAAAGCCTGGAATCAAATAAGTAACCTTGAAAACTCCCACCAACTTTCATTAGATCCTAAAGACGTAAGCTTGATCAAGTATTATTGGAAACTCTTAAACTCCACTGAACACCAACACCACCACCACCACCACTACCACCACCACCACCACCACCACAACAACAACAACAACAACAACAACAACAACAACAACAACAACTTCCATTAGCATCCATTAAAGAAGTAAAATCATTGTTAAACTGTCACTGGAAATTCAGCAAAACTCTTTCAAAATCACAACGCACCACAAGAAACTTTAAAAATGTGGCGTTATTATCAAACTATCACAAAAATCAAGAAAAAACACTACTGAAAATAAAACTACCACAATAAAACCATTCCAAACATACCATCCTTATTAAACTATCACAAAAATCAAGAAAAAACACAATTGAAAAGAAACACTCCCACAATAAAACCATTCCAAACATACCATCCTTATCAAACTATCACTGAAATGGAGTGAACACCCTTGAAACCCCCATTAAATGCTATTAAAACCTATCCAAAACGAAGAAACATTGTTAAACTACCCTTCGATCACTGCAGACACACACACACACACACACACACACACACACACACACACACACACCGCAATAACTACCACTGTAACCACTCAAAGTCTTCGAAGTGACACTGGGAGACTTGAGGGCGCGGTGGAGTGTTGTAGAGTGTCAGGCTTGAGACACCAATGCATGGAATAGACTGACTGATGGTGAGAGAGCAACATACCTCACAACTCACAACCCCTTTTTTCCCTCCCTCTTTCCTCAACTCTTTACTATTACTCTTTCTTTTTTTTCTCTCTCCCTCTCCTGGACTCTTACTTTCTTTTTTTACTCTATCTCTCAAGCCGGTTTCAGAAAAGGTCGGGGATATAATGATCAGATCTTTGTTGTTAGGCATTTGATACAACAGGCAAATAAAATGAAGGCTAGTTTAAGCTTGTGTTTTGTTGATTTTGAGAAGGCTGTTGACAGTGTTTCTAGAGAGGCGATGGGGAAAGTGTTGAGGTATTATGGTGTTGCAGAGTGGTTGTTGAAGTTGTTAAAGATTTGCATGAGGGTACGTGTTGTAAGGTTATGAGTGATGGGTCCTTGAGTGAGGCTTTTGAAGTTAAGTCGGGTGTGATTCAGGGAGGGATTCTTTCCCTATGTATCCCTCAGGGTGCCACAGGAGTTGATTGATTGAATCTCTCATTTACTCTTATCTCTATTTTCTGGTACTTTTCTCTCCTTCCATCTAATTCCTGTTCTTTCTATCCTTACCTCTATCTCTTTCTTACTCTCTTTCTCTCTCTCTCTCTCTCTCTCTCTCTCCCGCCACGAAAGGTAAAGTAAAGCTTGTTAATGTGAATAAAAGGAAGAAATGATAGAAAAGAAAAGGGAATCGAAGAATAGACGAATATAATAAAAATGATGGAGATAAGGAAAGACTAAATATAAGAAGAATAGATAAGAAGATTAGATAAAAGACGAAATAGAAGGAGATTACATAGAAAAAGATTAAATAGGAGAATAGATAGAAGAAATAGTGAGAAGATGAACAGGTGTGGTGAAAGGTAAGAGAGAGAGAGAGAGAGAGAGAGAGAGAGAGAGAGAGAGAGAGAGAGAGAGAGAGAGAGAGAGAGAGAGAGAGAGAGAGAGAATTGCTGTTGTTACGAGAGCGAAAGTTAACGAGGAAGACAAAATGAAAGAGGAGGAGGAGGAGGAAGAGGAAGAGGAAGAGGAGGAGGAGGAGGAGG
>CM035198.1:13807-41948 GCA_020233015.1 Callinectes sapidus | reverse complement strand
GAGAGAGAGAGAGAGAGAGAGAGAGAGAGAGAGAGAGAGAGAGAGAGAGAGAGAGAGAGAGAGAGAGAGAGAGAGAGAGAGAGAGAATATATAGGGTGGCAGCGTTGATCAAGATGGAGAGGGAAGGGGAGGGGAGGTGAGGGGAGGGGGGAGGGGGGGTACGGCGCCTCACCTGAACTAAATGGTGATGGATGGGAATTAAATTGTGTTCCACCTGGTTGTGGCGGCGCCCTTGGCTGTGGACGGCTGTTTGGGGGGGGAGGGGGGGGGGGCAAGGAATATGAGGAAGGAGAGAGAGAGAGGAAGGGAGAGTAGTAGAGGAGAGGAGGAGAAAATAGAGTATGTGGAGGGAAGAGAGAAGAATGGGAGGGGTAAGGAGAGAGGAGGGTAGGAAGAGCCGAGGAGTGGGGAGAGGGGAGGAGGAAAGAGAGTGGGTGGAGAAAGAAGAGGAGGGTGGTAGGGGAGAGGGGAGGAGGAAAGAGAGTGGGCGGTGAAGAGAGGGAGGGGATGGGAGTGTTGGGGGATGAAGGACGGGAGGAGGAGGGGGAGGAGGAAAAGAGAAGCAGGAAGTGAAATTCTGGGAATTAACTTTTTTCCTCCATTCCTGGAAGAGAAAGGAAAAATTATGGCTCAATCAATTCTTTTCCGTTTTGTTCTTTCGTTCTTTATATATTTTACTTCATTATTTCCCCTGTTTTTTTATTCGCTATTCTGTATAATGGTGTTTTTTGTACTTTACCATAATATACCAGTAAACCAGTATTCCCAATCATTCATTCCTTTCTCTGGTTAACTCCCTACCTCATTTATTTAAGAGGGAAATTATATGTCCCTGTCTTTGGCTAGTTCTTTTGTACTTATAAAGGAACTGGCAAACTAGTGAGGTTTCTATTTTACTGTTTTTGTTGCTCTTAGCCAGCTTCCCTTATATAAAGAAGATATTAACTACATATCTACTCCTTATCACGTTGTCTCTCCCGTATATATATTGTCCCTGTCTTAACTCATTTCTTTTGACCTATAAGGGAACTAACTGGCAAATTAATGACCTTTTTATTTTACTGTCTTTATTGCCCTTACCCAGCTTCTCTTCTTACGTAAAAAAATAAAATAAATAAATACTAACCACTTAAACATCATCTACTCCATGTCACGTTATCTCTCCTATATTTTTCCCACCGATTATTAACGTGTTGTCTTTGTTCCTCAGCTGAGACGCGCATCTCTGAGTACCCCGGCGCCTACAGCATCAACTATGGCACTACTCTGCTGATGCGCTGTGTGGCCCTCGGTGACCCGCTGCCTGAGATAGAGTGGTTCAAGGACGGTGACCCAGTGAGTGTGTGAACGATGTAGCCTCTAACTAACACCTGTCTCTCCCTCCCCCTTGTTTGTGTTGCTGTTTTCGTTTTATGTCGCACTGTTTATTTTGTGTTGTGGTTCTTGTATTTGTTTGTGATTGTGATGTATTCTTGTTTTGTTTTTTCTTTTTTTTTTGTGTTTTTAGTTCATTTGTTGCTAAATTATCTGTGTTCGTATGTCCTTTCTATGTGTTATGGTTGTTGTTGTTATTGTTCTTTTGTGAGTGAACAATATCTTCCCTTTCTTTCCTTTTCTATTTCTTTTTAATCTTGTTTTGTTTTATTGTTTTGTTTCATTATTTCTTCAGCATTTTATATATTTTTCATCATATTTCCATTACACCTGCCTGTACACCTTTCTTTTTATCCATATCACCTTATGTTTATCCTTGCATGGGTCTCTGTATCGTATTCTGGTAATATCTCCTCTTTTCCGATTTGTACGAGTTTCTTATGTATTTTTTCCCAGAGTATTGGTAGTTAGAATTTTCCGTGTGTTTTCTACTTCAGTGTATCGTTTCCCTTAATGATGGGGATTGTTTTAATGAAATGTTGACAAGTGTGTGAAGGGAAGGAGGCGTTGATGTAAGCTATTTAAGTTAAAAGTATGGGCGTAAACATAAAACAATATAAATAAATAATAATGATAATAATAAAGTTAAAAGTCACTAATTTTTGTATGTAAGAGGGGGAAACTTGCCAAGAACAACAAAAACAACAATTAAAAAAACGACCACTAATTTGTCAGTCTTAAAGGTTAAAAGAATTAGCCAAAAGTCAGGAACAAATATCTTAAAACCTGCCTAGATGAAGTGAAATTGTTGGATGTGTTGGATTTTATAGATTTATTGTGGAATTTTTCGTTCATCTATTCCCTGTTTCTCTCACTAGCTGCCGATGTACGAGTGGAAGAACGAGGTGAGTTTGCATTTCTTGGTTCTCAGGTTAAAAAGTTACGTTAAGAATTCCTGTCACCACCAATCTCTCCCTCCTCCTCCTCCTCCTCCTCCTCCTGTGGTCTTTTTCGTGTCGTGAAGCTGGCCACTGCGACTCCAGGGAAAGGAAAAAAGGAATAGCAGAAAGAAAAGGAAAAAAAGACACGTAGCCATGTATTGATTCTTCCCAAGGGTGGTTTTACGTATTTCTTTTGAAGATGAGACCTGCTGCCACTCCTCCTCCTCCTCCTCCTCCTCCTCCTCCTCTGACACAGCATCTAGTGTACATGGCAGCTGAGTATTGTGTCGAACATGTGTCAGTGTGTGTGTGTGTGTGTGTGTTCGTCATACGTCCTCCAGTGCAGCAGCATAACATTGCCAATCGAGCAGAGAAGAGAATAGTGAATAAAAAAGTGAAACAGGACAAAAAAAAGTAGAAATGTTAAAGGAGAAGAGAGAGAAGGAGAGGAAAGATGCAAGAGGAAGAGGAGGAAGGGAGAGAATCTGACCTGTCCGTTTCATCTCCTCCTCCTCCTCCTCCTCCTCCTCCTCCTCCTCCTCCTCCTCCTCCTCGTTCCAGAATCCTGCTGTGTCCTCGCTCCGGTAACTGGCCAGAGATTTATTGGATATCAATCAGCCACGCACCACCTGCACTACCCATGAAACCTGCACTTTTCTTGAGTCTGCCTTTCACCTTGCCTCCATTGCCTCTCGTTTTCTTTATCTATTAACCCTCCAGCGTACGTACCCCCTTCACTCTTTTTTTTTAATACTTTTCTCTTTTTTTCATACATTTTCTTTTCCGCGGGCCATTTTTATACTTCTTTTCTTCTTCGTCTTCTCTCAGGATAGCTTAGCATGGAGTTAGCGAGTGCGTGAGGGGATCAGGTGCTTCTCCTCGTGTCCTTGCGTCTCTACTCATGCCCCCCGCTCAGCCCTGTAGTCTCGTCCCCAGGCAGCGGGCGGCGGGACACCTCTAGGGGGGGAAGGGTGCTGGGATGGGAGGAGAGTTGATACCAGAAATAATCCCTGCTGCATAAGAGGCTTTTCCCTATTACTCTGTAGTGTGAGAGTCTCTTTACCTGCAGGCACGAAAGGGTTTATGTTGAAGCATTTTTCTTTTGCTCTTGTATCTTTGTCTTTCTCGCTCGCTTACTCTTGTTCTCTTCCTTTCTGTTTTTTCTCTCTTTTTTTCGTGTATTATGTGTGGGTTGAGGATTTCACGCTCGTGTTCTGCTGGAGGAGCGAGTGTTGCTTCTGCTGTGTTTGGTTTTGTGATCTCGCTGTGAAAGAGGAAGATATTTCGTTTTTTTGGATATGCACTACACATTTTGTAGTTTTTTCTCCGTCAGACACAATTCCTTATCCCTGTTTCTTTTTTTCGTATGTTATTTGTCTTCATCATCATCATCATCATCTGTTATTCCTCGACAGGAAGGACCACCACTTCTAACCTTCGAATTTTTTTAATGTGTCCTTTATTATCTAGATGAACAGCTGACATACATCAATCAATGCCAAGGGGAGGACACGAGACCTTTGGAAAAAATAAAGAACAGCAATTTTTCTATTTATATTTGTCATTGTCTTAACGAGAACATGGTCAAGTAATGAGAAATTTATGAAAAAATGCAAATAACAACACCTTTTGTTCATCTGGGAGGGGATGGTATTCATAGCTGCAAAGGGAGAAGATGTGGAGGAAAGTAACAAATTTCTAGAAGGGGCGTGGTAGTAAATAAGGTTAAAAATCACTACTCTTGACTCAATCACTACCTTTGACTCACTTCCGTCCCTTCCCACCAGGTACTGCACGGTATAGAGTTCACGCCCTTCACCAAGTACGCCCGTTCTGTCCTTACCGTCAACGCCACAGCCACGGCCAACTACACCTGCTCCGCCGAGAACGTGGTGCAGAACAGACGCACCACAGACTCCCGCACCTTCACCGTCTCCGTCGTGCACCCCGTCAGTCGTGAGTACCGAGGGAACAAGGGATATGAGGCGTCTTCTTGGGCTCCACTGGGTCATTTGCCAAGGATGTGTTTCTCTTTTTCTTGGGGATTTTCTTTTGTTTTGTGTTTTCTTGTATAGTTTGGTGTGATGGAAATAAGGTTGAAATTCTCTCTCTCTCTCTCTCTCTCTCTCTCTCTCTCTCTCTCTCTCTCTCTCTCTCTCTCTCTCTCTCTCTCTCTCTCTCTCTCTCTCTCTCCTACCCCAATAGATTTTGAAATACTGTTCTCAAAGAAAATAGTTTGACACACACACACACACACACACACACACACACACACACACACACACACACACACACACACACACACACACACACACACACCACAGGAATAGATAACTGAAGATAATGGATGTGAGGTGTATTAAAGATGCAGGTTAATTAATTTGCTTTTATCTTCTCTCCTCCTTTGTAATAATGCGCGTAACATTTTTCCTGCAGCCATCAGACGACCGCTTGGTTACTGTGCACCTTACAATGGTCGGGTGTGTAAGAAGCACCTGAGGGGGCCGGGCCTGGTGTGGTACAACATCACCGCCACAGACCAGGGTGGGTGGCTCAACGAACACATCACTCGGGAGCTGTGGTCTGAGATGATCAACAACTTCCGTGAGCTGTGTCGAGAGGCGGCGGAGGTGAGCTTTGTGCTATTGTGTTGGTTAAGATTGTGTCAAACCTTCAGTATGTATGAAAACTGTAATGAAAGTCCAGAACAGAAATATGTAATGCTTGATCTATTATTCCTTTTTCTTTTCAGAAACTGTTGTGTCACTTTGCCTTCCCCAAGTGTCAGCTGAATGACGGCTATCAGGTGGGGCTGCCGCTGTGCCGGGAAGACTGCATAGCTGTCCGTAGCCTCTTTTGTGTCAACGAGTGGCTTCTCATTGAGCAGAACAAGCAGGTTCTAATCCTTCTGCTTTTGCTGACACTGTGTTCTCTGCTTGGCTCATCTGATCACATGCTCATTTCTTTATCTTATCCTATCACTCTTGTTCCTCAAGATTCCTCAAAACAGAGGTGTCTCTTGTATTTCACATCTGCTAATAAGAGCGAGCTGGCAAATATCATTCTGATTTTTCTTTGAATTACTTTTACTTCCACATTAGAGACATGTCACCCAGTGCTGACCACACAACAAAGGTGACAGTGTCTGGTATAGAGGCACACATTGCTCATTCTTTCTTGGTTTAACTCTGCCAGTTCTCATATTGTACTGTACATGATAGAGAAGTGGTTCATAAAAAATACCTGGCCCTCCATCACTTTGATATTCTTCATATTCTTTTTCAGGAGAACAGAGTCCTGAAGTCTCGAAACCATTTCCGGCTTCCCAACTGTGACGCCCTGGAGAGTTATGGCAATGGCTCCCGGAAGTCAGTGTGTTCTCACATTGGCCTCACCAGTATTGATCACAGCCAAGTCACATGTAAGTTGACAAGTGTGCATGGTATTTTCACTATACTGCAAATAGGGCTTGACCTTATCAACAAAAAATATGCTGGTGTGTACATAATTATCTGTTATTACCCATGCTTACATGTCTTGATTCCATTGTGCTCCCCCAGACAACTGCAGGAAAGCACGGGGCCGTTGGTATTTTGGCACTGTGAATGTCACCAGCAATGGAATACCGTGCCAGCGATGGGACTCCCAAGAGCCACACAGTCACCACCGGCCACCCAGCGTCTTCCCAGAGATACAGAACGCTGAGAACTACTGTAGGAATGCTGGAGGAGAGGAACCTTACCCCTGGTGCTACACTACTAACCCTCTCATCAGATGGCAGCACTGTTCCATCCCCTTGTGTGGTGAGGTGACATGCTGAATAACCCTGACAATTACCTCTAGCCTGCTACTATTATTACTTTCACTGATACTACTTTTACTACTACTAAAGTACTCTTCATTCCACAGGTGAAGGTGATAGCACACCGGGCGGAGTGTTCCTTCACGATGAAATTCAGGCCAAGATGCTTCCCAGTCCGTGGCTGATTCTAATAGCTGGAGGTGCTGGGTTGGGGGGACTCCTGCTGCTGGCCCTCAGTGCTCTCCTCATCTATAAGTTGGTCAATGCTCGACCCGGCTACTCCTCCCCCAACTCCCAGACGGGGAATGTAAGCACGCCTGACACTGACATATAATCATTGGTTTGGAGTAGAAGTGCAACAGTCATCAGTTGGAGGAAATGATTGATTAGAGAACAGTTATTGGTTGCAAATGTAATTGTTGTTTATAGATAAAGAGATAACTTAGAAGACAATGTCAATAGAAATGAAGATCATTATTGGTTTAGTTAGAAGAAAGAATAGAAGCACACACACACACACTGACAGTAGATAGATAATAAGTAAAAATTACATAATTATAGATCAATAAGAAAGTGAAGGATGACATAATATGTACATCTTCCCTCATTGCTGATTGCTTCCACAGCCGGATGCAGACATTGACATCACAAAGCTGCCACGGAACTCGGCGTACCACCAGACCTGTGCACAGCTCAACCCTAAACTGGAGAAGCTGCAGTATGACCGGAACAGCATCATCTACATCAGGGACCTTGGGCAGGGAGCGTTTGGCCGAGTGTTTCAGGTAAGTTGTGTTGTGGTATCATACTACTTGCCCTTCACTTGACTTGTAATGAAAATACTAGCATGAAAATCTAAGCATAAAGAGCAAGGTATGTAGTGTAGAATGACATTGTTACTTACCTATGATGAAATGTTGCCATGTACAAGTAGGGGTGGGACACATTTCTCCTTGCCTAGTGGTTCCCAACAATTGAAGTATATAGTAGTCAGAATTATTTCATGGTTTGCAGTGTGGGAAGGTATGTAGTTCTTACTGCATCAGTTTACTTTTTTATTTCCATTGATGTCCCTAATTGATTTGTTACAAGGAAGCTACAATGAGGATGTTGTCATAAAGGGGAATAATATCAAATGTTGGGAACTGCTGCTTGCAATTGTTGTGATCCACTGTGTGCTGCAGTTCTGGTCTTCTGTTGCCATCCTTTCTACTACAGAAATGCAAAATTTTAACCAACTTTTCATATTTGACAAGACATTAATTTGTGTTGAGATATGTAAGATTTCCATGATAGTCTTTAAAATTCTTTTTATTTCTAATTAATCATGTTTGGATTATTACTAAAAATCATCTACATAAATACATGGATAATAAAGATTACATGTCTCCAAAGGTAAATACAGTACCATGTAAGACAAAAGTTTGCTTTGCTCATTCTTTCCTAGAGTAATATTTCTGAGCCACATTAACACCAGCAAGCGTTCAGCAAATGGTGAACACATGAAGAACTTTGTCTTACGTGGTAATTCTCTGATAAACCATCATGTGTCACCCTGATCCTCAATTTGATTGACTGAAGTCCTCCAGTTTCATGTAGATAGATAGCTATGCATCTTGAATCAACACAGTATTGATTTGAGAAGTAGTAGTGCTGAGCCCAGAACCCAATGAAGTGGCTGCATACCAGAGAGTGGAGTGTGCCTGTGCGCTGCATGGCGGGCAGGAGGGAATGCATTAATGGCTCTTTGCTGCACTTTATGCCCTTTTCTTCCTCATGCTGTACTTTTCTTAAAGTTGGGGAATGAATGAATAGCATTGTGCCTAATAATACTGCAAGTATGGTACAATGTATAGGAAGTAGTATAACAACACAGTGGATGTCTTCAAATCAAAGATGTGATTATAGAAATGGTATGCATATCTTCATGTCTCACAGGATAATTGGAAGCTAAATTATATTTTGTAAATTTATAGAAATATTTTCCTCATTGGTTTTGTGATTTGGTTTTGTCCAAATTTTATTTTGTGTATCAAATATATTCAGCTTACTTCATTCTCCCAATAAGACCTAAACTTGGCAACTCAGTTGTCTACACCGACACATTTAAAATTTTCCTAAATCACCACAATCTAATCCTCCAAACACTCCGCCACCAATAATTTTTTTTATTCTGGTTCTGAAAATTTATTCCACCTCTAGAATTTTCTGATTTACATGTTGCCTTTTACCTGGAGGTTACTTCCTACAAATTAGAAAATGTCCAAACATGCGTCATATCTAAACTAGTTCTCTTTTATGTGCAGTACAAGACAAGCTCTTCTTGGATATAGACAGCTGCCTCTCTGTAGGTATGTGCTGTTCTGTCCATTTCCACTTGTGACTGACATAGCAAAAATATAGTCAATCTTCCCTGTGAGGTGTGAAGAGTATAATTGTGTTAAGGTGCTATGGGGAAGCCATGCTTCCATGATGACACCATGACTTCACTTTCAGGGTAAAGCTCCAGCACTTATTCCTGGTGAAGAGTTAACAATGGTTGCCGTCAAGGTACTAAAGGAGGAAGCTTCCGAAGACATGCTTGGTGACTTTGAGCGAGAGGCTTGCATCTTGGCCGAGTTTGACCACCCCAACATCGTGCGCCTGCTGGGCGTGTGTGCCGTGGGGCGCCCCATGTGCCTCCTCTTTGAGTATATGGGGCGTGGGGACCTCAATGAGTTTCTCAGGACATGCTCCCCTACCAACTACATTGTGCGCTCCACCAATGGGGATGCATTCAGTGACACAAAGCTCACATACAAAGACATGCTGTGGATCGGCACGCAGATTGCAGCCGGCATGGTTTACCTCTCAAACCGTAAGTTTGTCCATCGAGATCTTGCCACCAGAAATTGTCTCATTGGGGAAGACATGACAGTTAAGATTGCAGACTTTGGTCTGTCCCAGAAGATTTACATTGCCGATTATTACCGCGGCGACGACAGTGATGCGATTCCTATCCGCTGGATGCCCCTAGAAAGCATTTTATATAACAAGTATACTGTTGAGAGTGATGTGTGGGCTTATGGAGTGTGTCTGTGGGAAATATTTTCATTTGCTCTCCAGCCATACTATGGGATGACTCATGAGCAAGTGGTCTGCTTCCTGAAGGAGGGTGGCATTCTGTCCATCCCTGACCACTGTCCACCAGAAGCCTATGCAGTGCTCACCTGGTGCTGGCAGCGGCGCCCCCATGACAGGCCCTCCTTCCCGGCCCTCCACAAGGCCCTCATTGATCTGGCAGCCGAGCGGCCGGTCATGGTGCCGGAGCCTCCGCCCAGCTCGGCAATGTCTGGTTCAATACCTCCCACCCCCCGGCCTGGTTCTTGTGTTCCAGATCCCCCACAGCAGCATGTATGAGGCGGCGGGGCGGAGAGGCCTAATAGATCTGTGTGTAGTGTTGGAGGCACACATTGTCATGTTGAGTAATGTGTTGCAGGAAAGCCAGTGTGATGGACATACATTTGCTTCTGTGAAAGGTAGTTTAGTTCATTTTCAAGTGTCCACTCTCTCATTATGTTGAGGCAGCATGTTATGCAATACATAGGTATTCTTTGTAACCTGTACTGACTGTGTCAGTCTGAGATACGCACTAATGATTTATCTAAAATTTCATACTTTATATTTATTTATAATTCCATATTTCACTTTGAAGGTAAAAACTGAAGGTACTCAAGTTTTACATTTGCTCTCTTATGGACTACTTATTCAAAATTCAGGACTCTTGGAATGCATGATGTTAATAATTTGTCAAGAGTACCTACCGTACATGTTTATTTTTCATACTTGTAGTATTGAACAAAGCTGATGATTACAAGAGTCGTGTCATCCACAAATGATGGTTCATACACCTCTGATATTCCATCCCTGCCGTGTTTAGGTTTTCAAGAATATAATACTAAATCTTAATCATTTGATTTGCATAAAACTTGAGAATTGCAAAAGACAAACGATTCTAAACTTTAGTGCTCTCAATAATCAAAGGTTTTTGCTAAATTTGAATGTTTGGAATTATTATTTTCATTTCTTTATGCAACTCTCATATATATTTAGGATGGCACATGGTTATTAAAAAACTGTGAACAAAACTTCTTGTATGAAGTTTATTTGATAGCATGTGGTAATTTTATTTTTCTATTTTGTGAACTTTGATTGATTTATTAATTTGCATTTTTTACACTCTTGCCAAGAATGGGTCTCAGGCATTCAGTTTTTGAGATCTAAGCCAGTAAATATTAAACTTTTACTTGAATTTGGCCAACTGTACATACAGAAAATGTGTTGCTATTTGTATGAGTAGTAACTGTAGGGTTTTCTTATTCCTCAAATACTATCCTGTAAATAGTGTAAAAATTAGATTGTCAGAAGTAGCTGCAGTTTTATGTAAGGATTTTCTAATTGTAAATACAAAACTGTGCCGAGGCATGGTTGATCAACAGAATCTTTTAAATTATAATTGTAAAAAGCCAGTGATCTGCCTTTTGTAACATATATATATAGTTTTTTAAGTCATGATTATATCTTAAGTGAATGTTTCAATATTTGCAAAAGAGTACATGTGCAAACTGCAGCATGATGTATGTCCACCCACCTAAAGTCCCAAAGCAGTGAAATAACAGGTACACTTGTAAAGAACTGCAAATGTAAACTTTTCTCAAGGCTCTCTTTTTGCAGAGGCTGAAATTGTAACAGAAGCTTTAGTTTCTAAAAGTGAAAGGAAGTTTCTTGGAGATTTGTTTGATCACTTTTTGTTCACAGCTTCTTTTCTTCTTCTTTTTTTCTTTTTAATGTAACATGATGCACATGATACATAGAACAGTTATTGCCAGGTGCATTGAAAATTAGTATGTATCAATATTGTCAAATTCTGTTTAAGATGTACAGATCTTAACCAGAGTCCTTCATGTGGTCTGAGGACATGAGACACCCTCAGTGCCAGACACACGACACCTTTGCTGTAGAGTGAGTCTGTAGCAGCAGCAGCAGCAGCAGCAGCAGCAGCAGTGGCATTGGAGAAAGTGGTGCAAGTTAATAATTACTGTAAGGGAAGATTGCTTTTGTATTCAGCATGAAATACCTTGCACCTCTTTATAATTTACATATCATTTATCCTCAGAGTTATTCTCACTTATCCCAGTGACAGAAAGCCACAGCAGTCAAGTACTTTATGTTGAGCAAAGGTGTTTGAGTTTACAGTGTACACATTTTAAGTCACTCTTATGGCTCTGTATAGTAATTGTAAGAGGATGGAATCACTGTCAGCTTTATTTTTTCAAAGCAGTGCATTATAAGAAAGACTGATAGTTTCTTCTCTGTGATAGTATTCATTTGGAAAGAAGGATAACTTTTTAGATGTGGAAGGTTACTGTGCATATCCACTCCTGACTGTCATAAGAGACATGAGTTGATGATGAGCTGCAATGGACTGTTTTCTCTACAACTTGTGGTCCGTCTCTTGATACTTGTTGTAGTACGTCACAATGTCTTGAAATGATGATGAACAAGGTAAATTATTCCAAAGTTCTCAGAACTATTGTGTTTTGGTGTTCATTTATTTGATTTTCATTGGTTTTATATATTTTTATTCTGTTTTATTCAACTTATTTTATTTATTTATTCAGTTTTCATCTGTCATGGTTTTTTTATCTTGGTTGCTTGTGGGTGTGTCAGGAGATGTGTTTTACTTATGTGTTGTTTTCATTCTTGTGACCAAGAGTTGATCAATAATAACACCACAGAATTGTCTCTGTTTGGTGAACATTTCTGTAAGTTGCAATGAACAATAGATATTCACGTCATTCAAATTTAGAAACACACTTGATATTATTCACATTTCAGATAAGGGCATGTGTTTGATGTTACAAAATTAAGTGTCATAAGATGTTTGCTTGGTTATCGTTTTGCAAGATACACAACATTTTATTGATGTTTTTTTTTTACTTTGGTTCATCTTGGCTGTGCCGTTAGTCACTTGATCAGTATTAAGTCAAAGATTTCTTTGTCTACTCGTAGATTTACTTTGAATTTTTTTGGTAGAATTGCATTTCATAGTTAATTTTAATGTTGTATTAATTCATTTTACATTATATGACTATCCATATATATATATATGTACCTCATCAGCAAAGCCATCACCTTAAGGTCCAATTCTCTCAAGCCAATGATATTGATTAGTCTCAGTTTCTTGATGGTATTATTATTATTGATAAGTTAAGGAATTTTATAAGGACATGAATCTTTACCCAAAGTTTTCTTCATTAAGCATTTCCTATGATTTGTGTAATTATAGACTCATCTCTTTAGGTAGTATAATCCTTCTTTTTATTCTATTTTAAGTTGAAACTATTTCAGCATGATATTCCTGAGCCTGTATTTATAATGTGCTTCTTTATTTTGTTTAGTATTAATGGTAGTGAGCAACATTGGTACTATAAATCAGTGAGTGATCAGATACTCATACCCTGTGAAGTCATACAAATGTGTGCTTATTGATTCACTAGCTTCCAAATTAAACAATATTTAGTCAACTTTGAACAAAATTCTGTTTGAAATCATTCAGGTGAATTATGAATGTATCTACATTTTGAGTAGGATACAGATTTGTTATTATTGTTATTATTATTATTATTATTATTATTATTATTATTATTATTATTATTATTATTATTATTATTATTGTGATCATTATCATCAATTCATTGTTTTATATATTGATTTCATTTTATCTTATTCTTTTACCTGCCTTGATCAGGAAGCTTCAGCCTTTTGATAAACAGACATATTCACAGTGGTGGCAGTTCTGTCATGTTGGCAGGCACAATGAAGCACTGGTGTTGTTTCCCATGTAATGTTTGATGAGGAGGGAGAACACAGCATGATCCATGATGCATTTGGCAGGCCAGTAGTGTGTGGAGGAGCAGAGCGGTGCAACACAATTTGTCAACATTCCCCTGTGTTTAGTAGAGTCTGATTTCTAGTAGATTCTGAAGGTAATTGTATCATCTCCTGTGGGATGTGTTATGTTGAAGCAGGCATATATGTATGGACTGTAAGTGTAGAAGTGTGTGTGTGTGTGTGTGTGTGTGTGTGTGTGCGTGCATGGGTGCGTGCGTGCGTGTGTGTTATTCACCACAGTCACCTGCTGGTCACCCACCCAGCCTATCCCTGGGAGCAAGCTCAGAGCTCAAAGACCAATCTTTGGGTAGGACTGGGGCCACATCACACACACTACACACCGGGACGGCAAGGTCACAACCCCTGAAGTTACATCCCGTACCTACTTGCTGTTAGGTGAACAGGGGGCTAGACATTAATTAAGATGTTTGCTCATTTGCCTTGCCATGCCTAGGACTCAAACCTGGGCCCTCTCGGTTGTGAGCCATGTGTGTGTGTGTGTGTCTGTGTCTGTGTCTGTGTGTGTGTGTGTGTGGTTTGCAGTTTTTACTGCAGTTAAAGAACAGTGAATCATTTGAAATAATTCAATTTCCCTGATCACATGTACAAAACCAGAGATCAGAGTGAAATATTTTTGTAATATGGTAGTTATTTTGTTGTGCTGCTGGTTTGCATGGGTTTGAGTGTCATGTCATAGCACAAAAATGGTGGTCTTTTTTGGTGGTGAGTTAAGTAATGTTTTTACTTTTAGTTTTAGCACATAAATATTTTCAATTTTAATTGTAATGGTGAAATGTTTTGAATAAGTTTCAAAATGATTCCAAAACTTTGCAGTTTTTATATCGTATCTAGTCCAGCAAATGATATTTACCAAAATACAGCCATGTTTCCTACCAGAGACATGTAAGTGTGTGTGCGTGTGTGTGTACCAAGGAAGTGAATGTTAGCTGGGTAATGAGATCACCAGGTGAAAGATTTGATGTTATTACTTCTAAGTCGTAAGCCGTACACTTCATAAAATCTCATCCACAGAATAGGCCTGAGTAACAACTGAATTATGATTATGATTAAGTTTTTATGGACATTTGAAAAAGTGTTGCTAAGAGTGTGCAAAGTGAAGGTCTCTGTGGAGTTTACAGTGTTATGAAATGGCCAGCTTTCCATGTACTAAAATAATTTATGAAAAGTTCGTAATACATGAATTACGTGTGACTGGCCCTCATAAAAGTCTTATATGTTTTGTACCAATTGAACATAAAAGAGTACACAGTTGTCTTCCCAGGCCTTACCCCATTATTATCAGTGTGTTGTGTTAAGGACGTCTTCTGTAAAGTGTCGCGCTTGTGGGGGACAGTAAAGCAATGCACTGACTGCACTGATTTACTGTAGTAGGGCAAGTAATGTGAAACAAGTGAGTGAGTAAACAAATAATAATAGTAGGTCATCTTGAGTTGGGTGAGTCATGTATGTGACTTGTGTATATCCCCAGTTCATTTTGATTTTAGTTGAGATCAAATTTTTCATTCTCGACTATTCCTGTCTTTAGCAATACAATAACTTAACTGCAATGATTGTTTTCTTCAACATTACCTCTCTGAATAGCTTATTTACCATAGGTTGAGGATACAGTCTTGGTGAGCGCTCTACATCATCAAGCCTACAGTGTAAAACAAGTATATTTGAATTAAGGCGCCAATAACTACCATGGTGACTGCTGCGCTGTTCCCTGCGCACGCCGTACAGTGACTAGTGCGCCACGCAATGTAGTTCCTGCGTCATGGCATTTCTGTCAGCCATGCCCCATATCATATTGGGTTAATCTGAAAAAAAAAACATATAATTGATTTTTTTTTTTTTTTTTTGAGAGAGAGAGAGAGCGAGAAATGTATTACTCCGCTGGCCTGCCTTCACCTGTCACGGTGTGCTGCGTGCCACGTGTAGTCATGGTCGCACACTGCCTCATGGAGGTCCACCGCTGCTTCCCCCCCTGACGTCCTAATCCACCAGAGCCACTTCAGTACAGTGTTGGAGGTGTGGCACTCGATGATGTATTCCACCCTGGCCCTGGCACTGTGGGCACCATTGCACAGGATGGCAGGTAAGTTGTCATCTTCTGAGACTCACGTTGGGGGATTGGCAGGTCTGGTGTCGAGTGGTGGGTAGTGCGGTGAGAGGATCTGTTGGCTGCGGTGTGTGATTGAGGTACTGCTGCCCCTCCACCACGACCCTCGCTGCTGTGAGTAGAGCACTGAGTCTCTGTAGCAGTTGAATTATCATCCTTTAGATCAGCCACGTAACAATTTTAAGGTTAGGAATAAGTGCTGACGTGTGAGTGTGGGGTTAGAGTGGTTCGGATGTTGGGTTCGTGTAGTGTATGTGTAACTTGAGGTGAGACAGCCGTGCAGGGATATCAGTTCAGGAAGAAACAAAGTTCTCGCACCACCACCATTCCCTCCAGTGCTTTATTAGTACCCAATAGTAACCGTAATTAATATGAGGGAAGAACCTTGCTGTGTTCCTGAGCCTACAGAGCTAACCTGATACATGAGGCAGTCGTTGATGTTGTTGAGAGGCTCAGGACGTTCCAGGAGCCCTCACACACACAGAACCCCTTGAAGGTTTACCCCAGGAATGGTTCGAGGAGCAGCCAATGTGTCTTATAACTTCACTGGCACCTCCAAAGTTAAAAAAAAAAAAAAAAAAAAAAAAAAAGCCGGGGTAATCCTCCTTCCCCCAAAAGCACTATTTTACGAGTTATATTGCCAAAGCAGTGTCACAGTAAAGGATTGTACGGGATGATTGATGCACATATAGGCAAGGATTTTATAAGAGTTAAGATTTGTAGTTATGAATGAGACAGCTACGAGCATTTAGCGAGTGTATGGGTTAATATTATTTCAACTAGGACAACTTTTCCAGAGTTTAAGAATAGTTGGTAAATATGCGGAATAGCTGCTTCTTACCGACCTGTTTAATTCTCGAGTTATGAACAGTTGAAGTATTAAAATGTAAATGAAACATATAATGGGGTAGGGTAATGATAATAGAATTTATTTTCTTTATTTTCATTATTTCCATTCCTCCTTTCCTGTTTCTCATTCTATATATTAAAATCATCCTTACTTTTCAGAAGAAAGAAGAAAAAGGAAAAGCAGCAGCAGAAGCTGAGGAAATAGAAGCAGCAGCAGCAGAACCAGAAGACAGTCATCGTAGTCGTAGTCGTCGTCGTAGCAGCAGCAGCAGCAGTAGTAGTAGTAGTAGTAGTAGTACTAATTTTCTCGGTAGGTTTGATATATTAACAGCCTCTCTCTCTCTCTCTCTCTCTCTCTCTCTCTCTCTCTCTCTCTCTCGCGCCCCACAGCATGTCCCCTACAGTTATGTTGACAAACCCACAGTGGATCCCCCCACACAAAAAAAGATATCTAATAAATACAATAAAATATCTAGCAAGTACAGTTTTTTGTCTTTCTATCCAACTGAACTATATGGGAAGAAGGGAAGGTTAGAATATGGAATTAGAGGAGGATGGAAGAGAAAGAAAAGGAGAAATGAGAAGGAAATGGAAGAGGAGGATAGAAAAAAGTATGGGACGGGAGGATGGAAGAGAGAGAGGAGGAGGAGGAATGAGAGGAAACGGAAGAGAAGGGAGAAAATAAAGATTAGAAGAGGAGAAATATAAAGATTACAGTCAGATTGAGGTGGGAAGTCAACGATTAGTCACTATAATTTTCTAGTCATATCTTTACTATTCCTAACACCCTCACCCCACCTCTCTCTTCTACGACCCTCCAAAACCCACTACTCTCACTTAGTCAAGTACACGGCCCAGTTAGCTACTACACCTGAAGACACTACCTATGTGATGGGTGTCCAGGCTTAGAACAGTGAAGAATATGCAGTCTGATGCGAGTCACTGGGAATAGCCGGTCTTCTCGTTGCTGCTGCTTCGACTGTGGCTGGCAACGGTGGTCAACAAGGCAGTGATTTCTGAAAGGAAGGGTGGATGTTAGAAAGGATGAACATACATGTATACTTATTCATATTCATAGTCAACTTAACTCTCTCACCACGACAAATTTCTAAGGTACCTAAGCTTAGTACAGGGATTTTCAAGAATGTTTTTCCAGTTAATAATGTAGAAATCTTGTCAGTCTGCCTCTAGAACAGTAAAAACACATTAAAAACTTGTGTACATTTGAATAAAGTTTTGTGAAATAGTGGAGGTGAAGTACAGAAGTGTTTAAGAATATGAGTCTCTGAACACACACCTAAACACACTCAGCTGGAAACATCTTGTGTACTGTGAAGACTTACTGGCCATGCTCTGTCTCCCTACCACCTTGGGAAGCCTCCGCAGGGTGCCCACTTCTGCTGCCGGTCCTGTGAGGGCAAGAAAGAAGGTACGAGAGAGAGAGAGAGAGAGAGAGAGAGAGAGAGAGAGAGAGAGAGAGAGAGAGAGAGAGAGAGAGAGAGAGAGAGAGAGAGAGAGAGAGAGAGAGAGAGAGAGAGAGAGAGAGAGGAGACAATACATGATCAGTTTCTGCATTGACTGTACGTTTCATGTATCTGCTGGCCCCTGCTGGCTGAGAGAGGGGGGTTGGGGGGAACAGAACTCATGTCTCACTGGAAAGCTACACCATTGAAAAATTCCATGATGTCATAGCAGTGCCTTTTTAAGTACAAGCGAGTAGGTGTCAGCGCTCTCTCTCTCTCTCTCTCTCTCTCTCTCTCTCTCTCTCTCTCTCTCTCTCGGGTGTAGAGGTACGGATTTAAAATTTCGCCTTTCAAAATATTTCTGCACTTCGAAGCTCCGCACCTGGTTTGGTGGTCCGCGGGCAAGGCAGAGCGGAGGTGTGGACTGAGGAGGTATGGAGGTGCCCAACGCTGCACAAAACACATCATGTTGCCATTTAGTTAGTCATCACCACTTTGTACACGACGCCAATCTGACAACGAATGACTTGAATTAGTTACACTTTAATGTACTAATAACCAATGCAAGTTAATGGTAGCTTCTGGTCAGCAAGTTTTGTTTTTGCCTTGACGCAGCTATCCCCTCCCCCCACCTCTCTCTCTCTCTCTCTCTCTCAGCCTTCCACCTTCCCTTCACCACAAAACTCACCTCACTGCTCTTACCCTTCAGTTAGGCCTCTGTACTTCCCTCAGCCACACCGCCATACCTTTCCATACAACGTTAGTGTACTGCAGACATTTACCTTCGAGACTGGACGTGAGGAAAGGAGAAAATGTGCTCTGCCTCCTCCTGGCGACCTGCCGGCTGCTGCTCCTGGCTTCCATGATGGGTCAGCTGAGTGTGACGTCACGGCGGGAGATTTAAAGTTTCAGGGTGGAAGAGATGGAACTACTACTACTACTACTAGCACAAATACTACTACTACTACTACTGATAATAATGACAGATTTGCAGTAGATCTGTGATGCTTCTTGTGACTTGTGGCTGTGTGTGGTAGTGGTTCCTGTGTGTACTGTGTGGTGTAGTAGTAGTTGTTGTAAGCAACATAGCAATACATGACAGGCCAGCAAGTGAAAGTCTCCAGTATTATATATATATAGTTTATTATTGATGTAACATGATGATACTAAAACTCTTGAACCTATAAAAGCTAACGAAACACAAGAGGCTTAATAAAACTCCAGGTTAGCCAAAATACCAGTTTACTGTAACCCCTGTGTTTATGTGTGGTGAGTACAAGACGCCCCATAGCTGGTTATTTCCCGCACCCCATAGAGGAAGGACCGAAGAAGTATTTATTTATTTTTTTTGTATTTTTTCTTTCTTATTTTTTCATCCACAATAACCAATAGGAGAGTCTGCACGGAACACACAGACTGCTCGCGCTGCTGCTGGCCGTGTGGGACACCTGGTGAAGCACAGCAGAGACTGGAGATGGTCGTCACCCAATAAATAGTCAGTAGGTGGCAGCAGCAGTAAGCAGGGTGGCGGTGGCCGGAGTTTGTACAGCAGCCTGTGACCTAGTGGCGGCAGGACCCAGCTGGCCCCAACTCTCCGAAAGCACACTAGACTCTATGTTCTCTACGCACGAGAGGTCCTCCGGCGTCTGCCGCCCTTCTTAACTACACCAGAGGCTGTCTTTCTGTACACCGGGTGTGTCTGTAGTCAAGCGGGTCTCAAGCCAGCCACGTCAGCTCGAGAAGAATAAAAGAATAAGGTTTCAACGGGAGGAAATGTAAAATCAAAGGGCCAACGGAAGGGCGGCTCGCAGGCCTGAACACACGCTGGTCACAGAGACTGATCAAGACGGCTTTAAGAACCTCAGACCAAGACTTGGGGGAGGACGCGGTCACGGCCAGCGAGTCCGGGAGACAAGACAGGGCAGGATGGCCTCGCTCTAACCTATTTGTACTCTAGCACGGCTGGAATGGGCAAAGGACGCAACACAGCGTTTTTCCAAGAGTCTGAGGCCTTGTCGGGGGTGGACGCTCGGGACGCTAACACCGGCTCTCCTCCGCCACTTGAGCATAACACAGTTTCCGCAATGTTGTCGCCTTGGGCTCGGCGTGGGTCTCCTGGCCCCCCCAAGCACGCTAAGGACCCGGCGAGACGCTCCCCTCTCTGCCGCGGGACTCTCTTTGTACCTCTATTCCAGTCCTCTTTGTTGCCAGCTCCTCACCAGGACTCAAGAAGCGCGGCCGATCGACCACACCAGATGCAGATTAGTATTAACTGGCACAATATATGATGATTTCAATATGTGTTTGCTGGGAGAAGCTGAACAAAAATAAATTAAACTATACAAAATTAAAAGCTACCTAAACTTATATATATAAAAAAAAGACTTAAGTGAAATAATGATGGAGCTGATGACATGATATTAGTGGCAAATTTTGTTTACCATTCTGACAATGACAAGAATGAGTGATAACAATTTTTTTGTTTTTATGTAAAAGGCAATAAAGATTTTTAGTGTGTAACAGTTTACGTAATAATATAATTAAATATTCTTTTTTTAAGTATACAATATCTTCAATTTACAAAGATAAGGACCATCCTCAAGGGCGATTACATGATTCCTTAAAAAATAAACTGTGTATATTCTTCAACCTTGAACTATTTATTAACCATCCTCTCCTGGAAACTCATTAGCGCAGCCAGGAGTCCGTAAGCAGCCGCGTGCTCACCTCTCGATTATAAGGCATCATAATCAACATTATAATCTACAGTGGGGCTGCTGCGGGCTGCTTAACATTACAGTGGAGGCTTCCGGCACCCTCTCCTCTACACAGAACACTTGTTAGACTCTGTAAAACTCACAACACATCTAGAAATGGTATCTTATAAAAGAGCCCGGGTAATGGAGGGGTGTTCTGCATCCCTAACAAGTAACACTAACAAACGATTCACGAAGGTAATGTACAACACGTTACTCTCCGGTATAAAACGATGTGATGGAGCAACAGAGCCGAGGAGGAGGAGGAGGAGGAAAAGGAGAAGGAGGGGGAAGAGGGGGAGGAGGAGGAGGAGGAAGGGGAGGAGGAAGAGGAAGGGGAGGAGGAGGGGGAGGATGTTCCCCCAACACACTGAACTTCGTTACCACGTAGTCTGAAATGAGAAGGGATATCGTTAGTGGCGGTGCAGTAGTTAGTGAGATATGGCATCTTATCAATAGGAGTTGTGTTAAAAAAATCAAACTATTTATTGTATTTTGAACTGATATATAAATGTCCACTATCAATCTCTTACTTCACACCCTTCCCCGTAAAGTCATAGATTTGTGAGGGACTGATGTGAATGTGAATGAAAAGGAAGACATCTCTCTCTCTCTCTCTCTCTCTCTCTCTCTCTCTCTCTCTCTCTCTCTCTCTCTCTCTCTCTCTCTCTCTCTCTCATACACTCACACACAAACACACAAGACCTACCCGCGAGAGGCACCTCAGGAATCCACATTGAAGATTTCCTTGTGGAGGTCCGAGAACTGCAGATGTGGCGCGGCTCGCTTGAACTTGCTTAGGGCGTCCTGGTGCAGCATGCTGAGCTCCCTGCAGCGGAGGCACCGAGGCAGCGGAGGCAGAGGGGAAGAGAGAGGAGAGTGTTAATATTGGGAACACTTCAAGTTAAGGAACTGACCTAAGCTGTATGGGTGTGAGGTGGTGTGTTGGTCTTCCCGAGATAACAAAGAGTGGTGCTTCATAGCTTGGTACTGCTGAATGTTGCTTTATTTCCTTAATATTAATGCTACTGCCACTATATTCAGTAATCTACAACTGTTTTCTCTAATCATTTACTTCTAGACTCTTTATTTGCACTAAAAAACAATGGTGACACAGTAGACAGGCAAAACTAATTAATGATGTATCCAAACTTGAGTATATTTCTAAACAAACTATGTATCGCATGGTATGATCAAAGAAACACCAATCAATTTCTCTATCTCTGAACAGCAGCAGCAGCAGCAGCAGGAGGAGGAGGCTCACCTGAGTGCCGGCATCTTGGCGATCAGGAAGGCGTACACAGTCACGTCGCCCTTGACTGGATACCTGTGGGTCTTGTCCAGCTCCATGAGGAGTGATCGGCCGACGGCTTCATTGAGTTTGGCGATCTCGTCCGTCCCGCGCAGGCCCGGCCGATCTAAAGGGAGAGAGAGAAAAACACTCGCCATTAGACTTCCACAAGAGCCAGTAACGCTGCGAAGGAAAGAGTCTGGCTGGTAACTGGCTTGTCCACCCACCCGCCCCTCACTGAGACAGGACACACCAAGGGACACGAGAGGCTACGAAGGAGTGAAGCAAGGCAGGTAGGTGTACAGGAAGTCACGAGTACAAATCATTGAAGCAGCGTCACCTAACATTGACTGAGCGACGGTCCCCCTTGCTTGCTTGCTGGTTTGGTTTTGTTTGTGGTGCATCGCTGGACCGAAAAATAGAAATGACATTCTTTAGCCTTTAAATGTTTAAAGATTTTTCATTATTGTCATTTTTGTTCATCTATTTATTAATTTTTTACTCATGAACCTTAATATAAGTTAAAAATAGGGGTTAAATTACAATCTTAATAGAATTTCCACGGGAATAACATCAAGTAATGGAAGATTGGACGAAGACAGAGATAAGTCCAGTTTAAAAATAACAACAAAACACGCAGAATGAATCAAGCAAAGGTGTGCGTGGGTCTGTCCAGGCAGCAGCAGGCGGTTGGGTCGAGAGGCGAGGGGGACAGTCTGTACCAAGGTGGCCTGTCTCCAGCCTGCAGACCTACGCCCTTCAGTCAAGCCAGTCACCGCACCACACCACCTCTTCCACACATGGCCCTGGGGCGTCGCGTCATGAGGTGCCTCACTGACAGGTTGATGCGTTGTATTAAGACTATGAAACCGAATCAGTCACCATTAGGACTTTAAGAGACTCGTCGTGACATTAATGACGGCTATAAACTCTGTGGCAGGGAGTGAGAGATGGAGCTGTAGTAGTTAGTGTTTACGAGTGAGTCAACATACACAGACACACACACACACGGCATCAACGAGGCACACTCATCACACACTCACGCCGGCAGGGATGCTAAAAGTATGTAGTGGCAAATCAAATACTGTTGAAAAAAGATAACACACTAATGGAAATCAAATCAAAATCAGTGACATCAACAAACAAAAACAGCAACAACTACTTTATCATGGCACTGAGCTCAAACGTAAGTGAGTGAGTGATGCAAAATAATGAAGCAAAACTGATCATATGCTTTTTCATCTCTTTATCTCTACTCAGGCCAGAACAATGATGCTGTTAGTCACACACTGAGCACACACCTAGGCGCTAGAGAACCGGGGGTCACTAGGAAGACTACTGAGGGAAGGAATGAAGGAATGAAGGAGGGAAGGAAGGAAAGCAGTCGTCAGAGATCGTCACTCCAGTCTCTTCCCGCTTCGCTTTGGTCATAAACTGAAGAGGTGAACTGAGTGAAAGGTACCGAGGGAGCGAGGCGGGAGAGGTGGAGTAGCGACGTGGTTAGGAAGGGTTAGTAACACAGGAACACTCGTAGCAAGGATTAGTCAAGCTTAAGGAGGCACGGAGGAGGTAAAAAAACAAAAGAAAAAGTGGAAATCAAAGACACCATACAACAAATAAATACAATTCCTCTAGTCACTGTGTCGGGCCCTAGAAGCTTGTGGACTGGAGACAACACAAGCCAGGTAGTGAGTGAGTGAGTGATGGATTGCTTTCCTTCTACGTATCTGATAGCGTTGACGGATCACAAGTCGCACATGGACGTAATGAATGGTGGAGGCTTATCATTTCATCTACAGCAAAACAAACAAGCCATTCAAGAGTTGGTCCTGTGTAACATTAGAAATCATGAGGACACACATATAAGTGAATAAATGAATGATGATGCGAAGTGTTGCGGGTGAGAAGGCTGCCCTGGCTGGTTGTGGGGCGGTGTGAGGGTCGCGGGGCATGCAAGGGCGTGGCACGGAAAGGTGTGGCACTCCCGGGCACTCACACCTGGGCCCCCTACGCGGCACTGTGCCAAACGTGTCCTCTTTTATCTGAGTCACGGAAGATGCGCCACTACTTCACGAGTAAGTTTATACTATTCAAACGAAATAAACGGAAAAATCATCTTAAAAGTGAGTATTTGAATATCATCATCATTATCATTACTACTATTATTATTATCATTATTATTATCACTACTACTACTACTACTACTACTACTATTCTATTTACATGAACAGGAGCGGGTGTGAGCGACGCAGGGAAGTGTTCGCCTCTTACACAACACGGAGCTTTGTAGGGCGCGGAAAAAAAAGGTAAGTTAAATTCACTCTGTAGATTAAGACACACGAGGAAAGGGGCGCTCTGTGGGGAACACTAACACACTAAGGGAGCTTTACTGAGGCCACGGAAATTAAAGGGAACCAACGAACGTACTCGCCTTGAAGTGGAATGGCAACAGGCCTCGTGGGGAAAAATTATGTAATAATAAATGAATAAAAACCAATAGATTAAGGAGGCCGTTCCGTCACGTCGATGTTTTTACCAGAATGTCAAAGGAAATCTATTTTGTGAGTATCAAAGTCAAGAGTTCCTTCCCCGCGTCACTTGATGGACAATGATAAAAAAGTTTGTCCCGCATGACCGTGAGTGACGCGCCCCGCTGCCTGTCACGTGACGACTCGTGACGCTTTTTTGTTTTTGTTCTGGTGGTGGCGCCGTGTTGTGGCGCTGCCCGACCCAGTACACCCTTGGCCTCGCGCCGGAAAGGACACGTGATGCGGGAGGGGTGGCGCTCCCCTCGCCACGCCTCCCAGCCAGCCAGTGCGCCCCTCCAGCACCACCTCGCAGTTCGGTAAAGGTGTGGAAGGAAAGGCTGGACCCAAGACAGCAAAACAAGTGCCAGTGCCTCACGTGCCGGACGGTTAATGTAACACAGCAAATCAAAGAGGAGGGCGACACTAAGACAGGGTGTCCCAAGGCATTGACAACAGGATGAGACCTGCAGCTGCAGGGGTAGCGGAGCCGGGACCGCCACTCGCCACTGCCACTCGCCCTCTCAGAGCCTGGCGGGTGAGTGGGCGGGCGGCGGGCAAGTGGCGGTGCCCAGCAGTCCGCTGGAAGAAATGAACACGTGGAAGTGTATGAGTGTGGCAAAACTGCTTCATCATCGTCATCATCATCAAGCGGCAGCAACAGTGAACCTCAAGAATCGTATTTCAACTCAGACTCTCAGAAAACTCCCGCCTGGCCTCTGCCTGGGCCCCGGGGGTGGGGAGAGGGAGGGGGAGGGGAGGGGAGGGGGAGGTAAAAGAGATGGTGTGCGTCAGGGAGAGGCGGGAACTGTGAAGTGTGTGGGAGTGTGTACTTGTGTCGGGTGACTCAGCTGGTTGGGGGAACAAGGCACTTACACAAACACACACACACACACACACACACACACACACACACACACACACACACACAGGAAGGTGTCAGGACGAGGATAATGTAAGGGAGGAAGGGAGGGGGGAGGGAAGGAGGTTGGGAGAGGGACGCAGCCGGAGGTCGGGGGAGTTTCCTGGCGAGGTGAGAGTCCGTTGTACTTACAGTGATGGTGCCTTTGTTGTAGTTAAGAGAAGTAGAGAGCAGGGCCTCAGCTGGGCCACCGAGCGTGAGCCTTACCCGAGGTGTAACCACAAGACTGCCGCCATCGCCCCGCTGCCGCACTCAGCGCCTCACTCCCCGTCATGAGTCACACGTCAGCCCGCACACGGCGAGGCAGGTCGTGTAAGTGAAGCTTCGTGACTAAGCCAGTCAACGTTACCTCGAGTCGTGAGTCACGTGAGTGGGCCTGGCTGCGGCAGCGGGTGGGGATGGAGCCGCACTGATACGGTCCCAGTCACACTGGGGGTAAAGCAGCACACTGGGTGGCAAAACTGATGCCAACCCCATCCATCCAGGGCGCCATCATCAGCACTACTACCAACACAGCGCTGCTCCTTACCTGCTTGTAGCAGCACAAGAGCAGAGTACAAGCCTAACTCTGTGTCTGTCAATTTAAGTTCAGCGATAGTTTTGGCAAATTCAAAGACGTTGTTAACAAGTTTCATTTCCACAGTCTCCGTGGTGAGGAAGGCCTCCATGGGCAGCAGCGTGTCGCCGTACACCACACAGTTCTGGTTCACGTCGTAGTACCGAGTCATCCGCAGCACTGCCAGCTCGAAGCTCCCTGCGAACACAAGACGCGTTAGCACACCACCACCACCACCACCACCACCACATATATGTCAGCCTGCAGTGCACCGCGCGGCCTGCGAGGTTGCCCCGCCGCTCACCTGCTTTGAGAAGGACGATCTGGTCATCTTGCGAGAATTTCCTGAATCCCGGGACGGCCTTCGCGAACTCGATGATTTGCTGGATCACCGACGTCAGCTTCTGGGCGCAGTCAAACCAGAGCTCCTCGTGAGCCTGTGGAGGGACGCCATTGTTACTGCTGCTATGTATATATGACACACACACACACACACACACACACACACACACACACACACACACACACACACGACAAGATACTAACAAAGAAAGAGGCGTGTGCAAACAACATGCATAAACCTCACTAGGAAAAGATATATAGTTTTAAAAGACGAGACATAATAAACTTGACCCAAAGGAACACACACACACACACACACACACACACACATACCATATTTTTGTAGTAGGTGACTTTGGAGATATCAAGAGACTGTTTCCTCATGACGTCTGCTATGTGTTCTGAGGAGTAAAGGCAGGTCCTGAGGTGCGCGTCGGCCACCCAGCGAGCCAAGATCTCAGCCAGCTGCGTGGGGTCTGAAATGGGAGCAAGAGGACCGTGAGTGGACAGCTGACGGGTGACAAATAACGGGTGAGGGAGGGTGAGGAAGTAGGAAGGATTGAGGCAGAGTGAAGAGGCTCATAATAGTAAATGAAGGTAAAGAAAGGTAAGAATAAAGGTTAGATAAGAGAAATAGATGTAGGTAAAGGAGAAATAGGAAATATTGAAGATGTGGGTCAGATTGAGGGAAAGGACGAAGGAAAAGAGGTTACCTAGAAAGCAAAGAAAAACAAAATCGAAGGAGAAAAGAAACTGGTAAGTAGAAAAGAAAGGGAATGTAAAAAAAAGAGACATGCATCGATGCTTCCTAAGTTGAATAAGGAAGTGACAGGGAAAGGAGAAGGCGAATATAAAGACCAAAATATGAAAATGTGGAAGAGTGTGGACGAAGAAAAAGAGATAGAACAATGAGTGTGGAGCTAAAAGTTAGAACCAAAGACGGAAAAGAAGGTAAGGAGCAAAAGAGGAGGAAGAGAAGAGGAGGAGAAGGAGTAGGAAAACCTGAGAGAAGAAACACAAGAGAAGAGAGAGAGAGAGAGGGAAGGAGTTGTTGGAGGGGCGGCCACAAGAAAACACCCAATAACTCAAGAAATAAATAAAAAAAATAAATCATGAAACAATGCAGAGAGTTTCCAAACAGCCTCAACAACAACAATACAACAACAACAAGCACAACATCACTGCAGGGCGTAGGGTCAAGAATCACCAATCACAGGGAGGAAGGGATAAATTAGAATAAATCAGGACATATTGATGCATAAAAAAAGGACACAGGATAATAAAAATGCTAAAATGTGGCGCTAAGTGAATGGAAAGTAGCAGTCCAAGGAGCAAATAATCATTGTCTCATTCTTGCCGTGTTCTGAACTTGTAACGGAAGGAAATGCAGGATACTGAGGTCATAATTTATAAGCAAAAGGGATGCCATTGATGAGAGAGAGAGAGAGAGAGAGAGAGAGAGAGAGAGAGAGAGAGAGAGAGAGAGAGAGAGAGAGAGAGCTTAATCTGGATAGCTTGCAAAAAACATGTTCTTTCTAGTCTATGAAAAGGCAAACATTCACCTAAAGCAAAGAAAAAATATCACAGTGAAATTGAAAACAAATATATAAGAAACAACATCAATACAGTAAAAAAAATGTTAGGAAAAAAAAAAAAATCAATATCAATATACAGAATACAAACCAACAGTTACGGGGGATGCGAGAATTTACGACAATAGAATGTAAAAGAACAAAAAACAACAACAACTATATATATATATCAAACTTCAAATCACAAGTCAAGATAAAAAAAGGAATAAAAAAAAAAACTGTCTTTTCATGCACGTTCATCAATGCAGCAACACACACACACACACACACACACACACACACGCACACACACACACACACACACACACACACACACACACACAACCTTTCAACATAGCAAAAAGAAGGAGGAAGAGGAGGAGGAGGAGGAGGAGGAGGAGGAGGAGGAGGAGGAGGAGGAGGAGGAGGAGGAAGTAGGTTAAGCAATACAAGCATTAGCATCGGAAAGCAAGTGTTGTAGTAAGTAGTGTTGCTAAAATGACCTTTCAAACAACACTGCAACCTCTTCCCCCTCCCCCTCCCCCCCTCCCTTCCCCTCCACCCTCCCTCCCCCCCTCTCTCTTTCAGTCTACAAGCACAAGCGAAGGGAAGGGAAATAACAAAAGGTCAATAAACAGGAATAAATGGAGGGAAATTATAGGAGGGTTTATTTTTCTCCTAAGTGTCCCCCCCC
>CM035197.1:23348235-23365781 GCA_020233015.1 Callinectes sapidus | reverse complement strand
TACCTAGGCAAAACTAGTTTCTTAACAATAAAGGCTCGGTAAAACACGAAATGTATTTTACACCTAGTTTTACCTACACACTTCAGTCAAAACTAATTTTAACAATTGTTAAGTTTGGGAAAACTAGGTTAGACTAAAAGTGAAACTGGTGTAGTGCCCTGGTGTGTGACCTAGGTTTTTTTTTTTTAAGGTGTAGATTCAAATCTCTCGTTTGCTCGGGGAATTGTGTAACTCGGTTTATGCCATGCTACCCTTAATGGTTTTTTACCTTCATTATGTTTTGTAATTAAATACTCGGGAAAAGCACTAGTTACTTATTATCACTTTGTTCCCCGTGGCATTACACTGGCAGTTCGGCCTTATAGTGGAGGGGTGGGCGTTAATGATTGGTCACAATATTATCATAGTTTGTAGGGTGGGGGAAGGGGGGGGGAGGATTCATTCTCATTTACCTGGGTCACTGATTTACATCACCTTTCAGTTGTTCGTGAGCCACCAATACAACAAGATGGCAACTTGGAGCTCACCTGACCATCCTGAACACCCTCTTGACCACCCTCCTACCCAGGCAGCTGACACTGAATGGGAGACTATCTTTTTACAGACCATACTGAAGTGGGACGTGCAACAAGAATCACACTACAACATACTTACTGCAGAAAAATAAGGTTCACTGTTGCAGGAGGTAAAGGAGGCTAAAACTGCTAAGAAGAAAACGTCTCTACCGTACAGAAGACTGAAGCGGTTTGATGTCATTGAAATTGGTGGTGTTCAAAAACTGATTGCAAGTAGCAAAAATGACGAAGTTCGTTATTACGTTCCTGCTCCAGAGATTTTTGAAGTCATTAAGACATCTCATGTAGCAATCGGTCATGGTGGTCGAGATAGACTGAAATGTGAAATTAACAGGAAATATGCAAATGTGACAGCCGATATGATAAAGCTCTTCTTGACCATGTGTGAAGTGTGCCAAAGTAAGAAAAATAAGAAGAAAAGAGGACTTGTTTCCAAACCAATCTTACACTCAGAGCTAAATAGTCGGTGTCAAGTGGACTTAATTGATATGCAGACACAAGCAGATGGAAAATATAAATTCATAATGGTTTATCAAGATCATTTAACAAAATTTGTGATACTACGTGCATTGCAATGTAAACGTGCTGAAGAAGTTGCTTATCACCTTGTTGATATTTTTTTAACATTTGGAGCACCCTGTATTTTACAGAGTGATAACGGAAGAGAATTTGTAAATAGTGTTATAACGTCCTTAGCTTCTTTGTGGCCAGAGTTGAAAATTGTGCATGGAAAACCAAGACATAGTCAAAGTCAAGGGTCTGTGGAACGGACAAATCAAGATATTGAAAATATGTTAAGTGGATGGATGAAAGACAATGATACAGCAAGGTGGTCCGAAGGATTACGCTTTGTACAATTTATGAAGAACAGAGCCCATCATTCTGGTATAAATCGAAGCCCATACAAAGCAATGTTTGGTGTAGAACCAAGGGTTGGCCTTGCAACAACATGCATTCCACGAGAATTGATTAACGTTGTAAATAATGAGGAGGATTTGGAGAAGATAATTGCACATGTAAACAAGGACACTGTTGGGGAATCTAATGTTGCTTTGCAGATGACAAATCAAGATGACATAAATTCACGATCTAGTAATAGAAGTGAAGTGTTTTCGTGTTGTTTGTGTGAAATGGAAATAAGTGAAGGTCACTACTGCTCGAAGTGTGGCTCACATATTCACGAATCTTGTGGAATAAACGTTGAGAGCGGCAAGGATGGCTTTGGATCTAATGTTATATGTTTAAACTGTAATTCTGAAGCACAAATATCACATGATAGGCAAGTAGCTAGTACTAGTTTGAAAAAGCAGGCAAAAAGAATGAAGACAGTATCTGATGCGTCTCACCCTCCAGCAAGTGTGGGACAAAATGTCACTGTACCAATTCCAGATGTTGACAAGGGAAAAGGAGATTTGCGGAATATCATTGCAGTTGTTTTAAACAGAAGTGAGGATGAATTGTATAAGTTAGGTACTAGAGACGGCATTCTTAAGAAATTGTATAGTCGGTCTGAATTTGATGTGTGTAAACAGTTATTCCTAGATGTGAAAGATATACCTACCGACAAAGAAATATCTTTAAGAAGTGCAGCAACTAGTTCAAGTGTGGGAACAGGCCAAGGATTCTTTAGATGTCATTGTACAAAACATTGTGCAACCAACATTTGCAAATGTAAAAAAAATAAAGTCCTTTGTAATTCAAAGTGTCACAATAGTATGTCATGTAAAAACAAATAATGTATATCTTTGTAACTTCAATTACTATTGTTTTATTGAACAGCATGACATGAGTTTCATTATTGTGTTGTATTTTTAGTTGGAACTGTGAATTGATTATTGTTTTAATGAATATTAATAAATTTCTTAAAAATAAATGTAAAACTTGTCAGATATTATTTACACTTGTAGCGCTTTGTCTTGGGTCTGACACAGTTTGTTTTATTGAAGAGTATGAGATGCGTTTCATTATTATTGTGTTTTATTTTAAGTTGGAATTATCAATTGATAATTGTTTTAATGAATTTTAATACATTTCGTTAAAAATAAATTGTGACAATTTGGCAGAGATTTTTTTTCCTATATGTTATCAATGGTACCGCTTAGTGTGGGAGTGAGAGAAATTACGGGTGTGCAACCGGTAGATGAATATGTTAGATTGTCTCGATGGAAATGGCTAGGACACGTCTTCAGAAGGGAGGGAGTGCTTGTACGGGGAACACCCGGTTGGCAAGTGCAGGGTAGAAGAGGGAGAGGAAGGCCGAAGGAGACGTGGATGCGCACAATGAGGCGAGAAGCTGGTGAAGAGTGTGGGGAGGATTTGGAGGAGTTGGCACAGGATAGATGGTGGTGGCGTGAATTCATTGAGGCCCTATGCATCCCTCAGGGTGCCACAGGAGTTGATATATATATATATATATATATATATATATATATATATATATATATATATATATATATATATATATATATATATATATATATAAGCCTGATCTCATGAGTTCCTCTTGACCCCGACCTGAAGAAGCCGCGTGACGTCATGCGCCAAGCCTGCTCATTTTTACTCCGAAACGGGTCAACCCTGTATTCTTTTAATTCTGGCAATACGAATATTGTTGATGGCGTCACGAAGATTGTATGTAAATAACAAAGATTTGATTATGGGATCACTGGAGGAAATTATTTTCTCTTTATTAATTAGATGAGGTCAATACCTTCATCTCGTGTCACGGCCATTGTGTGTGTGTGCGTGCGTGCGTGTGTGCGTGCGTGTGTGTGTGTGTGTGTGTGTGTGTGTGTGTGTGTGTGTGTGTGTGTGTGTGTAATGAGTAGGCAAGCTGAGCCTACAAAACCTTAACAAGAATATTCTTCTTATAATTAATGGTAATGATATGCAGTAGAACCTAATATCAACAGTAAGCCATCCCGCCCTCCTCTCTCACCACCCGGGCGTCCCTGTCTCACCTTTCCCCTCCACTGCCCCGCCCTGCCTTGCTATTTTCTGCCCCACTCCTTTAAGAGGAAAGATGCAATCATAGCATTAAAATCATAACTAGCAGATCATAATGTCAAATTAACGGTTCGTATTGATAACAATGTAGCGTTGCCATTAGTATGTCTGTGCGGCAGCCGCGTGGTTCAGTTATCTCAGTCATCAGAGTCAACCCTTCCACCTATTAACTGATCAGTGCACAAAGGAAAGACACGAAAGTAGAAAATATCAATATCAGTCAATGCATCAAACTCAACTCTTTCACTTGGTGGCTTGACAATCTTTCGGATAATTCTCCCCTCTGCTTCAACCACACTCAACCGACCCTCTCTTCTACCCACAATATCCGCGGTCTTTCTTTTAGTAATTATTCAAACTGGAAACTTCACATCTTATTTCTTGCTAAACCAGCTTACACAAAGTGGGTCGCCCCGAGGCCTGAGCCATCTCCGCCAGTTTTTATAATCTTTCACAAGCTGCTGAGCGGAGGAGCGTGGAGTACAGTGTGCCTCACCAGTATTGCTCTCACAGCAGTAAGATAGAGTAAAAAATCTCTTATCATTTCTTCTCTAGGGAACTAACTGTCTTCTAGCTTCTCTTTAGATTATTTATTTATTTTTTGCAGCAGTGTGTCGCTTTCTGGCTATTTTCTCTAACGTATGGAATAAATCACGAAGATTTAGCAGGTATTTTCTAAAATACTTGTTCTAGGTTAGATTTACTGCGAGTAATTTCAATTTTCCTCTACTTCATCACAAGGCAAGATGTAATTAGGCTGACGTGGACGAGTAATTCTTTGCATCAGAGCCGACAGGCGGTAGCAAATCCATTTTCCCTTCCCAGCGTTCCTCCGTCAATAATGTAATCCAATTAAACACTGAGTTTGTCCCTTGCTGCACGGGACGGGAGGCAGGCGGCGGCGGAGAGGCACACCGTCACGGCATAAAGTACAGTCGTGGGCAGTGAGAGGTCAGGAGGCTAAGTCCACGCAGGTCGGAGAAGCTTAACCCGGTACAGCCTCGACTCACGACCAAGTTCTTACGTCGCAAAGCTTCCCATTCCCCCAACGGCACCCACCAGGCCGGAGGTGCAGAGAGGGGGGCTACTTTATCTCCTCGCCCACGACCTCAGTGCAAACATTCAATGAAATAAAACGTGGGATTGCAAAGGTTTACACAAGACTGTATTATCAAATTATGCACGAGCGTCCTTCCAGCGTCTCATGAAGCACTTCGACTCCTGACTTACCTCAGCTGCCGGGAGGCGTCGAGCTCCATTCCTTCTGGCGTGGGAGAATACTGAAGATTTTCGCTCACCGTTGCGTGTTCTCACCTTTCCTCGCTAACGTCGTGATGCACCCGTGCTTGGTGTGCCTTCATGCTTGTTGTCAGATCGGTTGGAAGTCCGTGGCAGCGTAAAATGTGCGAAATTTGAGTGTTTACCGCCGGGTCACAACACTGGCTCACCCCAGACTGTCTCGGGGCAGCCAACACTTCGGATTAGTGCACACACATCCCACGTGATTACCGCGAGACTTGCGATCATGATTATGCAAGGAAAAATGTGCACTTAACCATAACTCTTAATGCAATGCAAGTAAAGTCAAGAATTTTTCAAATAAATTATGTTTGGATCAAAGGAAAGTTGTTAGCGGTTGGTACACCTGTTTATATTTATGGGAACCATGGACGCTGCCATTTTTGTCCTCCCGTCACTGAACACGTCCATTAGTGTCGTCTTCAGTCAAGTATTTAATATACGAGTCAGTGATATGACATAAAGACAGTCAGACCACACTACAGTGTCCACGACATATCCCCTGCGCGTGGCAGAGTGCGCAGCAGGAACATCCCCTGCGCGTTACCCTTTCCTTTGCTCCCTCCGCGCCCGCGGCCCATCCCTCGCTGGCTTCCCCGCGCTGTCCCCACGTCACACCCTGCACACCCTGCCGCGCCTTCACATACTTACCACACGCCCCCATAGCCCCCCCCCCCCCGTCCACCAGTGAATTCCTGGTCTTCAGTGGAATGGTTAACAAGGCAATTTCTTCACGTAGGTAACAAAATACAATAATTTCAGGTAAACTTTTATTGTCTTTTCGCGGTGTTCCCTGGCAAGTCGTGCTGCCGCGCCCCAATACTAAAATAGTACATCTGTTCAGGGCTCGTGTGTATAGCGACGCGGGTACAAATCTTACTGACTCTTAAGGCAGAGGATGGCTTGAGGGGTTGACGCCCCACGGTGATCCAATTATCACAGCCCGGGTAGTGGGGCCACCCAGCCCCTGGTGGTGGGGGCAGCTCCCCTTTGTATGGGGCTCCCCTTCCCTTCAACAGTTCAGGACCGTTACCGCCTGTCCGCGGCACCGGAAGGCGCAGCACTGGTCGGAAACACCAATAAATACTTACATATATACATTGCACAACACTGAATACAAATGTACAAAAATATCACAGCTCTCTACATCAGTATCAGGTAGTGAGTGGCACCCGGCCAGGCTGAGTATTGTACAGGCGGCGTGGCGGGCGCCGGGCCAGCTGGTCAGGCAGTCAGCGGGGCAGCCTACTGACGCCACGGTCGACCAGCCAGCCTGTCAGCCGGCCACCTAGCCAGTCAGCCGGCACTATGGCCACACCAGGGGTCAGTGACGTCACGCTCTACTGCTTTGCAGAAGAAAATGCGAAGTTATTACGAGAGAAAATAAACTATAGAGATCACGACCTTCCACTGTAGTGTCCTGCTACTGCTCTAAGTTATGAACACGGCCACTTTTTATCTACAAAAAAAGCACTTGAAGGCTGTACATGAGGCTCCGCGGGGCGCCTGGGCTCCTCGCGTCCGGCTCTAAGAAAATACAGCGAGCGGCACGTGCCGGGCGGCCGCTCTCCTCACCTCTCGTAGAAAAATAAGCTTCTGTCGCACTACACCACTAGTGTCCTGCGGCGCACCAAGCTGTGTGACGTCACCGGGCGGAGGGAAGTACACGGTCACCGGGTCATCAATGGACGGGAGTGGGTCAAGGGAGGTCAAACGCGGCCTTCCCCATGAACACAAAGGTTAGGCTACCGCTGCTGCTGCTATACCACCATCTCGGTGGTGAGGGTGTCAGACTCTGGCGACCGAGGGCTTATGGCCTTCAGGTTGATCTCCTTCTGCAGGCTCTTACAGGCAGGGTCATGCGGCGTCATGTTCCGCTCCACGTCGGCGTTCTGTACCTTGCGGATGGCGGCCGGCAGCCCGTGAGTCGGGGAGTCACAGTCACTCAGGTCGGTGGTCTCAGGCGTGGCTAACATGCCGTTCGGGACAGGCATCAGGCCACACGGGGAGGCGAGAGGCGCCACGCGGGGATCACCAGGCCCTTGAGGACTCATCCTGGAGCAGGACGGCTCTCCACCGTCAGTGGGACCCACGCTGAAGGTGGTGGTCTTGAGGGGGTTATGGTACCGCCACAGCTTCTCCTCGTTCTCGTTGTTGGACTTCTCGGCGTGGGAGTCTTCCGCCAGTTTGTGTCTCGAAGAGTGGGACGGGAAGGCGTTGCGGTGATGGGCCTGCAGGTGTCTTCGCCGGCACTGCCAGTAGCCCAGCGCCGCCACTACCAGCACCACCAGGACCACCAACACCACCGTCACTGCCGCCAGCACTCCATTGGCCACGCCAGCTGAAGTGAGGAAGAAAAGGATTCTCATCAAATGACTCGTTAGTTAGTGTGGTGACAGAATAGTGACACACAAACAGGCAGGTAGCAAGATGGCAAGATTAAACAGACATAACACAAGAGCATGATAAAAAAAAAAAAAAATAGAACATTGCTAAAGGCATGAACACTTAAAATTTTCCATCTGCTATCCTTACTATAAATTCATCTAAGTTCTCGAAACTCTTTCCTGTCTGTGCAGGAAGTACGTTATCACTGAGCTAGATCTGCTCACCCACACTTAAATTTGTGAATAATTTTTTGCTTAACTTGTTTTAGATACAATGAGGCAAAATAAGTCATTATTCTTTACTGACACAGAATGACGTGACAAAATACCTCCCACAGTAATGCGCCACAGCACTCACCTGGTTCTCCGCTCACTACGGTCGTCTCCACCTTCACCTCCACGGCAGCGGCCAGGGCGGAGGCCGGTGTGAGCTTCCTGCTAACCAGCTCCCCGAGGGTCTTGGCCGCCATGGTCACGTCTCCGCGCTGTCCCTCATCCCTGTACGACTGTGAGAGGAGACAAGACACACGCTTAGCGACGGGCCTCCACACACTCAGGGTGTCGCCAACACAGAGAACACTGATGCTGAGTCCACAGTAAAATTGTCTGTGGTATACTCACCAAAGTGACTTCTATCGTGTCGTTTGTTCCGACCAAAAGGCCACACAGGATGATGGGTGCCGGTGTGGAGGTATGGGCGTGGCAATCAACCCACGCCGCCCGCAGGCCCTGGCACACCATTTGCACACGAGAGCCCTGCGGCAGCCTGGCGCGGTCCAGTATGAGGGTGAGTCTGGCACAGCCATTGTTGAGCGTGGCGTGGTTGGGCACACAGTCCTTGGGGCCGGGGTTGACCCTGGGGGCAACGTGCTGTCCCTCCTCACTCAGCAGGCGGCACTCACCCCACGGCTCGCAGGGAGGAACCAGGCACCAGTGCTGCGGCCCGGGAACGCACACCTTCAACAAGACCATCGCAGTGATTACCTTCACGGTATAATGAAATGGAATCTATTATTGGAGACACAAAACAACAAAAGAAGTCAACAAGAAATGAAGGAAGAGCGACTCACCTCATGAAGCTGACACGGGTAGTGGTCTGGGTCACGGGAGCGGAGACAGTTCTCAGGGCCGCACCACACGTCGGAGCAGGAAGCAACCCCGTGTCTGCAGTGGCAAGAGTTACACTGATGCTGCCATACTGCCCCGTGAGGACGCAGGTCGCCGCCCCATTTGCAGGCTTTGGAGGTCTGGACAGAGGTACTGTTGGCCTCCACCAGTTCACAGCGGTTACCGGTGCGTCCCGGTGGACACAAGCAGGTGAAGTTTGCAACTCCATCAATGCACGTGCTGCCGAAAGCGCACGGGGAGGAGGCACACTCGTTGATGTTGACGCGGCAGTCCGGTCCTGTGAAGCCCGACACACACTCACACACGCGCCAGTTCACGCCGTCCTTGCACTTTCCACCATTGTAGCACGGGTGTGGCGTGCAGTCGTTGATGTTGTTGGTGCACGTGACGCCGTCCCAGCCGTCAGGACACAGGCAGGTGAAGCCATCGCCCGTGTTGACACAAGTCGCACCGTTCTGGCAGGGCGCTGAGTCACATGCTCGGTGCTCCGCTGCAGGACAACATCAAGAAGCACTGTATGTACACCTGGCCACAAGTCCATTGTCAACAAACCAGTCAAAATACCATCAAATCACAACGAAAAAGCTGGTGGAGAACTACTTACGGATTTGACAGATGCTGCCCCTCCAGCCGGAGAGACAGTGGCAGACGAAGCCGTCACCAAGGTCTGTGCAGGTGCCGCCGTTCTGGCAGGTGTTGGGGTCACAGTGAGAGGTGGTGGAGGAACACGTGCGGCCCTTCCATCCGTCCTCACACACGCAGGTGAAATCCCTGTTGCCGTCCCAGCAGGATGCGTTGTTGCGGCACGGACGATCAGCACACTCGTCAATGTCTGGCGGGGACACAACACAGCACAGTTAGCGGCGTGGAGGTCTGGACCGTGACTACTGACGTGAGCCAAACACAGTCTCTGAACTGACGCTCAGACCACTACGGGTACCCGGCAAATCCTGAGGTGACCCACCGCCTCTGTGACACAACAATTGAGGCAGAAAAGTTTTTATTATCGCTCTCCTCTTCTGGTCTATGAAGGGCCGGGACAAACACGCCGCTTGACTAACGTGCCAAACATCATATGAATTTATAAATACAGAAATTTTTCCGTAGTTCCCCGCGCCTGTGTTGTGGACAAGAAGGAAAGGATTCAGCGCATCTGTGTGGAGCAACACGCCGCAGCAGGTGAGCCACGGGACCCCCACAGGTAGAGGAAGACAATTTATGCAGTGCTAATTAAATGGTCTGAGTTCGTGATACAAGTAATAAAACTTTCCCTTTGTGGTGATATCCATCAGTGGCCGTGAGAAGAGTGAGGGGAAGGCGAGGCGGCGGGTGAGCCAGGGGAGCGTTGCATCATGAAGACAGACTGACGGGGGAGGGGGAGAGGGAAAGGCGCAGGTCACGCCGGGCAGGTGAGGCAAGGGTGGAGCTGAGGAGGGGCAGCCGGAGGGGGCGGTGCGCCGGGGAGCCTCGCGCCGTGAGATCCTCTAATTGCCTCTGCTGAGCGGCGGCAACAAGGCGCCATTGTTACACAAACATGAAAACATGAACACCGCATACCAATGAGGGCGGCGGCCTCGTTAATGGCGCCCCTTTCCATCCTTTCACGCCCCCAGCCAGGCAAGCTCCACTCCCTCCCCCCACTCTCCCGCACCACCATCGTAAAAAAGACTTACCAATATTGCAGTAGGGACCCTCCCACCCAGGGTCGCACACGCACTGGAAGCCATTCACCAGGTCAACACACGTCCCTCCGTTCATGCACGGCGAAGACTCGCAGTCGTTCACGTCTGGAGGAGAGGGAAGAGAGGGAATGTTATTACTATACGTGTGTATGTGTGAATATTCATCGCTTACAGTATAAACAAAAAATACCTAAAAACTGAAAAATAAGAGTTTGGTTCTCCAAAACGTTTACCAATAAATAAATAAATAAGTTTACATTACAGCCTGAATGACGGTCTGTTGCATCACCGTTATTCTGTTCTATCCTGTCTTCAATACTCACATAGTCTACTAGCAACACTAAATATATAAACAGATAACATATTGGAAAGATTTATTCTATGTATTTCCATATTAAGTGAATCACAAAACACAAGCCCAACCTTGCACTGCTTCACCCCAAACACTCCTCCAACCCGCGCCTCAACACACACAATGCTTTAGACACTTACTGATGTGGCAGTATTGGCCAGTGTAGCCCGAGTCACACACACACGAGAAGGCCCCCTCGGCGTAACTGACGCAGCGACCGTGCCTCCCGCAGATGTTGGAGGGCACAAGATGCACCGACCCCGATTCCTGGGGCTCCGGTACCGTGCAGCTGTCGACCACTGTGAGGGGGGGCGGTGGTGAGGGGCGGGAGGGACACATCACAGACATCCACAGTACTTGCATTATGCTGGATCTCCACCAGTCTAACACACACACACACACACACACACACACACACACACACACACACACACAAATGCACGCACAGAGGGTTATGAGGAGACACAACACAGGTGACGGACAATGGCGGGACGACAAGAGGGGAAGGTAAACAAGAGGACAAGAAAAAATCCTGTAAATCAACTTTTCCTCACAAGTGATATAGTAATTGATAATATTTACATGGTCATGGGTGATAGCAATTGATTGTATAAATAAAATGAACCCTGAGAGAGAGAGAGAGAGAGAGAGAGAGAGAGAGAGAGAGAGAGAGAGAGAGAGAGAGAGAGAGAGAGAGAGAGAGAGAGAGAGAGAGAGCACACGCACCGACATGCAAGCAAACAAGGAGATAATAAGCCAAAAATCTCCTGATCTTTATGAAGGAGAGGAAAAATAAGAAAGCATAACAAGATAGGAGACAAGGAGGGGAGGGGCGGGGGAGGGGGCACTCACCTTGGCATGGGGGCGTGGTGCAGGTGGGGCGGGGAGAGGAGCAGTTCTTCCCGGCCCAGCCTTCGGGACAGTGACAGTAGTAGTCGGAGGGTATGTTGATGCATCGCGCCCCGTTGTCACAAGGGTTCGGGTTACACAAGTCGATGTCGATCTGGTGAGGAGGAAAACAACATTGCCTTTAAAATTCCCACGAGCCAAAGGAACCATAGAGACGACGCACACTTCAGTATTTACAGCATCACATCTTAACCCCCTCACTACCATGACGCGTTTTTCATATTTATTCTGCTTACAATTTGGTGATTTTATACAGCTTCAGAAACTTACGTGGGGATTGAAATAGTGGAGATTAGCCATTCATCTTCTGACCTCCAGAGACCCTTCTGATCTAATCACACAAGAACTCATGGTAAAAATGCGTCCCAGTACTGAAGGGAATAAGGTAAGGGTGGATGGCAAAGGTGTGAGGCAAACCTACCTCGCACTGGTGACCGGAGTACCCGACGGGACAGATGCAGCGGTAACCGGCCAGCTTGTCCACACACTCCCCGCCGTTGTGGCAAGGCGCGCTGCTACACTCGTCCACCTCTGTTTCGCAGTGGCGGCCTGACGGGTGAGAAAAACACACATGAGCCTACACACACACACACACACACACACACACACACACAGCGTAAAGTAAAGTAAGTGATCCATCTACTTCCCGTGAGTGTGATGGAAGGACAACAAAGCAGTGAGTAGTGGTAATGAATGATGAAGGGGATGCGTCACAGGGCCACCAGACACCCACCTGTGTAGCCTTGGTCGCAGGCGCAATGGTAGTCGTCCACCAGGTCTATACAGGTGGCGCCGTGCAGACACTGGCCCTGGCAATCGTTGAGGTTAATGTTGCAGTTCTTCCCCTCCCATCCCTTGCGGCAGCGGCACTGGTAGTCGCCCTCCAGGTTCACGCAGGACACGGCGTTGATGCACGGCCGTCCCTGGCACTCGTCTGAATCTGGGGAGGCAGAGCTGAGGGTCACAACTCCGGCAGGGGAGAACGAGGACGAGGAGAGAGAAGAGAGAAGGTAGAGAGGAAGAATGTAAGACAAAGATTATCACTGATTATGGAAAAAAAGATGGATGAAGAGAAGATAAAGAAATTGGGAAAGGACAAAGCCTGAGCGGAGAGAGTAAATAGAGAAAGGTGAAAGGAAATGTAAGAAGACAAAGGAAGCGAAGACTAAGAATAAAAATAAATGGAAGAGAAGCATAGACAGGACCTTCACAGTAACACTCCAAAGGAAAATAATTCAGAGATAAATCCTTTACAATAACCGAACATGGCGGGGTGAGGAGGGCCATGGGAGGGAGGGGGAGGGGCATGGAAGGGGCGGGATGGAGGACTGTGGGAAGGGGCATGGGCACCGCTGGAAAACACTCACCGAACTGGCAGGTGTTGCCCTCCCAACCCTGCGTGCAGTTGCAGCTGAAGCCGTTGACCATATCGACGCAGGTGCCGCCGTGCTCACAGGGGCTGGAGGCACACTCGTCCACGTCTGCAGGGGAAAGAGGTCAAAGGGTTACGGGTGAGACTTGCTGAGGTTAAACCACCACAAACACACACACACACACACACACACACACACACACACACACACACACACACACAGCAGGCAAGGCGTGAGATCTCTTCTCACCCTCACCACGACACGTATACTCCCACCATCTCGTCATTTCGGGTTTCCTATCCTCATCGTGAGCTGGCAAGCCTCAACTTCAAACACACAAGCACCTCTCCTCCTCCTTTAGATCTTTGCCTTGCCTCTCATATCTGTTCGTCCTTCTCCTCATCATAAGAGCATAAGAAAATGAGGGAAGCTGCAAGAGGCCGTTAGAGCACCGTTGCCTAATTTCACCTATCACCCTTATCCATACTCGTACACTTGTCTAATATTCTTTTAAAACTCCCCATTGCCTAAGCACTAACAATATTAAGATCAAGTAAACAGTCTTCTTTCTGGCTGTTCTCTATCTTACACATTCTTTCCTTCCACCTCTGCTTTTTTTTTTCTTTCCTCTTTACAGTGACGCGACGGTCTTCATAACAAGGACCAATCATCAGCCTCACTCCTCTCCTCACACTTCCATATTGGCCGGCACGTGTCCACCCTGCCACTCTCGCGGACAAGGACACACACACACACACACATGAACAAACAGAATAGCGCCGGGGGACACGAGGACAAACTGGAGGCAAATTACCCATAAGTCTCTTCTGCTCCCTTCCTCCCCCTCCTGCCCGAACAATGCCTCACTCAAAACCCTTGGGACACGAGGACACCCGCGGCCCTCCCACTGACCTGCCACCGCTCGCTGCCACTTTGCCACTCGGGGCCGTATTCAGAAACGCTTTGCTCTCTCACCACGACAATTTTCCAAGGCCACTGAGATGATAAGCAGTGTTTTCAAGAGTGTTTTTGGAGTAAATAGTGCAGAAATCTTGTCAATCTGCCTCTAGGACCGTAAAAACACCTTGAAAAACTGGGGGTGGTTCAAATAAAACTTTTTGATGTTGTAGAAGCACAGAAATGATTGAGAATACGAACTGAGGACATGCGCGGCTCTCCCTCTGTCCTGCCATCGAGCGCCACCACTTGCTGTCACTTTGCCACTCAGCGCTACGAAATATTCATGGCGGCGCGGTCATCCATCAGGCGGCGGGAGTGTGAGGAGTGGGCGTGACGTGACATGACGTGACGCGCATGTGGGGAAGCGAAGGGCAAGGTCAGTGTTGTTGTTGCGTCATCGTTAACGTCTCTTTTCAGTGGAATTTCAGGAAGTTTTTAATGAATGACCTCGTACACCTTTTTAACCTCTTTTAATACCGAGACGCATTTTTATTACGAGTTTTTGGTATGATTAGACGATTTTATATACATTAGGAAGATTAATGGCCAGAGTCTTCACCGTCTTGATCCTCACACAAGTTTCTGAAGCTGAATAAAATCGGTAAAAGTAAGTAAAATGAATGTGAAAAACGCGTCTTGGTAGTGAAGGGGTTAATCACTGAGCAATATTAAGCCATTAAGTCTTTCCGTCTACTAAACCTACTGTTATATCCTTCCTGCAGGTATTCCACTTTTTCATCTCCCTCCTTACATTAACCCTATTTAATCCTAATCATATTACTGTTTTTTTTTCCTCCGACACCAATTTTCTGCAATTAATCCCATTTTTCCTCTTTTATAAACGGTATTTTTCATTTTGATTGTCTGTTTTCTTGTACAGCGTCTTTTTTCTGCTCCTTCCTATTTCCTGCAGCAGAGGTTGTGTCGTCATGTCACGTGATGAGCCGCTTCCTCTCCCTTTGTTACCCTGCATCTTTTTTTTACCTTCTTGTCTTCGCTCATCACATTTATTTTTTCCCCCGTCCGGTAATTTTTCTAATAATTTCCTGTTAATTTCCCCGTGTGTCGTTCTCGCACTGAATTTCACCGCCGATAATTTTCTGATTAAGATCGGTTTTCGCGGCATCGTAAAATTGATTATGCCATGTAATTTTCGGTATTTTCCTTCATAGGCGAGGAGTGGTGGCTGGGTTCTTCTTCTTCTTCTTCTTCTTCTTCTTCTTCTTCTTTTCCTTTTTTCTTCTGCTTCTTGTTTTTTCTTATCTTTTTCTTTTAACCTCTTTCGCTTTGTATCACTTCAAGGTTTCCACGTCTATTTTTCAACACTTATAAATCTAATCAGTTTCCCTTAAATTGTTTATTCAACCTGTCTCTTTTCACAACTTAGGAGTGTGTGTGTGTGGGGGGGGTGGGCGGGTGGGGGCGGGGAAGTGACGTGTACCCTGAGGCAAGTAACGCGGAAAAAAAAATGTACTGTGTTCCACTTCTTCGACCTTGCTGGTGACGGGATAAGTGCAATGATGATGAAGGAGGGAGGAGGAAGAGGAAAGGGCCTGAGTGACGGACGAGGATGGATGTCGGGAAGGTAAATAATAGAGAGTGAATCCAAATGAATCTTCACGCTCATTTTCCTTCGGGGTGACGGATGGACACTAAACAAATAGATCTCAGCGTCGCCACTCCTCGTGCATTACTCATCTGCCTCTTTACTGCGCTCTCCTTCATCCACCGACAGTGAAAAAGTGATACCCACCTTACCCTTCTCTCTGTTCTCTATCTTTCTTCCTTTTCATCATTTCTCACTACGATTCTTTCTGTTTTCTATCCTCCTTTCTTTTCATTATATCTCTCTACCCCTTTTTTCTGTTCCTCCATTCTTCTTCCTTTTCATTATTTCTCACTATGCTTCTCTCTTTTCCTCCGTCCTCCTTCCTTAAATTCTCACTATCTTTCCCTCTGTTCTCCTTTCTTTCTCTCTGTCTCTCCTTTCTTTCTCATTATTTCTCTCTACATTTTTCTGTTTTCTATCCTCCTTCTTTTCATTATTTCTCACCTCCGTTTTCTTTGTTCCTCCGTCCTCCTTCTTTTTCAATATTTCTCCCTGTGTCCTTTTTTACTTTTTTCCTTATATTTTTCTTCCTTTCATACTTTCTTTTAGTATTACTTTCTTATTTCCTCCCTCTCTTCATTTTATTCTCCCCTTTCCTTACATGTTTCTTCCTTATTAGCATTATTTTCTAACGTTCTTCCCTCTCTCCATTGTTTCTATCTTTGCTTAGTATCCTTTCTTTTCTTAATCTACCTCTATGTTTACTCTTTCTTTCTCTTCCCTCTTTCTTTTTTTCCTTATACCCTTCCTTATATTATTTTTTGGCTCATTTTTCGCATCCATTAACTCCCTCCATATTTACTCCCTCCAGTCCCTCCATTCCTGTCTATTTTCTCCTCTTACTGTCCCTTCCTCCTCCTTCTCCTTTCCCTTCCAACTAATCATCACTCTCCACCCACTCACCACTCCGGCAGTTTCACCACACAACATTAGGGAGGAACAAATTATACCTGCACCTCTCTCTCTCTCTCTCTCTCTCTCTCTCTCTCTCTCTGGTAAATACGAAGACAAGGTGAATATTGTGTGTGTGTGTGTGTGTGTGTGTGTGTGTGTGTGTGTGTGTGTGTGTGTGTGTGTGTGTGTGTGTGTGTGTGTGCGTGCGTGTGTGTGCTGACGTGCGTAACCGTTGCCAGGAATGTTTGCAAAAGGAGATCAATGGAAGGTCTCTATTTGCGTGTATTAGCGTGCATTAGCGTAAGATTGCGTGTGTGTGCGTGTGTGTATGAGTGTGTGCAGAGCGGTATACTTATAAACTCTTAATGGTTAACCAGTCTCTCTCTCTCTCTCTCTCTCTCTCTCTCTCTCTCTCTCTCTCTCTCTCTCTCTCTCTCTCTCTCATCAATAATAACACAATTAGCACTGATAGCAACGTATACGGTAACATTACGGGAGCTATTTCAAGCACCACGAGCAACATTACCAGGAGAAAGAGAGAGAGAGAGGGAGAGGGAGAGGGAGAGAGGGAGAAGCATCATTACGTGACACTCATTACCATCAAAAGATCCAAACTACAGCGGGATCTTCTATAAAAAGGATCGAATAGCGAGAAACCTACAGGGAGTCATAACTTGGAGGAGATGTGGGAGGGAGGGAGGGACGGAGGGAGGAAAGAGGAAAGAGAGAGAGAGGGGGAAAAAAATGAGTGGAGTACTAATGGGAGGAGGAAAGAGGGGGGATATAGGGAAGGGGGAAGGGCCTAGGGGAGTCACATAAGGGTGTCGATCAACTCCCTTGGGATCAGACGCCTTTTGCTGCCTCGGAAGGGGAAGAGGGGCGCGTGAGGGGGTAATTTAGAGAAGAGGGAGGGGTAAAGGAGGAAAAAAAGAATGACAGTGGAAAAAAAAGGAAAAGGAAGAATCAGTGAAGCTTTAAATTAAGTCTAGGAAGTGGTTTTGCTGCTGCTGTTGTTGTTGTTGTTGTTGTTGTTGTTGTTGTTGTTGTTGTTGTTGTCCTTGTCGCTATTTTTTACCATTACTATTATCATTATGGTCATCATCAATCCAACATCTTTGTAATTCCGCTTAACACACACACACACACACACACACACACACACACACACACACACACACACACACTCACATTAGAGATTAAAATACCGTGCGACATAATTCAAACTGGCGCTATCATTATGTTATTAAGTGTGTGTGTGTGTGTGTGTGTGTGTGTGTGTGTGTGTGTGTGTGTGTGTGAGAGAGAGAGAGAGAGAGAGAGAGAGAGAGAGAGAGAGAGAGAGAGAGAGACGAGAGACGCGAGAGACGAGAGA
>CM035197.1:23324442-23334806 GCA_020233015.1 Callinectes sapidus | reverse complement strand
ACACGGGTGGCATGAAATAAGCGTAACTTTTCACCGTCCGAAGCTCCGGGGTCGCCATTACTCCACTTCCCTCCACTTCAGGTAAACATGGGAACAGTACCGTGTTGAGACGAGGGGCGGCGGCGGTGGTGGCGAAACGGGGCGTGAGGCGAGCCAACACACACACACATACACACACACACGCCACCATCACTCATCCCGCGCATGGCTTATGGGGCGTGGGTCTGTCACTGCGCGGTATGGGTGTGGGCGGCGGCGTCCTCATCCTCAGCAGTGAGTCGTATCTATCACGTTAATACAATATCGCCTCAAATCAGACGGTACGACACCTCACCGCTGACATGCACGAGCCGCGTCTGCCTCAAATGGCCCATAAGAAAGGCCGTGAGTGCGAAGACAACCCCCGAACACCCTTAGGCGACGCGGCTGTAAGGGTGAAATGAAAGGAAGGGTTGCCGGGTTCCGCCTCTCGACCCCCGCACATTCGCCGCCGATAAGGCCCGACGCGTAGGTCTTCATCACGGCACAATGGAGACGCGACCACTGTGGGGGTGGTGGTGGTGGTGGTGGTAGTAGCGGGAGGTCCACACGCGTCTAAGCCCACCACCGCCCACCGCCGCCCACCGCCCCAGCCCACTCCACAGCCCACTCAACCCAAAGTCTAACTGGTATTCCACCCTCATGTGCCTATACAATGTTCAGTGTCCTTCCTACATTTGTAATTCGGTAGGCCACCCCTATGCAACACCCTTCCCCCTCAAACCCACACAAAGACCTCACCAATCACCACATAATCCCTAAGATAGACGGCCGCATTCAGAAACGCCTTCCCTCTCACCACGACAACTTTCCAAGGCCACAGGGACAACTAGGCTGGTTTTCAAGACAGTTTCTCCTCTTAATAAACTAGAAATCTTGCTAATCCATCACCAGAACCCTAAAAATACTCTAAAAACACGAATATCTTCAACTAAAGCCTTTGGAAAGCAGTGATGGTGAGAGAGTCAAGCGTTTCACAATACAGACCACACACACTACACATCCTTGACACATCCTGTATCCTACACTATCCTAACCACCGTGCAACCCCCCCCCCACAAAAAAACAACAACAACACATACACAAAGACCTCACAAATCACTACATAATCCCTGAGACACACACCAGACATCCTTGACACATCCTATATCCTACAACACACCCCGTATCCTACCCAGCCCCACACTAGCCGCTTCTTACCTTGGTCACAAAGGATGCCGCCCCAGTTGAGGTGACACACACACGTCCAGGGCTGGCCGTCACAGTAGCCGTGTTTACAGCCGGGATAGGGGCGGCACTGGTCACACAGATCCCCAGTCCAGCCCAGCCGACACCTGAGGAGGGAGAGAAGAAGGGATGTTATCGGCCTGCGTGAAGGTGAAGGGGTAGAGTGCGAAGTAAAATGTGAAGTTGTGAAGTTTTAGAGAGACACAAAGGGTAAAATGGGATGTAAAATGTGAAGTTAAGAAGTTTGAGGGAGAAAAAGTGGGGTGTAAAATATGAAGTTAAGAAGTTTGAGAGAGAAATAAAGGGTAGAGGAAAAAAGTGGGATGTAAAATGTGAAGTTAGGAAGTTTGAGAGAGAAACAGTGGAAAAGTAAAATTTGAATGTAAGAAGTTTGAGAGAGAAACAGTGGGGATGTAAAAATGTAAATGTAAGAAGTTTGAGAGAGAAATAAGGGGTAGAGGAGTAAAATGGGATGCAAAATGTCAAGTTGAGAAGTTTTACAACGAAACAAAGGGCAGGGGAATAAAATAGGATGTAAAATATGAAGTTGAAAAGTTTTACGAAGAAAAAAAAAGTCAGATGTAATAAAACGTGAAGATATATGAAGGCAAAGGAAAAAAAAAGGTACTTGGGTGTGACAAAATAAAGTTGTGAACACCATATTTTACAAGGAATCAATACAAAACCGGCAAAGAGTTCAGGGGTCGCCAGGAAAGCGTAGCGGGACAGATCGAAGTAAAATACACCAAGATTTATCGCCTCCTCAAAACCACGAAGAGCAGAAATACGATCCCAACACAGACACCAACAAAATATGAAGGCGAAGGAGGAAAAAAAATAGAGATACGAAAACAACACTCACATTCACCTCGTCTTATTTTTACATTTCTTTTTTACAACTTCTCATATGTCAGTCGTTTTTCCATCCACCGCAACATCTCAATCCACTTGTTCCCTCCCTCTCCCCTGCCCTTCCTTTCCTTCCCTCCCCATCCACCCCCTTCCCTCCACAACACAGGACTACACAGCAAGACACGCATCTCCTCTTGTTTCATCGCCTCACATGGACTTGCATCAAATTAGGACTTTCTTTTTATAGGTCTGCATATCTCTGGTCTTCCTAATCACTCCCCTCCCTTTCTCTCTCTCCTTCTCTCTCTTTTACACAAGGAAACAGGATTATCCCCCTTGTTTCTGTGTATCACGTGGACGTCCTGTATCAATCTGCAAGGCGCGGTCCTTAGGCGGAGAGGCAGCATCCGAGGACCCACGCCGCGCTCCCGCCTCACAGACACTCATAATTCACCTCAACAAAGTACCATAAAAAGAGAAGACGCAAGCACGCCGCGATAGAAACGGAGAATTATGTGATTTTAATGTGCAGCAGCGGGGGAGCATGTGAGTGGAGAGGGTTGGGGGGACAGGGAGGGCTGGCCTGGGTGTCTGGAGTGGATGGCCCAGCAAATGGCCTCGGGTGGCTGCAAATGGCTTGTGATGCCCCACTGGACTCCCTCAATGGACGAGCGTGATGGAGGACGCCACTTGAAGGCCGCGTGGGGGGTCCAGGACGCTGATGGACCCTCGCACGTCTCTCTCCAAAGTTTTGTCTGGAAAAAATTTCATCCAGGGGGGTCTTTCTCCCCTCGTCCTTCCTCTGAACTCCCCGGCACTCTGATGGGGAGTGGTGGGGCGGTGCGGGAAGGAGGCGGGGTGGAGTGGTGTCCTCTCTTCCCCGCCCCTTCACCGCTAAGCCAGGGAGACGTGTGTGTGTGTGTGTGTGTGTGTGTGTGTGTGTGTGTGTGTGTGTGTGTGTGTGTGTGTGTGTGTGTGTGTGTGTGTGTGTGTGAGCGCGACTTTCGTCATTCACAATAAGAGGACACACACAGACACACACACACACACACACACACACACACACACAAAGTGGTCCTGCTTCACACAGGCCAGTCCGCCACAGGGTTGAGCCTCGGGTGAGGAGGAGGAGGAGGAGGTGTTCCCAGCTCACCTGCCCGCCGCCCGCCAGGTGCTCAGGGTCGGCGGGACAGGTGGATGGCGGTGGCCTCACACTTTAATTTCCGCGTCCCAAGGCTTCCAGTCTGGCGGCTTCTTCCAGACCGGCTGGGGCTAAGCTGGTGGGCGGCAAGGTAAGTCTCCCTGATGCATGGGGAGGAACAGAAGGGACGCGAGGCAGGGGACCATGTTGTCACCTGCCGACCCGTGAAGGGCTCAGCGCCTATTGAGAGGCTGAGCCGGATGGGGCACGGCCCTCTACCACCTCCCCTGCTGACCCTGCCACCAGCCAAGCTGCCGTCATGCAGCCAGACGCCTCGCTGTTCTGCCTCTCCGCTGCACTTCATCACGATACAAACTGGTATCAAAATTGTCCTAAAATGAGCTGGCTTGACATCCTTGCTCCTCCCACCCTAACTCATCCCGCGGCCACACCCTGGCGAGCTGGAGGCAGAGAGGCGATGGAGGAAGGCGGGGAGCCATCACCCTCATCTGATGCCGGGAAAAATGTTGTAATCTTCACAAAACACCTGGAGTCCAGTAGTCGTCTGGGCTGTAATATAGACCTCGGCCTCACCAACACGCAGGTGGACGGAGCGATAAGCCGGGAAGTGCCGCAGTGGACGGGCCCGGCACGCCGCCTGCTGGGCCGCCTCGCTCAAACCTAAATACAAATCTCCTCTCTAGCTGAGGCGGACGATGATCTGTCTGATACACCACCGCGGGTCCTCTGCCCTGCCGCCCTACTTACTTTCCTCGGCCTGTTACGCCCCGTCCTGCCCACTCCATTCCGTCCAGGCCTCGCCCCAAAGCCGCCCTGCACCCTCACACAGCACTGGGTGGGGAGTGCCGCGGGGTCAGATTGCTCGGGCAAGTACGGCAGGAGGTGGTGGGGCACGGCAGGGGGCGCACGCGTGGTAGTGAGGGTGTCTGAATCTTTATAGTGGTCTGGCAGGGGTATCAGGGCGGCCTATTGCTGCTATCACTGGCCAGTCCACCAGTCTCTCTTTTACGGCTTTTATCGTCAGCGTGCAAAATGGCCTCCCGCGGACCTCGCTCGCCACTCGCCCCTCGCTCCTCCGATGCCTATCTCCATTCACTGGCTTGAAAATCGCTGCTGCTGCTGCTGCTGCGTCTCCCTCAGGCAAGAACGACGAGATCAACAGTAAATTGTAGTGATAAAGATACTAACAGGAACAGTTACAACAAACCATCCGCCTGGAGAGAGAGAGAGAGAGAGAGAGAGAGAGAGAGAGAGAGAGAGAGAGAGAGAGAGAGAGAGAGAGAGAGAGAGAGAGAGAGAGAGAGAGAGTCGAGGAGAATCAGGCAAAACCAGTGATTCCAGTGCGTTCACTCTGGTAATATTGACTTTCGATCATATGAGCAAGGCAAATGTTTAGTCGCATGATTACTGCCTCCCTTCGCCCCCCCCCACCCCCCACATACCTAACCTCCACCAGCCACCACCTCCTCCTACCACACCTTGCTACACCACACCACCACCACCACCACCACCTTCACCTGTAGCTTTGTGTATATCGTCAATCTGTTATGTCGCATCACGCATAGAGAACACAACGCCTTTTACAACACCACAGTAGGTTTCTTCTTATGTAATAAGAAGTTGGCCAAGGGTGACAAAAACAATGAAAATAAAAAAGCCCACTAATTTGCCAGTCCCCTTAAAGAAAACAAGAATTAGCCCAAAGTCAGAGAGAAATGTCTTGAAACTTCCCTCTTACATAAATCTACGAACAGCCACTCTTTCTGACAGGATAGATAACGTGAAGGTCAGACTCTCAGCTTATATCCTGCCACATTCTGGGACTCAATCTCAAAGCAACTTCTTGTCACGTTGGCGGATGTGTCATGCACGCTTACTATGACACATCACCTTATCACTTCTTCTCCTCATACCTCGCAATATCCTCCTTCCCCCTGTTTTTTTTATTTATTCATTTATTTTCTTTTATTTGACGGGGAAGCTGGCCAAGGGTAACTTAAGACAACAACTAAAAAGCCCACTATTTTGCCAGCCCCCAGGTAGGTACGAGAGTCACCCAAAAGACATGCCACTTCCTAACCACTATCCCGTCACTGTTAACACCACACCCCACCACCACCACCTTCAGAACCACACACCACAGTCACCGCACCACTGTGAACGCCACACTACACCTCCACTACTCCTCCACCACACACTACACCACTACCACACCAATCTCAACACCACACTACACCTTCTCCAGCACTACACACCACCCCACTCCACCTCCTCCACCACCATACCAGCCTCCACTCACACACATTACTATAACACCCTAAACCTTCACCGCACCACATTACCAGCATCACCAGTCACATCACACCACGTCCCCGCCACTCCCTCGTCCTCCCCCCACCCACCCTATCCTTTAACTCACTGAGAACACACATACACACATCGCTGCCTTGACTCATCTCACCACGGGACAAAAAAATGATAAAGGAGTCACTTAAAAGAGATGGAGGAGAAGGGAGGGAGGGAAGGAAGGAGGGAGGGAGGGAGGGAAGAAGAGAGAGAGAGAGAGAGAGAGAGAGAGAGAGAGAGAGAGAGAGAGAGAGAGAGAGAGAGAGAGAGAGAGAGAGAGATATGACTAACTTGTAGAGGCGTGCAAAAGAGGAGGAAAGTGAGGCGAAGGAAAGATGTTAGGAGTAGATTACATAAGAGAGAGAGAGAGAGAGAGAGAGAGAGAGAGAGAGAGAGAGAGAGAGAGAGAGAGAGAGAGAGAGAGAGAGAGAGAGAGAGAGAGAGAGTCGGTGGGGAGTGATAAAAATGTATGAAACGCGAAAGAGAAAACAAAGAGGAGGAGGAGGAGGAAAAGAAGAAAGAGGAGGAGGAGGAGGAGGAGGAGGAGGAGGAGGAGGAGGAGGAGGAGAAGGAGAGAGTAGAAGGAATTAACCAGACGCCCCACAAGAGCAGATCATAGTGAATTAATGCAGCAAAATCCAGCATGTAATTTGCATGTTATAAGACTAGACTATGCTTGCCGCGCCACCTGGGTACCGTGAACGACACTCCCTCTCCCTCTCTCCCTCCCTCCCTCTCTCTCTCCCTCTCCCTCTCTCTCTCTGGGAAGGAAGATGATGAGAAGGGTAAGGGGAAGGTGTGAATTAGATAAGTAGATGATGTGTGAGTCAGAAGTGTGTGTGTGTGTGTGTGTGTGTGTGTGTGTGTGTGTGTGTGTGTGTGTGTGTTGACTACCGGGGAACACTTTAATGTCAGTGAGATAGCGTTTATAATCTTATCTAAGTTCAACTATTTCCTCCATTAATCTTTTTTAGTGTCCCAATCCTTTACATAATTTTGCAGTGTAATTTTTTTTATATTTTAGTTAGTGTATTTAAAATGTGTGTGTGTGTGTGCGTGTGCGTGTGCGTGTGTGTGTGTTATGATAAAGCAAGGAGACTCAACCTAACCTAAGAACATTTTAGAGCAAGCACTGTCTACTTCAAGCGACTTATCTGCCACACTAACAAAGGTCTGGTGGTGTGCAGTGAGGCTGTCGGGGGTGTCCAGAGCGCCTAATGCTTCACGCTGGTTGGGTCAGCAAAGCGGCGACTCCTTTTAAAAGTTTCCCGCGCAAGCTTCCTTATCTCGCACACACACACACACACACACACACACACACACACACACACACACACACACACACACACACACACACACACACACACACACATCAGTGCAACACGCGTGGGAAGGAAACTATCATTATTTTATGTCCATTCACTCCTACAATTAGTTTTTTTCCCTTTTTTTCTCCACCTTTCTAATTTTCCATCCTTTGCGAATCTTTCTCTTTCCTTTCTGCCTTTCTTTACTACTACTACTACTACTACTACTACTACTACTACTACTACTACTACTACTACTACTACTACTACTCTATTAATTCACTCTATGTTCAGTTTTTTTTCTAACTTTTCAATCTTCCTAGTTTTGCAGTCGTTCGCTTTCCTTTCCTCCTTTCTTCACTACTATTACTCTCTCTCTCTCTCTCTCTCTCTCTCTCTCTCTCTCTCTCTCTCTCTGGTGGTATTGTCCGTGTTCCTTGCGTGTATTTTGCCTTGATTTGAGTCATATGTCTTGAACGGAACTAGACAGACAGACAGACAGACAGACATTACAGCAGGTAAGGGTAACCACCGTAACAGCAATCTCAGGAGACTTACACGGAGATTAAGAGAAAGAACCATGAGCCAGATAGTGCGATAGCGAGGCCACGATCACGCCTTTCCCATGAGAAAACAGCTGTCGACCCGATCCCACTGTGTAACACTTGATAAGCCAGCACACAGGCGCACCCCACCACCCTCACGCTACTTCAGCCTCTAAGCCACCGGTTACAAGGGCCACCTGCGCGCACCTGGGCCTGCACACCGTGACACACACACTCCCCGAACTCAAGATGGATTAGCGGCAAAGAAAAAAAAGGAGAAGGCACCGAGTTATGGCAGAAGAAAAAAAACAATGTGAAAACAGGTTGTTATTTACATACTTTTATATAAATCAGCCGAGGTGTGAATAAAAAGTTCTACGTAGCTGTTTATGAGAGGTAGGGGAGGAGGAGGAGGAGGAGGAGGAGGAGGAGGAGGAGGAGGAGAAGCAGAAGTAGAAGCAGAGGCAGAGGCGGAAGCGGAGGTATGGAGGGGAGGGTGGAGGCGGAGGAAGGGGAGAAGTGGGAGGAGGAGGAGGAGGCAGAGGAGGAGGAGAAGGAGGAGTAGGAGGAGATCTTGATAATAAGTGAAATGTCAATAAAGGAGAGAAGAAAAGGTAAGACGGATGTGGATACAGAGAACCGTCACGACATTGAGGAGGAGGAGGAGGAGGAGGAAGAAGAAGAAGAAGAAGAAGAAGAAGAAGAACAAGAACAAGAACAAGAAGAACAAGAACAAGAACAAGAAGAACAAGAACAAGAACAAGAAGAACAAAAACAACAACAACAACAAGAACAACAAGAGGAGGAGGAAGCACCCAAAGGAACAAGGAAGGAGGAACACACCGGAAGGGGAGGGAAAGTCAAGTTACAGTGACATTAGAGTGGAGGAACAGCGCTGAGGGGACTTCAAAGGTGGAAGTCTTGAAGCAGGTGGCTGGTGGGGAGGGAAGGACACAGCGGGGAGAAAGAAGGAAAGGGAAGAGATGGGTGGAGGTGTGGCGGGAGAAGGCAGATGACAGGGTGGAGGAAAGGGTGGCAGGGCAAAGGTAGGGCAGGATGGGTAGACTTAATGGAAGGGGAGGGGGAGGTGAAGGCAAGGGCGGAAAAGAAACGGTAAAATGGAAACAGAAACGGAGAGGAAATGGAAAAGAAACAGAAAGAAACAGAGAGAGAAAATGGAAAGGAAAGCAAAAAAAAGAAAAGGAGAAAGACAGGAAATATGAGAAGAAACGGAGAAAGGAAACGGAAGAAACGAGAAAAAAAAGAATAAAGGAGACGAAAAGAAACGGAGGAAAAATGGAAAGAAAAAGGGAAAAAACGGATAGAGAAAACGGAAAAGAAACCGAGAAAAAAACGGATAAAGAAAACGAAAAGAAACGGAGAAAGAATGGAAAGAAAAAGAAAAGAAAACTAAAAAGAAACAGAGAAAAACGCGGAAAAAAAGGAAAAGAAAACGATGATCTGAGAGAGAAAATAGGAGAGGCGGGGAGAGGAGGCGGGGCGGGGCGGGGCGGGGCTGGGTGAGGGACGGGAGGAGGAAGAAAAAAGAGAAAGTGACCAAGTATGGGAGGGGTAGATGTGAGTCATGTCAGGGGACGATCACTGGTGACAAGGCTGCTGTATTACTGTCATTACTCCTCCACCTCCTACTCCCCGCCCCGCCCCGCTTTGCGCCGCCCCGCCCTGCAGAGGCACGCCTAACCCTGCCCTGCCCCTGGAGAAACACCCTGGAAAACCTCCCTAGTCGTCTCTGTGGCATTGAAAAAGTTACGGTGAGCGAGCAAAGCGTTTCTGAACACGGACTATAACACGATAAGGCACCGCGTGTGATAACTGAAGACGCCACCAAGTCTAGCTCGTCCTGCGTGGTGGCGTGACGGCGTGCCCTGAGACGTGGTGGTGGCCAGGCGCAGCGTCACCCGCACGTCACCGCTGCGGAGAGTGGGCGTGGTCGGGGCGCAGGGAGGGACCACATATTGTTCTCTGATTACAGGTGAGCACGGGCGGCCTCTTCACACTGTCACCGCGCTGCCCCGCCTGTCCATAGCGGCCACCGGGAGGAAGGACACTAAAGGAAGCGGGAAGACGAAGGAATCAGGCCCCGCTGCTCGTATACCTGCACGCTTCTTTACTTCACCTTCACTATTTCAAACGCTTTATTTGAATTCACACCATTTTCAAAGTGTTTTTTTTTACTCTCCTAAAGGTACAGTGACAAGATTTCCACATTATCAATTGAATAAACACTTCTTTACTCCATCTTCCCTATTTCGAACACTTTATTCAAATGTTACACCATTTTTTAAACGTGTTTTTTGCTCTTCTAAAGGTACAGTGACAAGATTTCCACATTATCAATTGAATAAACACTGCTTTACTTCATCTTCCCTATTTCGAACACTTTATTCAAATGTTACACCATTTTTTAGGTGTTTTACTCTTCTAAAGGTAAAGTGACAAGATTTCTACATTATCAATTGAAGAAACACTCTTGATAACCCCGCCAATCATCTCCGTGACCTTGGGAAATAGTAGTGGTGAGAGAGTAAACTGTTCCTGAATACGTGCAGTACCTCTCCCTTCCTCAGTCCTCCGCCCTACACACTCACCATGCTCCCTGGCGCCCCTGAGTGTTGCAGTGTAGAGAGGGACAAGGGTGAAGTGAGGGTGGGGATTGCAAGAGTTGGGGAATATGCTGAGAGGAGGAGGATGAGCCGAAGGACAGAGGCAGGGATAGGTAGAGGAGGCAAAGTTGGCACCACCACCACCACCACCACCACCATCATCATCATCTACAGAAGAGATCCTTTCAGCCCTCTCAATTATACCTTCTGACCTCATTCTTCTTCATTCTCTCTCTCTCTCTCTCTCTCTCTCTCTCTCTCT
>CM035197.1:23300172-23308188 GCA_020233015.1 Callinectes sapidus | reverse complement strand
AGAGAGAGAGAGAGAGAGAGAGAGAGAGAGAGAGAGAGAGAGAGAGAGAGAGAGAGAGAGAGAGAGTGCAGTCAGGTTAATCTTAGCTCGGAGTTGGATCTTGCGCCTCATTTCAGATGCAAACCATTCTCCCTGATTTTCTTGCGCCACTGACCTTGTTACCTCACTTCGGGGAAACCTGCAGCCCCGTCTCGGCGCTCCCATTCCGTGCAGTTACGTGATGGAGCTCTTAGAACCCGTAGTATTTTCGTATCATCGTCGTGGTTCGCATTTTTATCAGACTCCCGAATTTATGTACCTTGCCTGGTTTATCATGGTAGCTAATTTAAACTTTTTGATATACGCGTGCACAAACTTTCCTCTCTCTCTCTCTCTCTCTCTCTCTCTCTCTCTCTCTCTCTCTAAGTTTACCGGTGTCTCCTTTCCAGCCTTGAACAGAGACTTACTTCCTGGAGGTGTCCTGGAGCGTTGCAGCTCTTGTTTCCGACAGCCTCCCTGTAAAGTATTGCCGCCCCCCTCCCCCTCCCCCCACTAGCCAAGCCCCCGCGGCGTTCTGTGGATTTTCTCAGACGCGAGTGTTATTGTGGCAGGTGCGTCTTAATTTGTCTCTCTCTCTCTCTCTCTCTCTCTCTCTCTCTCTCTCTCTCTCTCTCTCTCTCTCTCTCTCTCTCTCTCTCTCTCTCTCTCTCTCGTCTTTCCTCTCTGTTGCACCTCACCTGCCTCCCATGTTTGTCGTGTCTCGTCTCATCTGGTCTTTCGTTTCTCTCTTATCTTGTCTCTCTCGTCTCAGTTTTTGTTTCATCTCATTTCTCATATCTCTCTTATCGCGTCTCTCGTCTCGTTTCTCGTCTCTCTTATCTCGTCTCTCATCTCACTTTTATCCCGTGTCGTGTCTCTTTTATATATTCTCTCGTCTCTCTTATCTTACTCGTATTTCTCGTTTCATTTCATTTCTCATTTATTTTTCTCATTTCATGTCGTCACCCTCCTACTTCGTCTCTCGTCTCTCTCTTATCTTTTCTCGTCTCCCTCATCTCATTTCTCGTCTCTCATCTCACTTTTCGTCTTATCTAGTCTCTCATCTCTCTTATCTTGTCTCTCGTCTCATATCTCTTATCTTGTCTGGGTGTTAATTTTTTTAATGCAATAAGTAATATAAGGAACTTTCTATTTCTCCCTTATTTTTTATCATATCGTTTATTACTTCCTTTTCTACATTTTAATAAGCGTTCCTCTTTCTTTGCCTCGTTGGATATTTATTTATACCTCATCATCTACTTATACGATGATGACTGCGGCGGTGGAATGTCAGCTCTATATAGAATGTGAAGTATTTGGGAGATGCAGCTACATACAAAGAGGAAATGCGGAGACTTCATGCTATTCTAGGAAAGTGAATCAGTTTTATTGTCTATGAAGTGAATGAGCTGTCTGTTTGATATTCTTGGTTGCTAATTTTATTTTATGCATTAGTCCATTTTGGCTGACTTTGTCAAATGCGGTGTTGGCAACTGTTTTTGTTCTGCTCATCCTGTCTTTGACATTAGTATGCTGTTGAAATTAAGTCGCATGAAGTCGGAAAGAAGTTAATTGTGCTTTTTTCGAAGTTTATGAGAAAAGTGGTAGAAAACTCATTTATATTTGACGTCCAATTATACTACGCGTATATGCTCTACAAACTTGTATAAAAATGGAGGATCGAACATTTAGGGTAGATGTATCAGTATTAACGCTAGATGATCTTCGATTTTTGTTTCAGTCGTAGATCACAAGGATTAGCACAGCATCTACTTCATTACGAGACAATATATTCCACGCTCCTGGCAGAAGACAGCCGAGTATTGCCTGGTGTGTGTGTGTGTGTGTGTGTGTGTGTGTGTGTGTGTGTGTGTGTGTGTGTGTGTTTGTGTTGTGCGAAGTCGATGTACCATACTAAACACTCCAGGAAATTGGCTTTCAACCATTGCACGAGTGTATTTGAATCTGTGTATTGTGTTTAAGTCTATTAATGTTTTTGTGTTAATCTCCTTTACCTGCTTGTTGTAACCATATCCGGTAAAATTAAGTCCTGAAATGTCAGGTTCGTTTGCTCTGGGGGAGGGGTCTAGTACCGCCGCCACCGCCTGTTTGCCTGGAGTGCGGCTGGATCATACTGAGGAAATTGGCGAGGAAAACAGAGGAAATGACACTGCCAATGGTACAGCGGACTCGAGTCGACCACTTTAATGTTTGCTGCTGCAGCCAGGAAGGGGTGATAACAGACAGCTGGAGGGTGCGGGCGCGAAGACACACACACACACACACACACACACACACACACACACACACACACACACACACACACACACACACACACACACACACACACACACACACACACACACACACACACTTATGAGAAAAGCCTCCCTCCTCCTTCCGCCGTCGTCTTAATGAGATAGTTCCCAAGGCTTTGCAATTATGAATGCCGTAATCGGATTTCACAAATGCAAACGAGAAAAAAAAGCGAAAATCTCAAACCGCGTAATAGTTCACAGAATGAGAAATTGAAAACACGGCACGACACACGTAAATTAGAAAGTAAAACAGTGAATCATAGAACAACATTATACATCACCACACTTTCAAACCTATGATGACTTTTCTCGCTTCTACCTCATCTTCACTTTTTTATCACCACACTTAAAACCTATTCTTATTCTTATTTTTTGATTTATTTCCTTGATTTTATTCATTTTATTCTTTCCCGCTTCTCTAACTCCCTTTTACGTCTTCCTTTTTTCAAGCAATTTTTCCTTTTTTTCAAGTAATTACTAACGCACAGTGACTACCTCTCGTTTAAATCAAGTAATTGACTGATAACTTATGTACCGCACTTCTTTTAGGTTGACGAGAAAAGTACGTTGCTTGGAAAAATGTCTGGGCAAAAGGTGACAAGAGCGAGACGTGAGTGTGTGGTGTCCATCAAAAGTAAGCACTGAATGAGGAGAGAGAGAGAGAGAGAGAGAGAGAGAGAGAGAGAGAGAGAGAGAGAGAGAGAGAGAGAGAGAGAGAGAGAGAGAGAGAGAGAGAGAAATGAGTATGAATGTAAGGAAATTCAGAGCAGGAGGGGAGTGGCAAGCTGTTGAGAAGGGGAGGAAGAATTGGAAGAGAGAAAAGGGAGAGATAACAAGTAGTGAAAGTCAATGCAAATGGAGCGAGGAATATGAAGGGAAGCAGAAATGAAAAAAAAGGAAAGAAGAAAGAAGACAATCTGTATAATAGTATCCAAATTCAACGTGAGAGGAAGCTGTATAAAGTACTAGGGAAACTAGGAGGGGGAGGAAAACAAGATCAATTGTATCAAAGGTATATAGATTCAAAGTTAGACATGATGGAGTGATAAGAGGATAAAATAATTAAACAGTAGCCATTATAAACTTAAAATCAAGAAACGACCAAATTAAGAGAGGAATGGAAAGATGAAACAAACAAAATAAATGAGACGCGAGTTTAATTTCTAGAAGAGAGAGACTGGGTAGCAGATAAGCAAGTGGAATACGAGAAACAGGAAGCAAAAAGAAGGGAAAGAAAAAAACAAAAAAGACTAGGAAATAGGAAACGAGGAAGCGAAATGTGAGGAGGAGGAGGAGGAAGGGAAAAGGGAAGGAAAGATAAGGAGATCATTATTTTGAACAGGTAGAAGCAGACAGTAAAGGAAGACGGGCGGAGAGAGGAGAGGTGGAAACACATAAGAGGGAAGGGGGGCGGTGACCATTAGTGGGGTAGAAGTGGGCAAAAGGTCAGTGAGTGGGAGTGAGAGTGGAAAGGTGGAGAGACAAATAATTCAGGTCCACTTTACTTGCCGGATATTTATTATTTTCACAAGTTGCGGGAGTAATGACAGTCAGAGAGAGAGAGAGAGAGAGAGAGAGAGAGAGAGAGAGAGAGAGAGAGAGAGAGAGAGAGAGAGAGAGACGACCGTATATAAACAGGGACCCAACCTTTTTTTCCGCGGAACTAAAAGGCAAAAGGAAAACAAATCAAGGTAATTCTTCCCTGTTTTCTTTCTCTCATTTATTTCTCTCACTCTTTTCATCTTTTTTTTTATCCTTCATCCCCCCCTCCCCTCCCTTTCTTCTTCCTTACTTTCTTTTTTCTTCCTCATCTTCTATTCTTTCCTCTTTCCTTACTGACCTCATTCACTTCTTGCCCTCATCTTTCCTGCCCTCCTTTCCTCGTTTCCTCCTTCTTTCTTTAGGGAACACCACTGAGGGACAGTTTACCTCCAGCCTCCAGTCTATCATTGTTTTCGCGTGACTAGAAACCAGAAAGACAAAGGGTGACTCTCTCTCTCTCTCTCTCTCTCTCTCTCTCTCTCTCTCTCTCTCTCTCTCTCTCTCTCTCTCTCTCTCTCTCTCTCTCTCTCTCTCTCTCTCTCTCTTAGCTCCACAGTTTTGGACAGTCCACAGTTCCGGAAGCATCCTCATTTCAACTTGCGAGAATACATTAAGATGTTGGTGCTCCTCGCTATTAATATTAAAGCGCTGCGTGGCTCCGAGAGAGAATCATCCATTTGACAAAGTAATCGTCCCCGTGTGTGTGTGTGTGTGTGTGTGTGTGTGTGTGGGTGTGTGTGTGTGTGTGTGTGTGTGTGTGTGTGTGTGTTTGTGTGTGTGTGTGTGTGTGTGTGTGTGTGTGTGTCTCTGTGTGCGTAATGCGTCGAGTTTCTTGAGTATCACGTCCTGTTCTCATGGTCGCCGGCCACCAAATGTCCTTCCAGCAATATCTTTCACCTCGTAAAATCCAAGAGGTTTGTTTGTGTACCTTTGTGAGTTCCTTAAAGGTTAAGCGCTTCCGTGGGTGTTTTCTTCTTATTTTTGGGAGTGAGTGCGGACTGCTCGATGTACTGTAATGTTTTTATATACGTTTTATAAAAGTTAAGGGAGGTATCACGGTTGATTTTGTCCCTATTGTGCGAGTGAGTTTGAGCTCCTTGACATTTCCAAGAGGTCAGAGTGTTACTGTTATTCTTTCTAGTGTTGTCGCTACATTTTCTTCACACACACAAAAAAAATACACGCGTCATTTCCTCTGCGGTCATTCTGCATCAAATGGTTTCATGTCCTGTGTGGCTTTGGGGGCGTTTTGACTTTTCTCATTTCAGGTCGTTCTTCACAGTTTCATCGTCATTAACACAGTACATACACACACACACACAAACACACACACACACACACACACACACACACACACACACACACACACACACACACACACACACACACACACACATATACACACACACAGAGAGAGAGAGAGAGAGAGAGAGAGAGAGAGAGAGAGAGAGAGAGAGAGAGAGAGAGAGAGAGAGAGAGAGAGAGAGAGAGAGAGAGAGAGAGAGAGAGAGACTAAATAATTGCTGTACCATTTGACGAAGTATCACAAAACTAATGGAATAGCTGGTTTATTTATTAATAGTGCGTGCGTTATATCGGTTGATCCCGCGATGAAGTATTATTTCCCTTATTTATAATGTTTTTGTGTGTGTTTTTCTTTTTCCTTCTCTATAATATGTTCTTAGTGTTTTTCCCTTCTTTATATTATGTTTTTAAAGTTTTTTCCTTGTTTATAGTGTGGGTTTTGTCTTTTTCCTCTACTTTCTGTCATGTTTTTAATGTTTTTTTTTTCCTTCTTTATGATATATTGTTTATGCTTTCCCTTTTTTATAATATGTTTATCGTACTTTCAATAGTATTTTCTTCATATTTTGGTACTTAAACAAACATTACTGAAGGAGTGAAATAATAATGTATCGAAACGTATTGTATCATAGTGACTTGTTGAGAATGACGATGCTGATGGCTTCTGAAATTAATTTTTCTAGGGGGGTTATTGTACCAGCAGCTTTTGAAAACGTTGGTAGTTTCATTTACTTTGCAAGGATAAGAGTGATTACATAAACGTTAGCAATAGTGACTGGAAATTAACCGTACGCGAAATTCCTGTAAATGTCATAAGTTGAATAGCTCTAAATTCATTATAAGTATAGATCCCTACCCTTGATCTGAATCCCAAGTTACAGTAGCGTGTCTATTTCAGTGTAGATAAATGGCCAATGATGTACAATGTTTCTTGCCTTGCTCTTCATTTATTAACATTAAAGCTTTGTGAAGATAAATAGTTTACTTGGGCACACAGAAAATAGGGAGATGATTTTAACTTTACTAGGGTACATTACAATTTCGAATTGAGTCTATTAAGGTATGTCCGATTATAAGAAAAGATATTTAACAGTGAAACCAATTATGATAGTCAGACGCTTGAAGTTATGGGATGTAAAGATGTACGTTTTCTGAAAAATGAATTTGATATGTAGTATTCAGAATGGGAAAAATAAATTGGTTCCAAATATTAGGAACGTATTGCACGAATAATTCTTACTAACAGATCCAACACTGATTTTTAAGATTTGGAAGATGGTGCTCCTTTCTTCTTTCTTAAGAAATAAAAGAGTTCACAAGTCGGGAGTTATATAGCGTCTTTATGGGAGTTTTGAGGGACTTGCTGAGGTGGCAGTTTTGTTATAGTCCATAAAAATGTTAAGTGGAGCAATTTAGTGGTAAGACGCATTACACGATAAATGGAACTTATGGCACTGCTTTCTATAACTGTTTCCGTGATAAACTCTTGATTCCTTGAGCATTTAGGAAGGGTGTGTGTCTTGAAGCCAAGCATACGTAATTAAGAGGTCAGTCGCTACAACAGCCCTGCATCGTATTTCCCTGATCAATGTCGGAAAAATTATTATAAAAATGTACATTTCTGTTTTAACCCATTGCAAGTTTAACATTTTTCTTACTTTATTGCCTCTTAAGTGCAAGCAAGCTTCAGTAATGTTTCTAATATGTTATTTAAGAAAGGATTATTATGGCCTTTTTTTTAAAAAAGATCTGTTTAAGATTGATTCCAAATATATGTGTTTTTTACGACTATATTTTTAAACTCTAACTTCATAGAGGAGGAGATAAGAAAGAACAGGTGATGCTCCGCAGCAATACAGGGATGCAATATTTTCTCGGCATTTTTATTCCATTGCTATCAAGAAAGTTTAGTAGAGAAAGTAAAGATCGATGTCGGAGAAATGTTCATAAAAAAAAAAACTTTACTTCCTTCCTTTTTATAACAGCCACTGACAGAACTTGATGCGCATGGCGAGGTTCTTGTGGCGAGCTGTAAAAATGTTCATGACTGCACTTTGTCAAAATGGTGTCAATGCATGTACACATCTGCTTCTGCAGCTGCGGCTGCGGCAACAACGCGGCGGTGGCTGTTGTTGGTGTTGTTGTTGTTGTTGTTGTTGTTATTGTAGTTATTGTTGTTGTTGCTGCTGCTGCTTACAAAGATAAAACTACCATTGTTAGTACTATAATTGTTATCGTTGCAGGTTATGTTGTTTATTGATGGCAATTCAGGTGTTGTTAAGAAAATGAAAATAAGACAAGGAAAATAGTGTCAGCCCACTACATCGTTAAAGAAACCATTTCTTTGGGCCTTTCAGCATCGAGACGTGCGTGTATCAGCGTGTGACATCCCATGACGCTATTGTGTGTTCACGTCAGGCAGTCTGAGTGACGCAAGACACATACATCCTTTCCTCTGACTGGTTTGTATTCATCTATATCGCCTGCACGTCAAACATTTTGTGGAATATTTCGCCTCAGCCACAAGACTGTCGCCGCACTCTCTCAGATCATCTTCTTTTCTATGTATGTCGATGTTGCTGCTGCTGTCGCTGCTATTGTTATGAAGTTTCTTTTCTTTTTCTTTTTCTTTTCTTTTATACACTTTTTAATACTTATTGATTGATGTTTATACTAGGAATAATTATAACACTAATGCAAGTAGTAGCAGTAGTAGTAGTAGTAGTAGTAGTAGTAGTAGTAGTAGTAGTAGTAGTAGTAGTAGTAGTAGCAGCAGCAGCAGCAGCAGCAGTAATAATAATAATAATAATAATAATAATAATAATAATAATAA
>CM035197.1:23295172-23297672 GCA_020233015.1 Callinectes sapidus | reverse complement strand
ATTACTTCAGCTTTTATGGAGAATTCTCGCCGTGTTTTCTCTCCTTGGTTGACCTTTTCTATTCTTTATTCACTTCTTTCTCGCTTTTCTTTTGTTTCGCATCAGTTATTCAGGTCTCTCCAGAATATTCTTAGTTGAGTCTTTCCCATTTTCAAAATAGCATTTTCTTTTTCTCCTTATATTAATTTTTTAATTCTTATTCAATTGGTTTATCTTTCCTGATTCATTTCCTAACCTTTTCATGCATTTAATATATAATGATTTTATTGTATTGTATCTTTATACTACCTGTAACTTTACGTCCTAACCTGTCATATATATATATATATATATATATATATATATATATATATATATATATATATATATATATATATATATATATATATATATATATACATATATTTTAAGCAGATATATTTACTTTCCGTCTGCATTGTCCATCTCTGTCCACCCATCCTTTTCACATATAATATATGTAATCCACCTTCCGTCTTTTCTGCGTTGTGATCCTCTTATTGGAGGTCACTCTTCATTCTTGCTGTGCTCATCTACAATGTACCTATTCTTTCTGGATTTCTTCTACTTTTATCATTATTTATTTTTTCCGTATCATGCTTCCAGATTATTCTTTTTTTTTTTTTGTACCATGCTTCCATTTCCCCTTTATGTTTCTTTTTTGTGCCATTTTTTTCCAAGCACTGCCAAACTTCCATTTTTAAATGTTTTTTTTCTTGCTTCTTCCCTATTCTAATTTGTTTTTGCAATTTCTACCTCTGGTGACTCCTACTTTTAGTCTTTCTTCTCTATACCAAATCTTGTTTCCCTGTCTTCCCTCTCCATTCCATATCATTGAGTTTCACTATCCTCCATCCTCCTCCTCCTCCTCCTCCTCCTCCTCCTCCTCCTCCTCCTCCTCCTCCTCCTCCTCCTCCTCCTCCTCCTCCTCCTCCTCCTCCTCCTCCTCCTCCTCCTCCTCCTCCTCCTCCTCCTCCTCCTCCTCCTCCTCCTTTTCTTCCTCCTTAATATCTCCCACTGTCGTAGTTCTCAAGTGTTGATGGGGGCAAGAGACATAAGGTAGAAACTTTTTTTCCTAAAACTTTTTTGTCGTATCTCAGGTAGCGTTGTGTCTTAAGTGGCCACTAGATGTCCTGGCGGGGCTGCTGAAGGCGTCGCGTTCAGCCTCAGTCATCACCCAGGAATAGGTCTGCTGGTGACACTTATATGGTTCTGAGGCCTAATGGTGTAATGATAATGGCCGCCTGTGGGTTTGGCTTGGTATGGCTTGGCCTGGCTTCTCTTCTCTCCTTCCTCTTTCTGTTTATTTTCTTTGTTGTTCGTGAGTGTGGTGATATTAATATTAGAGAAAAATATGGTTGCGTTATTCGTATTGTTTGTTGTTGGTATTTTTCGAGGTGATGATGGTTATTACTGTTGATGGTGATGCTGCTACTGTTTCTGTTATTTTCTTAGATTTTATCAGGTTACATAATTCCATACCTTTTTTTAGCCTATATTCAGAGTAAATATGATATACTCTTAATTAACAGCCTTCTTTATATCACGAACAACTGTCATAACTACCCACTCATGATTATTAGAACATGTAATATTAAAATATATAATACTAAAATAATGAAATGTAATAGATTGAAGGATGTGATCAAAGGATGAAATAGGATGCCACCTCAATCATGTCATGCAGAAGGATAACTTTGAAGGAAGAATTATAAGACAACAAAAAAATGAAAGAGAGAGGAATACGAAGAGGCCCATATTTTTTTTTCGGAGAGATCAATATGGATGCTGCTGTTATTTTGGGGCCTAAAACTAAGGTTTGTGTGGTGCGTAGAGTACGATTAGGTGAGTATTGTAATATAAAACTTAAAGGAGATGAAATACTAAAGACATGGTTATTCTATGGTATTGTTGAGAAGAGGAGCGATAAATTATTCCATTGTGTAAGGTGGCCATTGTGTGAAGTGCGGTGGTGTATTGTTGCGTAATTGAAGATGTGGTGAGATTTGAGTGTATTGTGGTAAAGCTTTGGGGTGTTTACCAATGTAATATTAAGATTTTGTGATAAGTTTAAAGTTTTTTATTCATGTGCTTTATAAGGATTAGTTCAATTATATATTTAATGATATGTAACTTGATGTCTCATGTTATTACATTGCTCCTTGGAGATTTAATTGCTGAGATAAATATATTGTTCTATTTAGGATTATTTTTGTTTCAAGAGAAGTGGAAATGTATACTATTATGCCAGATTAACGTCTAATAATTACATATCTACTGGAATCTTTGTCAAATGAAGTCAAACAGAATGTTATCACAAGAACAAAGAAGCAACTGTTACTACTACTACTGCTGCTGCTGCTGCTGCTGCTGCTGCTGCTGCTGCTGCTGCTGCTGCTGCTGCTGCTGCTGCTGCTGCTGCTGCTGCTGCTACTACTACTACTACTACTACTACTACTACTACTACTACTACTACTACTAC
>CM035197.1:23063470-23074369 GCA_020233015.1 Callinectes sapidus | reverse complement strand
TACTACCGCAGTGCGCTGGGGAAGTTCATGATGGAGCTTGGGCTAAACCAGGCTCAAGAATTCCTGCAGGCTGACCTCCTACGCATGCAGAAACGTAAGCTGGAGAAGATGAAGACACATCCGTCAAGGGAAGGCATTGTAAGTTCTCCTGTGTGTGTGTGGAAGGGTGATTGAAGTTGTAGGAATTGATATGTTGTGTTTTGAGTTGTTTTTTTAAGGTTTTTGTTGGTTTTGTCTCATTGTAGTAGTGTGTGTGTGTGTGTGTTTTGTTCTTGTTTTTCCCTCTTTCCTCGCTATACTTGTTTATTTACTTCTTTATTCATTCTTCCATTCTTCCTTCTTTTATTCCTTAGTTAGCCCACCCTGTACTTCTCACATCCCATCATATCTTACCTTTATTCCTCATTTTCTTCCTATTTATCCCTTTCACTCACTTCATTCACTCCTGCATTCTCCGCTGGCCCGTCCTGACCCCGCTGTGCCCCCAGATGGCCGCCAAGCTCCTGGAGAAGCAGCTGGAGGTGACGCGGAAGAAGAACGCCCACCTGCAGGTTCCTCTCAAGATCTGCAAGTTCTGTACCTTCAAGACAGAGAGCATGATGGTGATGGAGCGTCACTTGGAGTCACCGCACATGGTCAACTACACCTATAAATGCAACTTCTGTGAATTTGAGACTCGGGGACCACAGGTGAGGGGTGATGTGGTTGATTATGTACGCTGACTCTACCACACGACTCATTTATACCTCTGCAAACCCCCCACAGCCTAACCTGACCTTCCTAACCTAACATAACCCTAACTTAATTAACAATGTACACTGACTCTACCACACAGTTCATTTAAGACTGCAGAAACTATCCCACACTGTCACCTCCCACCTCTGCAAACACTCCACAGCCTAACCTAACCTAACCAAACCCTAACTTAATCAACAACCTCACAATCTCGCAACCTCACAATCAAATTAACTCTCCATAACCTAACCTAACCTAAACCTAATGAACAATCTACACTACCCCAACCACACAACCCTTTTAACCCACCACCACACCACTAACCCTTCACAACCTAACCTAACCTAACTTAACCCTAACATAACCCAACGCAACCCTAATCAACACTAACGCTACCTCACAACTGGCTTAACCCTTCACCACCCTAACCTAATCAACAATATACACCACCCCTACCACACAACCACTAACCAGACACCCCCAATCCTCCGCAGGTAATCCTCTTCCACATGGAGGCGGAGCACAACACGAGGGGGCGGCTGGAGAGGGCACCGGCGTTCTTCCAGTGCTCCCTCTGCCCCTACGAAGACAACAACAAGTCCAAGATGACAAGGCATTCCTTCTCCTGCAGCAAGAAGTACAAGCCGGAGAAGAACTGCGAACTATTGGACTGGGAGCCGCCCGCCAAAATTCCCAAGGTATTACATGTACGTCATCAACCGCGCCCTTTTTTGTACCCTAAGCCTATACCTGACCTTACTGTGCCTTGGCTTAACCTTTATTTTTAACCCTCCACCTTTTTTTTGTGTTTTGCTTTCTTGGTGTTTTATTTTTTTCTGTTGTTCTTTGCTGTTTTCGTGATTTTTGTTGTTGATTTGTTGGTTTCTTTCTTTCTTTGCTTTATTCTTTGGTTTTTTAGTTCCTTCTGTGTTTATTTATTTATTTTATTTATCTGTTTTCTTTGTACCCTCTTAAATCCTGCTCTATTTTGTTATTTATTCTATTTTTTTGGTTCATTCTTGCATTCTTCCTTTACTTTACCTGTTTTTGTATCGTATCCTTTGCTTTTCCTCTTCCAAGTCCCTATTTCCCCATCTTTATTTATGTATTAAGTTCCCTTTGGCCCATTAATAGTGTCATTTTGTTGGTTCTGTTGGTATTAATGATTTTGTTAGAGTTAGTGAAGGTGTAAGAGAGAGAGAGAGAGAAAGAGAGACCTCACACTTATTACTTGATAGAAATGTAAAGGTTAGGTTAGGTTAGGTTGTCACTCGATAGAAATGGAGAAGGTTTATATAATTTCTGTGGAGTAAGGTATTGCTGTGCTTTATAACAACAGCAGCAGCAGCAGCAGCAGCAGTAAGTAGTGAGTAATGCAGCCAATAGACACTGTAGCGTAGTGGTTGAAGAATGAAGAAGTGTAGAAGATGTAGAGAAATTTATAACTTGTAGAAGAATAGATAAAGTAGAAGAAATAGAAACAAAGTAAAAAAAAATGAAGTAAAAGTAGATCAAAATTGAAGAAATAATGAAAAAAAGGATAGTTAAAGTAAATAAAACACAAGAAATAAAAAGAATAATATATAAAAACATAGTAAAAAGAAATAAAATACTAAAAATACAAGAAATAGTAAAAAAAACCACACTTCAAAATCACAAAATAGACAAAGTAACAAAAACAATAACAAACAAACCAACCAACAAGTACCAAACAAACTCTGATAAGCTCCCTCCCCCCCCACCAGCACCACAGACCAGCTAACACCCCCCTTCCCCCTCCCCACCTGCCCCAGATCCACCGGGGCCGCCCTAACACGCTGGGCAAGGCATTCGAGCCCGTCAAGATGCCTAACCTGCTACCCAAGAACCTGGCGGGGATGAACATAAGCATTCAGTCTCCTGGGGGCACCAACCTCCTGCCCTCCTCCACTGTGTCCATAGCGGCCGGCAGGGGGCGCGGCCGTCCTGTGGGGTCCTACAAGAATCCCGGCCCTCTACCCAGTCAGGCTCGGGGTATTAATACTGGTGGGTGTGCTTGGGGTTTGTGTGTTTACGTACGTGTGTGTGTGTGTGTGTGTTTGTGTGTGTGTGTTGTTGGTTTATGTTTCTTTTCTGGTTTCTACTTGTGTGTGTGTGTGTGTGTGTGTGTGTGTGTGTGTGAGAGAGAAATAGAGAAAGTTTATGGGTAAGTTAGTAAGTGAGAGAAAGAGAGAGATTAGGTGTGTGTATGAGCGAGCGAGAGAGAGAGAGAAAGGTTATGTGTGAGTTAGTGAGTGAGAGAAAGCGATGTTAGGTGTGTGTGTGTGTGAAAGATAGAGAAATAGAGAGAGAGAGAGAGAGAATGTTAGGTATGTGTTTGTTTGAGATAAAAAAAATAGAGAAAAAGAGAGAGAGAGGAAATAAAATAGATAGCAGTGACGTGTTTCTCATGCGTGTTTTTTCCCTCCCGGTGGCTGTTCCTCCTCGCCCGCTGTGTGTGGGTGTGGCGGAGCAGTCAGTACGGGTTCCCTGCTCTACACCAACCGCGGCACCACCACCACCACCACAGTCCAAGGCTCAGGATCACAGTTCACCCTCGGCAATCAGATGTTCCACGTGAGTCTGTGTGTGCGTGTGCGTGTGTGTGTGTGTATGTGTGTGTGTGTGTGTGTGTGTGTCCTGTCTTATTCTGCTACCCTCCTGTCTTATTCTGCTACCCTCAAACCCCCTCCTGTTCCTTCCAAACCTCCATTTTCTTTATGTAATGGTGTTTTTTCCTTTATTTTTGTCATCCTTCTTGTGTGTGTGTGTGTGTGTGTGTGTGTGTGTGTGTATATGTGTGTGTGTGAGTGGCAGAACATAACACAACAAGTTTCCTATATGTACTGGTGTTTTTTCCTCTATTTTTGTCACCCCTCCTGTGCGTGCGTGTGTGTGTGTGTGTGTGTGTGTGTTAGCAGTAGAACACAGAACAACCCAAAAGAGTAGAGACAGTACCTATTTCATTAAGTCTTCCCCGATACACCCCATTGCTTCCCAGAGTGAGCAAACCATCTTTTTCCCCGTCTTTCTCCCAGTCCACTGCGAGGGTCCAGCGAATCCTGCCGTCCTCCTCCTCCTCCTCCCCTGTCAGCCTTATACCGGGTCTAGGGGCCTCCTCCTCCATCACTATTCAGGTGAGTTGGGCTGGGGGAGGGTGGGAGGGGGGGAGGGATGGGTTGGTCAGGGGGTGGGTGGGTGGTGTGGTATGATGTGGTAAGGGAGGGTGGTAAGGAGTGTGAAGTGATAGAGAAGGTAAAGAAATAAAAGGTTGTATTAATTTAGTTTATTTCTGGTATGGTTTGAGGGATGGGTTGGTCAGGGGGTGGGTGTTGTGGTGTGGTAGGGAAGGGTGTGGTGTGGTATGTTGTGGTGTGGTGTGGTAGGGGAGGGTGGTAAGGAATGCAAAGTGATAGAGAAGGTAAAGAAATAAAAGGTTGTATTAATTAGGTTAGTTTATTTCTGGTATGGTTTGAGAAAGATGCATTTATTATTCTTTTATGCAATATATTAACTTTATCACTGCTGTTTGCTCCATCTTTCCTTAATAACCAATCACTCTACAACATCTTTCCTTGTTCCATAGTGACATAAAACCTTTCAGCTCTAGAAATTACAAACTATACTCTTCTTCCATGCCTTTCTTTTGCCACAGATGTTGGTAAAGACTTCATGCATTGTTAGTCATGTTAATTGTCTCATATCACAACAAAAGAGTACTTGAAATGACTAAAAATATTATAAAAACAGCACCTCTACTAATCATACCCATGAAACCTTACTTCCCTGCCTTGCCTCATTTTACTATCTATTGCCTACTTACTTTACTATCTATTTACTACTACTTACTTTTACTTACTTTACTATCTATTTACTACTACTATTGCCTCATTTTACTATCCATCCCTCTACTGTCTCATCTCACCATCCTATCCTCACCACCATTCCTGTCACTCCCTACACACCATCTTTATCCATTCCTCACCACCTCACCTCACTATCCTATCCCTACCACCTCATCCTACTATCCTTATCCATCTTTACTGTCTCATCTCACCATCCCATCCACACTTCACCTCTGTCACTCCCTACACACCATTTTTATCCATACCTCACCACCTCACCTCACTATCCTATCCTTGCCTCACCTCATCCTACTATCCTACTATCCTTATCCATCCCTACTGTCTCATCTCACCATCCCATCCTCACTTCACCATCCCTGTCACTCCCTACACACCATCTTTATCCATTCCTCACCACCTCACCTCACTATCCTATCCGTCCCTACCACCTCATATCACCCCTTCAACACCCCCTCACCACCCCGTCCCTCCCCATATCCTATCCGTCCCTACCACCTTATATCACCCCTTCAACACCCCCTCACCACCCCGTCCCTACCACCTCATATCACCCCTTCAACACCCCTTCAACCACCCCATCCCTCCCCAGAGCGTACAAAGCAAAGGGGGAAACACCAAGTCCCCGCAGCAACCCAGCATCTCCATCACCCCGCTGCCCCGCGCCGGCCAGCAGATATCCCAGGGCTCCAGCACCAAAGGGTCTTCTCAGGGTCGAGGGGACTCCGGAGGAAACCCGTCCTTTGTTATATGCGAGATCTGTGACGGGTATATTAAGGTGAGTGAGTGTGTGGGGTCTTTTTAGGGTGTTTTTGGTGTTTTTAGGGTGTTTTTCTGTTTTTTTAGGGTTTTTTTTTGTGTTTTTAGGGTCTTTCTTGTTTTTTTAGGGTCTTTTTGTGTTTTTGGGTCTTTTTCTTGTTTTTAGGGTTTTTTTCTGTGTTTTTAGGGTCTTTTTCTATGTTTTTAGGATCTTTTTCTGTGTTTTGAGTGTTTTTTTCTGTGTTTTGAGTCTTTTTCTGTGTTTTGAGTCTTTTTCTGTGTTTTTAGGGTCTTTTTTCTGTGTTTTTAGGGTCTTTTTCTGTGTTTTTAGGGTCTTTTTCTGTGTTTTTTGGGTCTTTTTCTGTGTTTTTAGGGTCTTTTTTCAGTTTTTAGGGTCTTTTCTTGTTTTTAGGGTCTTTTCTTGTTTTTAGGGTCTTTTTCTGTGTTTTTAGGGTTTTTTTCTTGTTTTTAGGGTCTTCTGTGTTTTTAGGGTCTTTTTCTGTGTTTTTAGGGTCTTTTTGTTTTTAGGGTCTTTTTTTGTTTTTAGGGTCTTTCTGTGTTTTTAGGGTTTTTTTCTGTGTTTTTAGGGTCTTTTTCTGTTTTTAGGGTCTTTTTCTGTTTTTAGGGTCTTTTTCTGTGTTTTTAGGGTTTTTTTCTGTGTTTTTAGGGTCTTTTCTGTGTGTTTAGGGTCTTTTTCTGTGTGTTTAGGGTCTTTCTGTGTTTTTAGGGTCTTTTTCTGTGTTTTGGGGGTCTTTTCTTGGGTATGTTAAGGTGAGTGTGGTAGGGTGGTCTGTGGGGGTCTTTCTGTTTTTTTTGGGGGGGTCTTTTTTGGGGTGTATTTATTTGAGTGTTCTAGGGCTTCTTGTAGGGTCTTTTGGGGTGTTTAGGGGGTCTTTTTTAGGGGTTCTGTGTAGGTTTTCAGGGGTTGTGTATGTTTCAGGGATTTTAAGGGTGGTTTAAGGGAGGGAAGGTGAAATGTTTAGCTTAAGAGGAGTGTGTTGTAGTGTGTCCGTGCTGTGTTGTACTTCATTCACCTCACTCATCTCCCTCTCCTCTCCCTCTCCCTCTCTCTCCGTCTGACAGGACCTTGAACAGCTGCGCAACCACATGAACCTGATCCACAAGGTCAAAATCCACCCCAAGATGATCTACAACCGACCTCCGCTCAACTGCCAGAAATGCCAACACCGCTTCTTCACTGACCAGGTAAGGGATGTCAACACCAACACCATCAACACCAACACAAACAACACCATTTCATTCAGTACTCACTTTCTGACCACCAACACCAACAGATATATGGTTTTGGTTATGATTTATTGGTGTTGTGGTGTTGTTATGGTGTATACGTGTGTGTGGTGTTGTAATGGTGTGTTTGTCTCAGGGTCTGGAGCGTCACCTGCTGGGGACACACGGCCTGGTCACCTCGTCCATGCAGGAGGCGGCCAACAAGGGCAAGGATGCTGGCCGCTGCCCCATCTGTGGCAAGGTGGGTCCTCTCTCCCTCCCTCCCTTCCTTCTACCTCCCTTCCTTCCTTCCTTCCTTCCTTCCTTCCTTCCTTCCTTCCTTCCTTCCTTCCTTCCTTCCTTCCTCTCTCCCTCCCTCCCTTCCTCTCTCCCTCTCCCTCTCCCTCTCCCTCCCTCTTTCCCTCCCTCCTTCCTTTCCTTCCTTCCTTCTTTCCTTCCTTCCTTCACAATTTTATGCTCTATATCCTCAATATCATGTTTATATCTTTATTAAGAGCGTTTTCATTCTCTTGCCTTTTAATTTTCTCCTATTTTTTGTAACTTTCAATCAATATTCTCTACTGCACACTAAAAAATTACCTCACCAACCTCACATCACAAACTTAAACACCCCTGACTGACCCTTGACCCTTGACCCCTGATGACCCCCCCTCCCCCTGCCTTGCCCTCAGGTGTTCCAGTGGAAGCTCCTGAACCACGTGAGTAGGGACCACAAGATGACCCTGAAGCCGGCCCACCTGTCTTACAAGTGTACCGTCTGCACCGCCACCTTCAACATGTACCGCCTCTTTGAAAACCACGTGTACTCAGCCCACTCGGTCGTCAACAAGAACAAGGAGGGCAGCAAGAAGCAGAGCAGTGGGGGTGAGATAGAGATAGAGACAGATGGGGAGAGGGGAGTGATTTTGGGAAGAGATGGGGGGAAGGGAGTGTTGAGGTGGTGTGTGTTAATATACTGAGTGAGTGAGGGGATAGGAAAGGGTGTGTGTGTGTGTGTGTGTGTGGGTGGGGAAGGTGACTGTAGTTTCTATATATTGTCCGTGTGTGTGGGCTATGTTACTGAGAGAGAGAGAGAGGGAGTGAGTGAGTTTATATGTGTGGCAGTGGTGTGTGACTGTGGTTTATAAACATACTGTGGCGCTGTGGACTGTTATGTGATGTGAGGGAGAGAGAGAGAGAGAAAGGTTATGAGTGAGTGAGAGAAAAGGTTATGCAAGACAAAGAGAGCAGGTTAGGTGTGTGTGAGAGAAAGAAAGAGCATATGAGAAAAACCTACACTTACACACACACACACACACACACAGACAGACAGACACGTACATACTAAAGGTCTTCCCTCCCTCCCTCCCTCCCTCCCCTCAGGTTCCTCTGACTCGCCGCTCAAAATCAACGACGAGATCACCATCATTCCACAACCAGTCGTCGGCAAGTCCAAGAGTTCGTCCTCCAACACCAACAGCACCTCCTCCTCCACCACCACCACCTCCTCCTCCTCCTCGTCCTCCTCCAATTCCTCCTCAGACAAACTCTCCTCCTCTAAAAAGTGTGACAGCTCTACGGTGAGTGTTGGCGGTGTGTGTTGCGGGGCGGCCGTGTCTTGCTGGGGATGGAAGGGCTCTGTGTTCATTGATGGGAGGTTAGAGGGCTTCAGTTTGTGTTTATCTATATGGTGGTGTGTGATTTGTCGATTTCACATTGGTTGAATTGTTCTTTGCCAGTTATTTTGTCTTTAGCGGGTGTTCTTTATCTTTGCAAATGACTACGTTGATTATACTTGTGTTTATACAAAGGCATACACCAATCTATCTAACTATTCTTAGTGGAATATTAATGAATTGTTCAAATGTTAAGTTTGTACACACACACAGAGACAGAGAGACCATCACTAACCTTGCGTCTGTCCTTGCAGCCCACCATGAGCAAAGAGATCACCATCACCAAGGTCGGGTCTCGGCCGACACGGCGCAGCGGCGGCGGCGGCGTGGAGGTGATCAGCCTGGATGAGTCCCCCAAGAAGTCCAGCGGGTCCGAGAGCAGCAGCAGCAGCAGCAAGAAGCGAGCACACAAGGACGGCGTGGGGAACAACACCAAGAAGGCGAGGACGAGCAGCTAATGTGTGGCAGTGCGGCCCGGGGGGGGGAGGGGGACAGCTGGCTCAAAGTGTTGTTGTTGTTGTTGTTGTGGCGGCGGCGGCGGCAGCCAAGTGACACAGACACACCGACGCCGAGCCACGGTGACCCCGGGCAGGGAGGGAGTGTGCGTGACGCTGTGACCCGTGTGCGCGTTTCTTGGTGGTTTATTTAATCCTCGACGCCACGCCTGGAGGGGCGGCTGTGGCACTGCGGCGGCGGCGGCGGCGGCAGTGGCCCGGCTGGTGAGGCGCCGCTGCCCTCCACCACACCTGTGATTGGCCACCTGCCACAGGAACACCAACACCCGGGATGGACCACTTGGCACCGGTGGGAACTGCTGCCACACTCCACCTTGAGGCCACCCACACTGCTGAACATTGTGGATGACACCACCACCACCACCACCACAGCCAGGCAGTGTCCGTCTGTCTGTCTGTCTGAGCTGGCTGGGGCCGGCCACCGCTCCATCAGATGCACTGGGCGGCGTGGAGGCAGACACGGCCACAGCCTCTCGTCTCCGGCCGGTGAGCGACGGGTGGTGTGGACTGTCCGGTGCACACTGAGACAGAGAGAGAGAGGGAATCAAGAGTGTCAGTGTCAGTAACTCACTCACTCACTCATACTTTCCATTATAAATCATTCTGTAATCAATTATTTTCAAGTATTGTTTCATTTCTTTTGTCATTTCATTTTCCTCATTATATCCTTCAGTTATTTTTTCTGTTCACGTTTTGTTTCTTGACACAGACAAAGTGCGCAGTCACAGGGAAGATTGTTACTTTTTGGTCTACCAGGAGCTTCTTACACACACACACACACACATTCAATCACTTCTCTCTGTATATTATTATTTAATTGTAGCATTACAATTCTTTCTTTAACCGAGACAAATCATGAGCCAAAGTTCCCTTCACTTATTTATTTTCTCGCTAACACGGCAAGCATCATGACAAGTTTGAATCACCAGTTGTATTGAATTCACACGGCAAGACAAAACAAAAAAACAACGCAGGAATAATGTAGCGTTTGCATCTGAGGAAGAGAAGACATGATGGATGATGGATGATGGGTGGATGTGATGGAGTGAGGCAGACAACATTCAGGTACATCATTAAGAGCTGTGGTGTGGTGTGGTGGGGGGAGGGAGGGAGAGAGTGTGTGAGGCAGGAAGAGGTGGTGAGGGGCCCAGTCAGATGAATCATGAGTTAGCTGTGAGGGGAGGCTGACTACCTTGTGTCCGGTGAGGAGGGGAAGAAGGTTGGTGGAGGTGTTCACTGTTTGTATAGAAAGAAAAGACAATATTTACATGCAATAGTTACGAATGTTAGTTTGGGAAGGTGAGCGGCAAACATCCATCCGTGTGAGTGTCGATGAGGGAAAAGGTGACAAAATCCCAGAAATTAGTAAGTTATTGTTGGAATGAGATAAGGAGACAAAAATCTCTGTCACCAGTGTTGTAGTGAATGAGTGTGTTGAAGTGATAGTGAAAGTTGTCCATGAATGCTTGATGGTAACAGTTCTGCTGCCGAGACACGGACAGGAGTCACTCTCACTATTGTCTACTGTTTGCTGTTCAATCAAATCTGACTTCACCTCATCAAAGAAAACTTAACATACTTCATTCAGTAAAAAGCTCCACCATAATGAGTCAACACATAATTCAACAAGAGCAAGTCATTACTACCTGAAGGAGAGTAAGGATTTCCGCACGTCACCAGCCGTCATTCAGCTTGTCCCTCAACGCAGCAAGTCCCCAGGGAGCAGCAGCAGCAGCAGCAGCAGCGGTGGGCGCCTCTCCCTTGCCTCACCAGTGTGGGGTCTGTGGCACCACACACCAGGACAGCCGGCCTCTCTCCCCCGCCCAGCCCCGCCCCGCCCCGTCAAGCAGCACAGACTTTTCTCAGGTGCCGGCTGCTGCCACGCTGGCTGGCTGGCTGGCTGGCTGGCTGGCTGACTGCAGGTGGAGGAGGGTGTTGGTGCAGCAAACACCTGCCTTGTGAGGGAAGAAAAGAAGGAAGGAACCTCAGTGTGAAGGACATAACCTCAGTCTGTGTGCGTGTTGTGTGTAGAAACGCAAAAAACAAAACAAAACAAAGAACGAGATTGATTGAACAAAAGCCTGTGGTAAAAAGTCAAAGAATAAA
>CM035197.1:23048083-23054486 GCA_020233015.1 Callinectes sapidus | reverse complement strand
GAGAGAGAGAGAGAGAGAGAGAGAGAGAGATGTGGAAAGGAGAGGAATAAGGAAAATGGAAAGAGAGAGAGATGGGAGAGAAAAATCTGATGAAGAGGGAAACAGGAGAGAAAAAAAGAAAATAGAAAAAAAGAAGGGACAAAAGGGAAAAAAGAGGAAAAAAAGAAGAAAATGAGAAGCAGGAGAGAGGGAAAAAACTGGAAAATGAGATAGGGAAAGAGGAATTAGGAAAAAAATTAGAAAATAAGGAAATAAGGAAAAAAACACAAAATAAAGGAACAAAAAAGGAGAGGAAAAGGAAAAAATAAATGAAAGTAAAGGAAAATAAGGTAAAGGAAAAAAAAGAAGGAAAAATACTCATAAACACCCCCCTCCCCCCCTTTTTTTTCCTCTATGGGAATGGAATGTACAAATAAGAGAGAGGGAGAGAGAGAGGAAAAGAGAGAGAGAGAGGGACATGAAAGGATGCTACAAAAAATTACACGGTTTTTAAGTAAGCATATTAAGTGAGGGAGTGTTTGGGAGGGAGAGAGAGAGAGAGAGAGAGAGAGAGAGAGAGAGTGGGAGTGAGGGAACATAAGTCAGCTGCCGCCTTGTTAAGTATAAAATAGTTTAGTTTCCCGTCTGCTGCACTGAGTTGTCACCATCACCAGCTGCACCACCTGTTTTGTACCTCATTCACCATCTTTGTGTCACCACCTGTTCAAATATACCCTAAATATGATGGAATACTTGTCAACCATCTGTCTATCTCCAGCTGTCATCACACATAAAACCAGCTGCACTGTAATGGAATACTTGTCAACCATCTGTCTATCTCCAGCTGTCATCACACACAAAACCAGCTGCACTGTAATGGAATACTTGTCAACCATCTGTCTATCTCCACCTGTCATCACACACAAAACCAGCTGCACTGTAATGGAATACTTGTCAACCATCTGTCTATCTCCAGCTGTCATCACACACAAAACCAGCTGCACTGTAATGGAATACTTGTCAAACCATCTGTCTATCTCCAGCTGCCGTCACACACAAAACCAGCTGCACTGTAATGGAATACTTGTCAACCATCTGTCTATCTCCAGCTGCCATCACACACCAAACCAGCTGTCCCAAGGCTACACCAACACCATTCCTCCTGTCAACAACTGCTACCAAACATTACCAGCTGTCAGATACCCACAACACTAATACCAGCTGTTCCTTTCTACTACCTAACCTTTGTGTCAGCTGCCAAGGAGTCACAGTAGCTGCACACACTCCACCTGCCAAACACACACCAAAAACACCAATCCTAACCTCACTTCCTCATCTTTTTAACCTTACCAGCTGCCGGAGACACAAATATCACCACCACAGCAACACACAGGACTGCTGCACCACCACCCAGATAAACCCAAGACACACATCAGGCTTGGACAGACACACACACGTACACACACACACACCACGGACAGCAATCAGTGTACGGACGGAGCGTGTGTGAAGGCAGACACTCGTAAAAGCAAGACAAACTCAACTCAACTGAAGGCACATTGTAAGACACCACGAAGGTTAAGAATACTCAAAGGCGATGGTACTTAGATGCAGGGCCAGGGGAGTGCCAAGGGACAGTGCCAGGTGCCCGACTAGCAAGGGGAGTGACGGAAGGAACGCATGAGGGGCACCAGCAGGGAGGGGGGGCCAGCCTGACGCAAGAATGGATGCTGTAGGAGTTCAAAGGCTGTGGCTCGTTGTCCTGGGTCCCTCACAAGCATCTTCTCCAGGAACCCTTGCAGACGTGGAGAGATCTGTGGGGGTGTGGGTGTGGGTGTGGCTCAGATGGGTGTGGCTTGGTTACGGGTGACAATAACGCACACACACACACACACACACACATGCTATACCCACTCCTACTGAATCCTCACAGAAAAAGTTAAATGTATAAATAAATAGGTACATATATGGATAAATGGGTAAAAAGATACATTATATTCGCACATAAAGATAAACAAAATGACAATAAGAAAAGAAAACTAAAAATGCAAAGCCATAACAAAAACAAACACTCCCTCACACAAACACACACAATAAAACATACACGGAAATACAAAACTAAAATAAAGAGAGAGAAAAAGAGAGAAAAAACGAAACACAACAAAACACACAAACACACACAATTAAACATACACAGAAATACAAAACAAAAATAAAAAGAGAGAAAAAGAGAGAAAAAACAAAACACAACAAAACACACAAACACACACAATAAAACATACACGAAAATACAAAACAAAAATAAAGATAGAAAAAGAAAGAAAAAAACGAAACACAACAAAACACACAAACACACACAATAAAACATAAACAGAAACACAAAACAAAAATAAAGATAGAAAAAGAAAGAAAAAAACGTAACACAACAAAACACACAAACACACACAATAAAACATACACGAAAATACAAAACAAAAATAAAGAGAGAGAAAAAGAAAACAAAACGAAACACAACACAAACACACACACATACCTTTTGCGAGTTCTTCAGTTTGGGGGGCGGCATATCTCTTATCCTCCGCATGGCCTGTAGGGGCGGCTCGTTGAAGAAGGGCGGTTCTCCATCCACCATTTCAATCACCATGATGCCCAGCGACCAAATATCCACCTCAGGACCGTAGGGGAGGCGGGAGATCACCTCGGGAGCCATCCAGTAAGGGGTGCCAACCAGCGACTTCCTCTTGGGCAGCTCCTGGGACACTTGCGCACAAAACCCAAAGTCCGAGAGCTTTACCTGGCGTGGGAAGGGAGTGAGGTTAGGTTAGGGAGAGAGAGAGAGGGGGTAATGGTGTATAATTAATGTGAATACACCAGAGACATGTAGAGGTACAGACGGCTTTGGTACGTACCCTTCCGTCACTGGCCAGAAGAATGGAGTCGCTCTTGATGTCCCTGTGGATGACGCCCTGAGAGTGGAGGTACGCCAGGGCCTTCAGACACTGCCGACACACCTGCGGAGGGAACGGCAGGTGAACGCAGCGCCACAGTAGCATATTAACACGAAATAACGGTAATTTATTGACGTAACGCTAAGTAATAAACACTCACTTAACAACACAGTCCTAAAACAACGAAATCTTAACAAACATCGACAAGAAGGATAAAAGGAGATAATTAAAAGGAGTACATTTAAGTCTTTAGCCAGTAGAATCCTTTGAGATGACTGAGTTAAGGTGAAAGATCTGTTTGCTAATATAGAAGACAAACCAACAAAAACTAATAAACTAATCAACCCTCACCGTTGCGATCTGCTCCTCATCCATCCTGGCGTGGGTGACGATATCCGTAAGAGCACCTCCCTCCAGGAACTCCATCACCACCCACAGCTCGTCCTCCACCAGGAAGGAGTTGTACATCTCCACAATGTTGGGGTGGTGGTAGTCCCTCATTATCACCACCTCGTTGAACAGAAGCTCTCGTCTCTGCTGCTTTCTCAGGTCCATCTTCTTCACTGCCACCTGGGGAGACACGGACAGTGAGGGGGGGGGGGAAGAGGGGAGGAATAGAGGATGATACAGTTAGTCAGAGAAAGAAAGAGGGAGAAAATAAAGGATGATAAGGGTAGAGAAAGGAAGAAGACAGGAAGAGGGAGGAATAGAGAATGATAGAGCCAGAGAGGGAGAGAGAGAGGAAGAGGGAGAAATAGAACATGCTAGCTACATAACCAGAGTAAGGAAGAAGATGGGGAGGGAGGAAATAGACAAAGAGAGAGAGAAAAACATGGATTTAGCTATAGACAAAGGGAAAGATAAGTGAGGGAGAGAGGGAGGGAGAGAGAGAGAAAGGAGACATATAGAGAAACACGGCCATACAGCACCTGTCTGCCGGTGTCCCTGTCGCTGGCAATGCACACTATGCCAGTGGATCCCTCGCCAATCTTGATGAAGTTGTCCAGGTTGTAACGAGGGTCGCCGGGGTTCACCACCATCTGCAGGGTGGCTCGGAACTGTGGGGGAGGAGGAGGAGGAGGTGATGGAGGTGGTGATGGTGGTGAAGGAGGTGGTGATGGTAGTGATGGAGGTGATGGAGGTGCAGTGATGGGTAGAAATGACTCATATTCGCTCACACCTCAGTTTTTTATCGTTCTTCTCCTATTTCTTGTTCTTTATGTATGGTGATGTCTGATAATGTTTCTCCCTCTCTTCCCACTAACTCCTTAACCTTGAGGGGACTGGCAAATTAGTAGGCTTTTTAATTTCACTGTTTTTCCCTCCCTTTGGCTGGCTTCTCTGTATTATATAAAAAAAAACTACATTATATTTAGATTCTTCTCATGACCACACACACACACACACACACACAGACACACACACACTTACCTGTTCGTGGGAGAGTCGTTGCTGGTCATGTTGTTTGCTTGCCGAGTGGTGAGTGGAGGAGGGCGGCGGAGGAGCACCACTGTACCCACTCGTTGGTGACTTCCCAGGTAGACTAGTGGTGGTGGTGTTGTTATTACCAAGCGCGGCGGCGGTGGTGGGGGTCGTCGGGGCGGAGGACGACGACGTGGAGTTCTGCAGGTGGTGGTGTGGCGCTGCGTTGCCTCCACCCCCACCTGCGTCCTTCCCACCGTCACCACTGGCCTTGCGTTCTCTCAGAGTGGCGGGGTTGTAGCGGTTGCCATTGTAATCCTGCTGGTAGTGCTGCTGCTGCTGCTGCTGCTGCTGGTAATACTGCTGCTGTTGGTACTGCTGGGGGTGGTGAGGGTGGTGGTGGTGCATGGAGGGGGAGGTGGGGCCGGCAGGGGTGGTTGAGGTGGTGGATGGGGGCGGGGGAAGGTGGCTGGATGGGGAGGCCTGGTCTGGGGTAGGTGCTGGAGGCTGTGTGAGGGAAGGGTTAGGTTAGGTTAGGTTAGGTTAGGTTAGGTTAGGAGTGTGTTTGGAAAGGGAGATTGGATACAGGAAAGGAGTGAATAAAGATAGGATGGAAGAGAGAGAGAAAATGGAGAAAATAGAATAGGAATTGGAGAGGAGAGGATAAATGGAGGATGGAGGAAGGAAGAGAAGGAAGGGAGGAAGAGAGGGAGGAATGGAGGTAGGGAGGGAGGAAGGAGAGAAAGGGAACAAACAGGCAAATGGTAAAAAAAACATGCCAACAAACATTTCAATATGCATAAAAAGGAATAAAAAATGAATTAAAAAGGGGAACTAAGACCTAAAGGAATGATGCAAGCTATTCCATTAACTGAGGGACCTGAAACACTAACTACCATTCCTTTAAGGGGGTGGAAGATCAGCATTCCTTTGGGGTCTCTAACTAACGGAGGAAATATATATAATGACAATTGCAATAGAAAATACTTGACAAAATGCAACTTTTTTGGGGGGAAATGCATGAAGAAATGATAGATAAATAAATAAAGTAATGGTTTTCTTAGTAATAGTAATAATAATAATAATAATAATAATAATAATAATAATAATAGTCTTGTAATAAGGTAAACATACAATATGCACAGAGAGAGAGAGAGAGAGAGAGAGAGAGACAGAGAGAGAGAGAGAGAGAGAGAGAGAGAGAGAGAGAGAGAGAGAGAGAGAGAGAGAGAATATTACAAGACCACATAAAAAGAGCATCATTTTTCAAACAGTCTCGAAAACACAAAACAAACACAAAACAAACATAAACAAACACAAAACAAAAACACATTACCCACAGACCAACACACCCACCAGAACCTCACATGCACACACGCACAAACACACGTACAAACGCACAAGACACCACACACGCACGGACAAACATTCAATAATTACCTTAGCATACAACTGGGAGTGGGGGGGCAGGTGGTGGGGGGGTGAGGCCATTCTCTGCACCCCATGAGGAGGGGGGGGAGGGGGCAGCTGCTGGGAGGGGGCAGGGTGGGGGTGGTGGTCCTGGGAGGGGTGGGGGGGGAGGGGGAGGGCATGGAGCTGGGTCTGTGAGGTGTGGTGGGGAGGGGGGTGGTGGCCAGGGGGTAGTGGCTGTGGTTTCCTTTGGTGATGGTGCTGGGTGGGGGGCATCTGGGGGTGTGGGGGGGTGAAGTGGGGGCCGTTGTGGTGTGGGGGGTGGGGGGGTGGACCATTGGAGGGGTCTGTGGGTAGCTGGGCTGGGGGGCGGCCTCCCTGGTGGTTGGGGTGAGAATATATTAGGTTAAGAATTGCGATTAATCTCTCTTATCTTATCTATGATGTTTGGGTTTGAAAGTGTTGTATCTTGGTGTTCTATAAATGTTTGTTTTGGGTGTCCTTCCCTCTACTGTATTATCTTATCTGTTCTTTCATTATCTTCATCTTATTTATTCTTGTCTGTTCTTTTATCACCTCAATTCTTATCTCTCCTATAAATAAATAAATGTTTGTGACCATCTAAAATACTTCTTTATCACAGA
>CM035197.1:23005583-23043083 GCA_020233015.1 Callinectes sapidus | reverse complement strand
CCCTTGAGTGCCAGCAGGTGGAGGCACTGGCGATACTCTCTGAAAATTGATTAAGGTTCCGCTGTTCTTCGCTCATTTTGGGGATTTCTTCGTTCGGTTTGAGTTTGGGTTTATGGAAGTTGTAATGCTTTTTTGTGTGTGTGTTTGTGAGTTGTTATATATAGTTGTGGTGTTTTTGAGTGTATGGATGGTGTGTGTGTGTGTGTGTGTGTGTATGGAGGGTTTTGCAGGGTGTATGTAGCGCGTTATGTGATGTGATGTTATGTCAGTGTAGTTTGATAAATGTTTTCATCGTTTCTGCAACTCGTTAGAATATAATATGAAGAGGATAAGTGAGTAAATGTAAGAGAGAGAGAGAGAGAGAGAGAGAGAGAGAGAGAGAGGGAGAGAGAGAGAGAGAATATCCATTACAACTACGCATATCGAAGGTTCTGAAACATATAAAAACCTCTCATTATATATTTAATTAATCTGAACACTGAAAACAAGATAAGATACCATAACTTTCCCCTCACAGACACACAGACACACAGACAGACAGACGTACTTCTCACCCTCACAGCATTCATCTCCATATACAGCAACATAAATCTTTCATTCCACACACACACACACACAGACAGAGAGAGCCATACCATGTTACTTCCATACAACATTCACTCCCATTGTAAAAGTACTGGGAAAGGAGGAAATAAAGTGTCTAACTATCCCCACACGCCAAGTTATAAGGTACAAAAAGAGAGGGAAGGGGGGGAGGGGCGGAAAAAACAAGTGATATAATATGTAATAGCATATATATATATCTTACTGTTGAAATGTGCCTCTAGAGGTACTAATATTAACCCATAGGGAATGAATAAGTATAAGGGCGCACAGTTTCCCTTGTTCCAATCCTCCTTACTAAGCAAAGAAGGGATAGAATAGTAACTCTCTTAAAATGTAGATAGATATTTGGGAGTGATAATGGTTATATAGTATTTTCCTCCTTTCTAGTGAGAGTTTTAAACATTTTCTGTGTTGCATTATTGCTGTCTAGAGCCTGGTACACAGTGACACACAGACAGACACATTATTATCACTCTACATCTCAAGTGTTCTGTAGTAGTAATAGTGACAGTGAAAGCATGAATCTGTGGTGAGTGTGTGGTGATGCATGACCAGTGTGTGCGTGTGTGTGTATATGCAATGAAGGAACACCTCTACACCTGGTAGCCAACACAATACACCTTCAAAAATTATAATAATGACAATAATAGCATAAATAATAACATGATAATAATAATAATTTTTTGACTGCCTGTATGAAGTGAAGGAAGGATAACTAGATAAAAAACATTCCTATAACAGACATTAATATGCTGAAGTGTTCACATTAACTTCAAAGAACTATTAATACAAACTATATACTATTCCTATAAACTGGTAAAACACAAAACATTCAATAATTTCATCAAGAATTCAGTAAAAACTCAGTTAACTCTTTCACTGCAATATGAGGCAATTAACAACATCACTAACAATGCATGAGATCTTTACCAGCATCTGTGAGAAAGGGAGCAATGAAAAAGAGAATATATTTTGCAATTTCTACCCAGTTTCAAGGTAATGGTAGGTTCAGGTAACTCTGGAACAAGTAAAGATATTGTAGAGGGACCAATTATTAAAGAAATATGGGGCAAATAACAGTGAAAGGGTTAATTATCACTTAACTCTCCTACACCAATGGCAACAAAGTGAGATGTACTTGCATACACACACACACACACACTGGTGGTGGTGGTGGTGGTGGTGGTGGTGGGCGCCAACACTCTTGTCCACGGCACTGTAACTTTGTATCCTCCACAAAAGAAACATACAAACAGGCAGATATGCACCAAAAAATCAGGAAACACTCAATTAGTCTTTCCTTGAGAGTGAAAGGGTTACAGCTTGACAACCTCGCAGCAAACCACAACCCAATGTAAGCAAACTGCAGCACAAGGGACCCCCAACACTCACCACTCACTCAGACAACATAACGTACATTGAAGACCTAAACAATCCCTTTTCCTTCACTGTTTTGTTGTCTTTCACCATTTTCCCTGACATGAAAATAACATAACTGGAGGTACAACTTAATGGCACAAGGAAACACTCCCACCTGCCCTGCCTTGGCTCATAAACAGAACATGAAAAACACCACAGGAAAAAACTCCACTGAAAAAACAGGAACATAACCTAATCTCACACCAAAGAAGTCGGAGGAACGCTAGCAGCTACAGAAATAAGCACATTGAATACAGCACAACCTGGCAGCATAGGGGGCACTCAGGACACAAATCTGAGTCACGAGGGGCTGCAGGGAATACAACAACGTCACTATCACCAACATCATCAGCGTCAGCCTCTCGGGGCAGCGACACGACAAGGTGCGACTCAGACACTCCCGGGATATGGTAAGTAGAGAGCTAGAGTGTCAGTGAAGCAAGGAACACAGCCAGTTTTATTGTGAATACTTGGTGAGAGGGGACTGTGCCTTCCTTCCTCTTCCACACACTCACACACACACACACACACACACACACACTCATACGCACAGTAATTTCTTCGTCAAATTCTATAATATGTACACTTGCTTTCTGCGAATTGTGGTGGTGTGTGGTGAAAAGAATGTAAAGACTACAGGCCAGGGTTCAGAAACACTGCTCTATCACCACCACTATTTTCAAGGCCGAGTTCTCAAGACTGTTTCTCTCGTCCATGTGGAAATCTTGATAACCTGTCGCTACAACCATAAAAAAATGTTAAAAAAGTGTCACTTCAACCATAAAAACCTTCAGCTAGAGCCTTTAGAGAGTAGTAAGTGCATAAAAACCTGCATCACTTCAACTGGAGCCTTTAGAAACAACGGAAATGTTTCGGAGAGTGACTGAGAGAGACAGAGTGAGCGAGACTGACACAATGCAACACTACAACACTACCACCGCACCAACCAACACTCTGCACCACAGCCGGGTGGGGAGGGAAGGGGAACAGGTCCGAGAGAAACACAAAACGACCACCACAGACGAAACACACTGGAACACAGGAGACCCCCTTGAGGCCACCACAGCCACCCATCACCCACAGCAGGCAATGGAGGTGATGGAGGTGACAGGGGGTGGGTGGGGGCGGGTGGTATGGAAAGGCTCAACACACGCACGCACGCACAGACACAGTACGCCACGCATGCACACCACAACACTCGTGGCGGCCAACCACACGCGCCACGGTCGGTATGGCTTCCTCGTCACCCCATCGTTCGCTGGCCCGCTGGTCACACCCTTAGGGGAGGTGCGGGCCCTGGGGTCACCGCTGGGAGATGCGGGGGTCATCCTGGGAGTCTTGGTACATCACCACTGGGAAGTCCGTGTGCAGGCAGGGGAACGGCAGCCGCACGTCACCCTGCAGGGGAGGTGTGGGGTAAATGATGGGGCTGGGAGGGGTAGGAATGGATGCTGGCTGGCTGAGTGAGTGAGTAAGTGAGTTGCTGGCTGGCTGAGTGAGTGTCTGGCTGGCTGGATTAGTAATAAGGTGGCTGGCTGGCTGGCTGAGTGTGTGTGTGTGTGTGTCTGCCATTCCTTTCCCTGATAAACTCTGGAACTCTCCTTCTATATTTCCAACTTCCTTCCTATGATTTGACCCCACTTCAGAGGGAGATTTCAAGACATTCACCCCTGACTTTTGGATAACCCTTGGCCAGCTTCCCCTTCTTACATAAAAAAAACCCCACTACTACTACTACTACTACTACTATCTCTACCATCAATACATATACCAAACACAGCAACTACTTCTACTACAACAACAGGAGGAAGGAGTGACTTAAACTAACCTGTGGGGTGAGATTGGTCAGGATCTGTCGCATGGTAGCCTTGACGCCTCTCCTTAGTGGCGGGACCTCCTCGTAAAACTCATGAGCCACGTCCCCATCCTCATCCAGGTACATTGAGCTGCAGGGGAGGCTGTTATGAGCGTGTGTGTAGAGGGGAGGGTCTGGGGGTGTAGTGGAGTGTGTGGGAGACATGGCAGGAGTGTGTTAGGGGGAAGGTGGGGTGTTAGAATATAATGGTGTGTTGTGGAAGGTTAGTTTAGGTGTAATGGAGTGTGTTTAGGGGGTGGTTAAGTGTGTTTTGGGGGGAACGGTAGGGTGTGTGAGGGCAGTGAGTGTGTTAGAAAGGGAAGTGTGGTGATTGTGTGAACTAAATTTAATCGGAACTGGCTGAAATGAGTTAAAAAGGTAGAAAGATGGTTAAAATAGACAGAAAGGTGTGAAAAGTAGCAAGAAATGAGGGAAAACATGGGAAAACAACAGGAAAGGAAGAAAAAACAGCAGAAAAGAAGGAAAAACACCAAGAAAAAGCAAAAAAAGACAAGGGAAATCAAGAAAACTATGGGAAAAGTGAATACATAGGAAAAGAGGAGGAAGAAACAGGGAAAAGGACAAGAAAGTTAGTGAAAAGTTATGAAAGGAGATGGAACGGCAAAAAAGATGAAAAGGCAGAGAAAAAAAGGAAAAAAAGACTGAGAAAACTAATAAAGATACAAATAGAAAGCTAAGAAAGACAAGGAAACACCTGGAAAATGGTAAACACATAGAAAAACAATAAAGGGCAGGAAAAGTGGAAAATAAAACAGGGAAAGAGAACAAGAAGAGGCAAAACAGGTAAGAAAAACGCGGAAAACACACCTGGAAAATGGTCAGAGGCGAGAAAAGGAGAAAAACACGTGAAGACATAGTTAGAGACACAAAACAACACACACGGAGGAAAATATACACTCAAAAAACACACACACACATTCACTCACTGACAAAAAGAGAAAACACTGAAAAAAACAACACAAACTCACAAACATCTGGAGGGGGATAAAATAAAAAAATAAATAAATAAAACTGCTAGACTTCTCTATGACGCTTCTAGAAAGAGTTAGATTACTCACCCTCTTCTCATATACACGAAGGGAGAAGCCAGTCTTTTCACCGCCCTCTCACCGCTCTCCCTCCCCTCCACCTCATCTCCACCACTACTCATCCATCTTTTTAATTTAGAAGTGCTGCTGCCCATCTTTCTTCCCTCCGTACGCCTCTACACTCCCTCTCTCCCTCTCTCTCTCTCTCTCTCCTTGCAATGTTTTGATCCAACAGCTGACGGCCGCCACGGAATCCAGGTGACGCAATAACGGGGTTGGATCACTCTCAAGTTCTCTCTATCGTAGTTTGTGGGTTTGGATTCTCTCTCTCTCTCCCTCCCTCTCTCTCTCTCTCTCTCTGGAAAAATCAGTCTAGGTTGAATAGTATGGCCACAGGAAATCAAAATGTTAATTAAGAGCGACGCCGTAAAGTCAGGGATATTAATGTGTTGAAACCTGCGTCTTAAATAGAAACAAGTCAGAGCGGGTTGGAAATAGCGAGGCAGGTTGGCAGCAGCAGCAGCAGGGCCAGAGTTGACCACAGGAAGGAATGAACCAATGAATGAATGAATGAGTGAGAGAGTACTGGTTAACTCTGCATTATGGAGGTGTGCACAGTAGGGTGAAAGAGAAAGACATGTGCGGCGAGGCTGCGATAGAAGATAGCAACAGATGCAATATTCTATCAGAGAGAGAGAGAGAGAGAGAGAGAGAGAGAGAGAGAGAGGCTGAAGACAGTTAGAGGAGAAGAGTTGTTGAGACAAAGAGCTTTTGAGTGTAGAGGCTGGCTGGGTGACCAGCAGGCCACAGCAACAGTGAATAATTACACACAGCATACCTATATGTACAGTACACCAAGACAATAAATAGCATCCTTTAAATCTGCCACTTTATTATAAACAATTTTTGGTCCAATGCCATCCATACATAATTAATTAATTGATAAATGCCATATAATAGTACATAGAGTGAGCCTACATACACAGCCATGTAAGAATGTACATTTTTATGTATTTATGTTTTAGTAAGACTAAATACCTTTGATCATTATGTGCATATAGGAAGAACAATTTGCAAGTATCCACACACACACACACACACACACACACACATACACACACCACCACCACCACCACCTCTCTACACACACACACTAATCTAAGTTGAGAATTAAGTTTGGCATGGGAAATCACTGCTACACTGCTGGGACTGAGAACCAACCTGCCATGACTTTGAGGTGTAATGAAGTGACATAAAGTGAAGTCACTCAATGTGAATTACTCATTAGTGGATTCTTGTATCAGCCCCTTCAGTACTGGGTCACATTTTTCCAAGCTTGGATGTCAATAGATGATTTTATTGACATTAGGAAGGGTCTATAGAGGTCAAAGGATTAATAGCCACAGTCTGTATAATTCTAATCCCCACAAGAGTTTCTGAAGCTGTAGAAAAGTGACCAATAATAAGCTGAAATGCATCCCAGTACTGAAAGGGTTAAAGACACTTCTAATGAAACAGATCCTCGCTCACTCAAATATCATCAACATCAGAGAGCCAACAATGACTACACATTATACCTTCACCAACACAAAGGTAAATCAATGAGTAACATGGAGTAGGTGACAATAATCAAGCCAGCAAACCTCACACACCTTTTAAAAACATCACACCCTATGAAAGAAAGTTGACAAATACAATAAAAAGAACACATAAATAAGACAGGAAGCCATAAACATGTGAGATTAAATAACTGGCAATGCTTCAAGAAATAAATGCCCTGGATTGGATGAAGGGCTATTTATAAGTAAAATAAAAGGAATTAATATCAAAGTGGAATTAAATAAATGATGGCAAATATCTACACTCTTCAGAATTAGAGCACATTAGAGTAGAAAAATATCAAAAATAGAGGTAAATAGTGGATAAATAATACTGTGTATTTGAATGGAACAGAAGAGGAGTGAGTCATAGTTGGTGATGAGTAACTCAAAGATAAAGAAAGAGAAAATAAATGAAATAAGAAAAGTAAATCTTCATCAACACAGCAAAGGGATCCCTGAAATAAACAGAGTACAATATTAATGACCTTATGACACTGGGTTACAGATCAAGTGACCCAGGCTGAGGTGAGGTTGGGAATGTTGACCATCTACCTACACTCAACACACCAACACACTAACACATTGCTGTCTCACTACCAAGTTGCCAGCACATGCAAACCTTTCACTTCAACACACCAACGCACATTAGCACTTTCACTGTGACACGAGACAATTACCAGCAATGCATCACAACTTTACCGGCATCTGTGGGAAAGGAAGGCATGAAAAACAAGAGTACATTTTGCAATTCCTACAAAGTCTAAAGATTTGAGGTAACTATGGAACAGGTCAAGATCTGATAGAGTACTCAGTTATTAGGGGAAGATGGAGCAAATGGCAGTGAAAGGGTTAACATACTACAGTCTTCATTATCAAATCGGCAACACATGCAACCCTTTCACTGCAGAACACCATCACTCCTCATTCGTTCCTTGCATACACTGTTTTTTGTACGATAGTCTCTTAAGTAGTGGTTAAGAAAGAGAGAGAGAGAGAGAGAGAGAGAGAGAGAGAGAGAGAATTAACTATCTCTAGGAAACTAAGAGATATAAAAATAAAGATGGATCTCTAATAATGTTATGGCTGAGAAATGGACATAAATTAACTCTTTGTATGTCTAATTATATGACTGACAGACATGAAATATATAAACAAGTAAATCAAAGAAAAAACTGTAAAAAAATTTATAAAAGTAGATAAAAAAAAGTTGGAAGAAAAAAAAGGGGAACATTTTATATTAGCCCACATCATCACCTCAACAATGGAACATCAGTGCACATCACACATCATTGCATCACCACCTGAGAGATTCACAAAACACCATCTAACCCTGCACTCTATTTGTTCTTTCTCTGTGATCCTTTGTTCTTCTCTTCTGCTGTCCCTTGAGACAGATCTATGGTAATACTTCAAGATTTCATTGTGTTTGTTGTTCCTGTCTGCCATAATGTTGCTTTGAGAGGAGGAGAAGGAGGAGAATAGAAGGAGAAGGAGGAGGAGGAGGAGAAGAAAAACAAAGAAATAACAAAAACAGAAATAGAAAAAAGAAATGAAAACGCATTACATTTCTTTAAAAGGCACTTAGTTTGACACACACACACACACACACACACACACACACACACACACACAAACTGTCTAATTCATACATATAGTTTGCAAAAAGACCACCCTCTCTCTCTCTCTCTCTCTCTCTCTTTCTTTGTCCCTCCTTCTCTCTCTCTAAATGCCTCACTTATTAAATAACTACATTTTGAGCTCATTCTCCTACACAAACCTACACACAGTCAGATCTTGTCTAACCAAAGGGGTCGGTTTTGAAATGCCTTTTTCTCTCACCATGACTGTTTTCAAAGACCACAGTAATTATAAGCTGGGTTTTCATGGGTGATTTCTTTCATTACCTCAAAAATCTTTACTTTGCTGTTACTAGGATCATCAGAAACACCCTTGAAACTCTTAATAACTTCCTGTAAAAGCCCTTAAAAAAACCCCAATAACTTCCACTGCAGCCTGTCAAACTATAGTACCATGAAAACCCCCTTGAAAACCCCAATAACTTCCACTGCAGCCTGTTGAAAGAAGTCACAGATAAGACACTGAGAAATTTGCCACCACAGCGAGTAGAAATGGGAGCTGTGGTGGTGATGATAAGGCTGCTATAGCTCAGTTTGGTTGGCGTGGTGCGTGTCCTGTGGTGGGCATGTGAGATTATCTTGTTCCCCCGGCAGGGACAGCTGGGGCAGGGCACACTTGGTTGGGTGTAGCTGGGTGTAGTAGATGCCCATGAACAACAAGCCCAGAGCAAAGGCCAGGACGTGAAATATCACCGCTGAAATTGTATGTTTTGCCATTAGGGGTTAAAAAATTCACTTAAATCCATCAAAAATTAATATTATATGTGTCTATTAGTGATGGTGATGGTGGTGGTGATGTGGTGTGTATGGACTCACCAGGGACATAATACCAGAGAGCAGAGTCGGCGTAGAGGAGGAACAACACCACGAACACCACGTTCTCCACCTCCCACACGGTGTAGTAAGCCACGTATTTCCAGCGTGTTGGTTTGTCCTCGTAGTTGAGGAAGACGAAGATGTACACCTCCCCAAACGCCACACTGGAGAGAATGGGGAGGTCAGGTTAGGTCAGGTCAAAGGTTTTCTACATAGTACTCTGGTGGGCAATAGATTCTTCTCTTTAGGGGCAATAATACAGATTTTTTTGGTTTTTGTGTTTTTGTGTAAGAAGGGAATTCGACCAAAGGCAAAATAAAAGGTGGTCAATAAAAAGCAGTCCAGAAGTACCTAAAAAGACTGGAAAATGAAGAAAACAATGAAAAAAACAAAAATAAACACGAAAAATACTAATAATTTGAGGACTGATGGCAATGTATACACAATTTACTTAGAGAAAAATACAGACCCACCACCACCACCACCACCAGCAGTGCCTACCTCATGAGTATCTCCGAGAAGATGGAGGTACAAGCTTCCCTGAACGCACGGCACAGCAGGAGATAGATGGCCATGGCAGCCCAGTGTGCCAGGCAGACCCACATCACCACCATTCGGAAACACGAGGCAAACAACACCAGCGCCGTCACTCGAGCAGCTGACAATTGATTGGCGAAATGTGAGACAACAGCTGCTACTCTCTCTCTCTCTCTCTCTCTCTCTCTCTCTCTCTCACTGTGATTATTTTCCTGTTTCTCCTGTTTGTAATGTAGAAATCTTGTTCATCTGTCAATAAAACTATAAAAAACACACTCTGAGACTTCTTTACTTTCACCAAGACAATTTTTCTAGCTGTGTTATCCTGTTTGCAATGTAGAAATCTCGTTAATCTGTCACTACACATAAAAAACACATTGAAACACATATTTTGAAGCTCCTCACCCTCCCACCATGCCTCACCTACACAGAAGATGTGCCACAGGAAGATAATACCCGAGCCAAGCAGGGAGATGTTGTTCTTCTCCAGCTGTGTGAAGCGGCAGCCTCGAAAGTAGGCCATGACACCCCAGGCCAGGCTGACTAGTGAGGTGACCGAGGTAAGGAAGATGAAGTACTCTGTTGTGGTGTGAGGGGGAGGGATGGTTGTCATGGTGATGTTAAGAGAATGCATGGTTGTCTCTATAACTTTTGTAAAATGAACCTATGAAATCTCTGTTTAAGAATGCAGGTTTAACTTTCACTGTAACCTGTCAAACTATTGCTGGCATTGTGAAAACACCCTTGAAAACTCCAAATAACTTCCACTACACCCTGTCAAACTACAGAACCATGAAAACACCCTTGAAAACCCCCCAATAACTTCCACCACACCCTGTCAACCCACCATCCTTGAAAACACAGGCAAAACAAAACACTTACTTGTAATATTCTCATATTTTGAAGGATCATCAGCTGTGTGGATCTGCGTAAGAATGTACAGCTGAAGGATTAACTGCGGTGCCGACTCCACGAAGCACTCAAACATACGCAGGAACACAGAATCGGAGTCCTCGTAAAGCATCCATGTGTAAAACTGCTTCTGGTGAGATGTGTCCCCTTTCTTCCAGTAGCGTCTGCTCTTGATGCCAAAGTAGAGTGTGTCACAGTACCTGTCGGGGGAGAGCGAGGGTTATATGATAAGCAGGTGGTCTTCAATCTTTGGTGTGTTTCTTGTTGCTTGTTATAGGGTGTCGTGGAGGTTTTGGGAGGGTGTTTTCAAAGTTGCAGTGGAAGTTATTAGGGTTTTTAAGGTTGTGGTGGTAGTTTGACAGGGTGCAGTGGAAGTTATTGGGGTTTTCAGGGTGGCAGTGATAGTTTGACAGGATGCAGTGGAAGTTATTGGCATTATCAAGGGTATTCTCATTATTGCAGTGATAGACAGTAGTAGAGGGGATAAGTTACAGGGGGTTTTCAAGAGCATTTATTCTACTGATCTATTAATCCACTCCCTCACCTTCTGCAGCTCAGAGTTACCTTATGAGTGGGCCGAGCTGCAGCAGGAGGATGAGGAAACGAGCCCCCCACTTCCATTTTGAGGTGGGAGGGCCGTTCTCATTGGCCTTGTCTTTGATGTACCTGTAAAACCATCAAGGGTGAGAGAGAGAGAGAGAGAGAGAGAGAGAGAGAGAGAGAGAGAGAGAGAGAGAGAGAGAGAGAGAGAGAGAGAGAGAGAGAGACGAGAGAGAGAGAGAGAGAGAGAGAGAGAGAGAGAGAGAGAGAGAGAGAGAGAGAGAGAACCTAATGAACTGAAATACACATGCGCACACAAGATATCATACCAGTTATATTGATTTATTTATTATTTTTTTATGTAAGAGGGGACACTGGCCAAGGACAGACACCCACACACTCACCATCTAAGGGACACCACCATGATGATTAGGGAGGAGGAGCACATGAAGATTACCGTCAGGGTGAACCAGGCAAAGTCATCGTGCTGCCAGTGGTTGTATGCCGCCGCGATGTCAAAACCCTGCCGACACATCATAATATCTTAAGGCTAAAAATATAACTTACACTTGTATTCCTAAATGCTTCTTAAACACCTCTGCTATTTCACAAGGGTTTGTTTGATGGTATATGAGCTTTTATAAGGTGTTTTTTATGGTTCTATAGGCGGATTGATGACCTAACTTAATTTTTAACAGCACCACAATTGCAAAAATAAAAAGTACATGAATTTTCAGGGTGTTTTTTTATGGTTCTAGATTAATAAGATGAAAATAACATTATCCTAACCTAACCTATACCACCACCACCACCACAACACATAAAATAGAAAGTGCACAAGTTTTTTAAGATATTTTCATGGTTTTAGAGGCAGACTGATAAGATAACAATAATAATAACCTAATCTTTACCACCACCACCACCACCACTACCACCACCACTACCACACTTACCCAATCCATAAGTAAAGTCACGATACTGACGACGACAAACAGTATATCGATGACCCTATAGATATAGTCGTTGGGGGGATAGTCGACCACATCCTCAACGGTGTCCAGGTTACAGTTGTGCGCCATGCTGCGGCACAACGGCACCTCCCCTCACCCCCCACTGCTGGCTGGCACCCCCCGGCACTGCAACCCCCACCACTCCTCTGCTCCTCGATGATGTCTGGGGATGTTAGGTTAGGTTAGGTTAGGTCTGTTTGTGTGTGTGTGTGTGTGTTTGTGTGTGTGTGCCTTTGTTTTTTCTTTAGTTAGCTTAGGGTGTGTGTATGTGTGTGTTTTTTTCTTATAATAGTGATATGATTATGGTATGTCACACAAACACACACACACACATACACACACACACACACACACACACTCTCTCTCTCTGTACACATTTTTCTTCCATAATTCTCAGTATAATTATTCTATTCCTGCCATTTTCTTATTTCAATTGAAGGAAAACGCTTACCATTATTATTTCTATCATGATTGTAACTCTCTCTCTCTCTCTTTCTCTAAGTTATATAATCAACAAACACATCATTTTCCACATATATATTGTAAACTTCAACACCACCACCACCACCACCACCACTTCCTATCTTTGTATCAGTAGTGTGGACCCAAACAACAATAGACTATGAGAAATATAAATAAATGGTAAGCAAAACACATTTACTTCATCAATTCTCCTCTTCCTTGATCTTCTTTCTTTATTTGTTTACTCTCTCTCTCTCTCTCTCTCTCTCTCTCTCTCTCTCTCTCTCTCTCTCTCTCTCTCTCTCTCTCTCTCTCTCTCTTTACCTTCTTTACGTCCAAATATTCCCGTTTTTCTCCTACTCCTTTCTCTCACTTGACTGACACATGCTCTCTCTCTCTCTCTCTCTCTCTCTCTTTCAGTTTGTTTTGACAAGACTCCTTTCCAACAGCTACAATATATTTATCTATTTATCTATTTATTTATTTTTCCATTTTGTTCATTGCTGTATTAAGGTTAGTATTGTAATTTGAGGAGAAATCTGAAGAGAGAGAGAGACAGAGTAACAAAAAGATTTCTACTCTAAGAACATGAAAAAAACACTTGAAAATGAGAGAGAGAGAGAGAGAGAGAGAGAGAGAGAGAGAGAGAGAGAGAGAGAGAAACTATACGACTATACCACACTAATAAAGCCAAAAAAAATCCCTACAAACTATACATATTAATATTCTCACTACTACATTATTTAAAGGGTTAGCCCAAGGATCCTTATAATAAATATCCTTGAGTTAATCTGCCCGCCAATAACCCTTCCTAATGTCAGTAAAAGTGTCTAATAAACCCCCAAAAAAACTCAATGTAAAAGTGTCCCAGTACTGAAAGGAGATAAAATATAGAAAGACAGTATTACATTAACTCAAATAAACACACAAAAGAACAAATAAGTTACCATAGCGACGTGTTTTGTTGTTAATAAGAGAAGTTAGAGAGAAAAATAAGGAAGAAAGAAGAGATGGAGGCAGAGAAGAGGTTTTTGAATAAGATGGAAGGAATTAAGAAGAGAAGAGAGCAGCTGTGAGTGAGAAATAGATAGAAATAGATGAAAATAGCAGTAGAAGAAAGAGAAAGAGTAGAATAAGAGAGAAGGAAGAGGAAGGAAGCAAGGATAGGACAAGAGGGAGGAAAGAGGGGAAAAAAACGGAGGAGGAAAGAGGAAAGAGGAGGAAATGAGAAGCGAACAGTGATGGAAAGAGGAATAGGAAGGGGAAAACCAGAGAGAGAGAGAGAGAGAGAGAGAGAGAGAGAGAGAGAGAGAGAGAGAGGATAATTTTGTGTGTTGCAGAGAGGTCACAAGGCAAGAGATGACCAACCAACATGAAGGCTCCATCCCCACGCGGTCACAGGCAACTCAACGCAACAGAAGACTAGTACAGGTTAGAAATTACAAAAGCCCCCCCCCCTCTCTCTCTCTCTTATGTACTTCACTCCCGCTATTTCACAAGGTTTTATTTAAGTGTATATCGAGTTTTTTAAGGTGTTTTTTACTGTTCTAGAGGCAGAGTGACAAGATTTCTACATTTTTAACTACAGAAATCTCGCTAACCATCTCTGTGGCTTTAGAAAACTGTCATGGTGAGAGAGCAGTGTTTCTGAATAGGGATCTCTCTCTCTCTCTCTCTCTAACACCTAGAAACACTGATATCTGTCAAGAAAATGGAAAATAAACAAAAAGGTACAGAGAGAAAGATGTTATTCTCTCTCTCTCTCTCTCTCTGACCACCACCACTTCCACGCACTGTAACCATCAATGCCCCATCTTCTCTGGCAATGCAATAGTAAAAATGATAATGATAATAGTAATAATAATAGGACTAACAGCTAGCCAAACCCTCTCTCTCTCTCTCAGGAGGTGCAGCGAGAAACAGCTCGTATGAGAACAGTGCTGTCTTCACCTCTGCTGCCTCGCTTGCTACGTCTTAAGGAAGCTTATCTCTCCTCCAGCAGTAGCAGCAGCAGACCCAACCAAAGCTCAGTTGCTGTTCCCATGTAAAGTTTTTTTTTTTTTAATATATATGACTGAAATAAAGAGAGAAAGGAGATGATTTTGTTTCCTAAGGTGTTTTCTTCTCTTTTTTACCTTAAATGGCTGAAATATTGAAAAGGGAAGACATGTACAAGGAAACAAACACTAATTGTTCTCTGTTGTGCAGTTGGTTCACCTCAATAACCATCTTTATTTCTTACCGATACAAAAATAGAGCACAAACACACAGACACACAAACACACTCATACACTCACACACACATCTGTTATCCATGGGTGATATCACAAACACTGCACACAAACACATATCACTGTCTGCCTGAGTCACTGCATTCCACCTCCACTTTCCCCCCCATACCACCACCACCACAATATAATGAATGAGAACAGAGCATATGTTTTCTATACCTTCACTTCCACTGTAACAAAGATTTTTTTCAGGTGATCATAGTAAACTGAGGGAAGACACATTGGAAGCGAATACAGCTTGTTATTTGTACCATCACTTCTACTGAGGTGTGTGGTCTTCCCTCCACTGACACTGTCCTTGCAATACCTGGCCAGTGACACACTTCAGCAGGTCAGGGAGGAGTGAGGCAAAGGCAGGACACTCAGCACACTACCATATGGAGCAAGTTACCTCACTGCAATCACTCTGTCACTCAAACACCTTTCAAGTGATAATTTTGATTGTATGAACTCCCTACAGCATCTTGAACAATCCAGTCAGCACCTCTCCCTGCCCACAGTGAGGTTGTTGAGGTGGTGGTGGACAGAGAGAGGGGGAAGGTGGTGGTGGTGGTGGTGGTAGCCCCTCCCATCCTGAAGGTGTTCCCTCACGTGTCTGGCCTGTGAAGAGGGAGACTGGTGGTGAGAGGAATAGGGTACAGAGAGAAGGTTTTAATGGGTAATGAAGATCTTGAATTGTGAGGAGAGAAAAAGTAGGTTAGTAGGTTTTGAATAAAGGTATTTTCTAAGATCTTATTTTTGTTTCTTCCTCATGACTGATTTGCAAGTCTAATTGGTAGATCGGCTGTATGCATTTCATTAATTATTTTTCAAGCAAAGTTATCCTACATCATTTCAGTCCACACACCATACACTACTGCCACCACTCACCACTCACCTCACACACACACACAAACACACACAGGGATGGCGGCAGCAGCAGACACACATCATTACGCCATCAGTCTCGTCTTATCTTCCGGCTGGCTCGAGGTCTGCTGGGGCGGCTGGACTCCTCGCCGGCTGCCCCTGGTGAGCTGGCCTCCTGCTGGTTGCCAAACAGCTCCCGCACAAAGCTGAAGCGGGAGAGGAAGAGCCGCCACACAGCATACCACCCTGCGGAACGGGATAAGGAAATACTCGTGATCTGTGATATTGATGCTGCGACACAAATGAGTTTATGATACCTTTTTTTTTATGTAAGAGGGGGGAAGCTGGCCAAGGGTGATGAAAATAATGAAAGTAAAAAAGCCCGTCCCCATAAACTCATATGGAGATTAAAATAGTACAGACTCTGGCCATTAATCTTCTGACTTCCATAGACCCTTCCTAATGTCAATAAAATAGCCTAATCACACAAAAACTCAAGGTAAAAATGTGTCCCAATCCTAACCTAACCAGACCTAACCTAATCAAAACCAACTTGATCCAACCAATCCTAATGTAACCTACTTTAACCTAACCTAACCTAACTTGACGTAACCTAATTTAACCTGCCTTAACAATCTAACCTAATCTACACTGCATCATGGAAATTATTATTTTACAGTGAATGCTTCAATAAACTGTCTCGGTGTCTATAGAGCCAATAAAAAAAACCATACTAAGAAATATACAGGGGATTATGATTCTGTCCTATAAAAACACCAATAATAATAACAAAAGAACACACACATTATACAGCAGTAATTAGGTTAGGGTAGGTTTCCTTACTCAATTAATTTCACTGGTATTCCCTCACTGTGCAAATAAAAATAAAAAAATAAAATAAAAACATAATTTTTTGCCCTTCAACAAATACTCTAAATTTTGTAGCTTGGGAAAATCTACCCCCCCCCTCCCACACACACACACACACACACTGAAGAGGTACACTTTTTTCCCACGACTGAATAAATGGAAGGAGTTAATACTGAAGGAACTGTGAAAGCCAAAACTATCTAAGCCTAAAAATAAACTTGACAAAAAAATGTGGGTACTATTACTACCCTGTTCCTCCCGCCCCCCAAACCCCACAAAACACGCACACACACACCCATAAACCACCACAGTACTCACCCAGCGCCACAAACGCCACTAAACAGGCCAGGGACACCACCACAGTGACGACACCCACAGCCAAGTCTCTTCCATCCATCACGACCTCTCTCTTCCACTTCTTCCTCCTTTCATGACCTCACCACCCACTCCACCACACCTCAGCAGGTCACACAGCCCCTTTCCTTCATCTATGGCCGCCAGATATGGGCTAAGGGCTTGGCAATGCTATGATAAGCCCTCAAGGTCTCTCCGTCTGTGCTCTCTTGTTTTGTATCCTCTTAAATTTAGATTAGTTTCCCCTTACTATGTGTGTGTGGCTTTTTTTCCTAGTTTTCTTTGTTTCTTTATCTATTTTGTGTTATCTTTTCTTTGTTGAGTATTTTTGTTCTCCTTTTCCAGGTTTTTCTTTCCTTGTTTCTATCGTCACTTTTCCGTGTATTCCTCTTTTTGACTACGGCTCATATCCTCTTCATTCGCTTCTTTCTTGCTCCTGATGTCATAGTAGTCTGCCTCACTCGTAGTCTGCTGCCCTGATGCTTCCCACTGATTGGCCAGGGAGAAGTATTTTGAAGAGACGCTTTAGGATTCAAACAATAGAAAAAACAGATTGAGGAAAAACTTGTATTAAAATTACAAGTTAACGCAACCATTAGTGGAGAGTGAAGGGCGGGGAGTGACCTGCATCGGTCACTGCAACACCGCACCAACACCACCACCACCTTCAGGAGGGCTGGGGAGACGTGTGTGGTGCGTGGCCTGTCTGTTGGCCTGTCCTGCTGGCCTAGCTCTCCTCCAGAATGATGTAGCTGATGGTGTCTGCCAGGGGGTGTGGTGCCTCGGTGAGATGCACCACACTGTACTCCGGCTGCCTCCCCAGCATGTCCCCCTGGCACCCTTCAATGTCCTCCCTTGGGGCCTGCTGCTCTTCCTCCTGAGGGCTGCGAGGCTGGTGGTGGTGATGGTGGTGACGGCGGCGTAGGCAGTTGTTCTCCCTTTGGCGGCGGGCATATCCCTGGGCCAGGGTGTCCTCCCAGGCCACGCCGTGCTTCCTCATAAGGTGGATACGTAGTCGCTTCCTGTCGCTGTACACCTTGGGGCAGAAGGAGCACTCCTGGGGCTGCCGCTCCTGGTGGCGGCGCTTGGTGTGCTCCGTCAGGTCACAGCGGCGCTTGAAGGAGCGGGGACACAGCGGGCAGCGGTGCTCGGCGTGACTGTGCACGTACAGTCGGTGCTGGCGAAGCTGGTGGTACTTGGCGAACTGTAGCGGACACTCCTGGCACGTCCAGGTGGTGTTGGCGTGCTCCAGGGACACGTGTGCCCGCAGGCCCGTGCGTGTCCCAAACTTCATGGGGCAGAAGGCGCAGGGGAAGCGTGTCACGTCCCCGTGCATGTTGGCCAGGTGGCTGTCAATGTATCGCGCGCTGTATGTCTTGCCGCACCGCCCACACTGCACCGGCGGTGGCGGCGGCGGTGCCCCGTGGCGCTCCCGCATGTGTCGCTCCAGCTGAGGCCGCGTGTGGCACTGACACAGGCACAGGCGGCACCGATAGCGTAGAGGGGGATGCGAGGGGTGGCGGTGCACTCTGGCCATGTGGTGCTGCAAGGCAGGGGAACCAGCCAGGCGGCGGCCACACAGTGGACACTCCACCAGCACCACGCCATTCCCGGGCCCTGCCTGGGGGTGTGCAGTGCGTCGGTGCCGCACCAGCGACAGCCGGTCACCAAACACCTCCGTGCACACCGGACAGGGCAAGCTGACTGCACCTGCCGTCAGGGGCAGGCTGTTCTGCTGGGCTGGTCCCTGCAGGTCCTCTGTGGTGGTGGTGGTGGGATGCAGGCGGTGGTGGGTCACGCCTCCTTGCCCGTCACCCTCCAGGATGACAATGGCACCCTCCTGGCAGGCTGCAGCAGACTGCTTCTGTTTCTGGTGTCCTCCCTCCACTTCTCTGCCCCTCCTGGGAGGCTGGTGTGGTACAGTGGGCCGTGTGGTGCCGCGCCTGGCTCTTACTGAGCCGGGGTGCGTGGCAGTCTTGTGTGCGTCATGCTCCCGCTGTGAGGCGAACACCGCCGCACACACACGACACTTCCACCTGGCTCCGCGCCCCAACCCCGGCATGGTGTGTGCCCCGCGGCCCTCAGATTCCCTGCCGCACTCTTCCAAGCCAGGCTGTGTTTGCGGTTTCTCCAGGAGGCTGCTAACTCTGCTCCTTAATTCTTCCTCCTCCTCCACCTTCTCTTCTTCCATTGCCTCCTCTTGTTCTCCATCTTTCAGCGTTCTTTTATTTTCTTCAATTAACTCTTCACCTTTCATTGTTTCCTCTCGCTCCTCTATCTCTTCCTTGACGACCTCCTCCGCCTCTTCCTCCTTCCCCATCCACGCATCTTCACTACCACTCCTCCACTGCCCCACCACGCCCCTCTCCACCCCCGCAGCACTCCCACCAACACCTGCCAGGAGTTCCTTGTCGACAGTCACGTTGTGGTGGCCCCGCAGGTGCTCCAGGAACTCCTCCTGCTGTGGGAAGGAGTGGGTGCAGGCCGGGCAGCAGCGTGCACCCTGCAACCCACTGCCCTGCTGCACCTCCCTGGCCAGACACACCTTGAGGGCAGCCTGCAGTCTGTGGCTCCTCCACCTGGAACTGAGCCTGTGGTGTGTGGTGGTGTGCAGGTGCCACTCCTCCAGCCTGGCCAGGTGCGCCCCACACAGCCCACAGGACATGGCACTCGTTGGCTTGGGTAGGATGCGCCGCAGCCTCCTGGCACCTTGCGGTGGGGCAGACAAGACCTTCACTGGTGCCTGCTGCTCACTGTTGCTGTCCTGGTGTGTGACTGGCACTGGTGGCACTCTCGCTTCCAAGCTGGCCTCTACTGGTACTTGCTGCTTCTTGTTTCCCTTTTGGTGTGTGGCTGGCACTGGTGGCACCCTGGCCTCCAGCCCGGCCCAACGCTGCTTCATGCCAACCACAACCTCCATCATGTGGTGGTAGGCCTGGTCCCCTTCACACAGCAGGGCGTGACACTCCTGGCACAGCGTGGCCAGGCCGGTACCATCAGTGAGTGTGGCACCTGCTGGAGGGGTCACTCCCAGGCACTGCAGGAGGAAGGCAGGCTCCAGCAGGCTGTGGGGCAGAGGTGCCTTCAGGTGGAGGATCGTGAGAATGTTTGACACACGCCTGCAGAAGGAGCAGGTGGTGGAGGGTGTGGTGGGGCCCTCGTCAGGACAGGGACTCCTCACGCCACGCTGTCTGGCAGGGAGGTCTGTGGCAGGGGTGGCAGGCTGTGGCGAGGGGGTGAGTGTGCTCCTGGAGTCACAGGCGAGAGTCTTTGGTGTGACTGGGGCGTCTTCCTCATGTACTAAGTCCCCCAGGGCGCCAGCACCCTGTCCCACGGGGCTGCCTGCTGGGGATGTCGTTACCCTGGCGGTGGTGGTGTGGGCGTGTTTCACGGTATGGGCCCTGGAGCGGCACCCCCGCCTGGCTCCCACGCCCTTCCTCCAGGATAGAGCAGCGCGGGGCTTGGCTGGGGTGTCACGAGGCACACAGCGAGCGGTGGTGTAGCGTGGGACGTCAGAGGAAGACACCCCTGGCACCGTGGCACCATCCAGGCTCTGTGTGGCGTCAGCACTGGCACCAGCACTGATGTCCGTCACCAGGATGCCCGGGACAGCCTGCACCACCACCCTGTCGCGGGCCTGGCGCGCCCCGGGGGTGGTGGCCTGCGTGGTGATGGTGACCAGCTCCTCCTCAGGGTCACTGTGGCAGGGGGCGTGGGGCACCAGGGTGATGGTCTCCTGCCCTTGCTGCACCCTGGCCTGGCCTGGCACCGCTGCCACACCACCACCGCCCTGTCGCACCTTCATCACCGTGCACTACCCGTCACCCGTCACTACTCACTCCTCACGTGCCAAGTGTCACCCATACAACACACGTTACTTCCTTCCCGCGAGTCACTCCACACGCCACAGTACATTGTCAGACGCTCCATGTGCTGCCATATTAGCCACCTAACGCAGCAAGTCACCTGCCAGACCTCCTACATACAGTGCAGTGCCAATCTCTACCAGTCCACCAGCCACCAGCCAGCAGTGTCATCCATCCCGTGAGGCACTGAGTGACTGAGGCTGTGTCGTGTTTTGATGAGGGTGGAAGTCTCGGCTTCGGCTCAAATGATGCAATTCGTCCCGCCACAGAAATCGGCACAAATAGGAATGATAAATGATTCTCTAGATTTGTCATCCATGTTACTTCACCATTTCGTCAAAATATCACGGAGAGAGAGAGAGAGAGAGAGAGAGAGAGAGAGAGAGAGAGAGAGAGAGAGAGAGAGAGAGAATTTTGTTGGTTGTGTTGTACTTTAACCATTATCTCACCAGCAGCTTCATACAACAAGACACACACACACACACACACACACACACACACACACAAATGTACACATGAAAACTCAGTAGTAACATGTCAACAATCATTTTATTTTGTAATCTGACTAGACAGTTAATATTTTTTTAATGATTATTCTCTTATTACAATGCTCTATAATAAGTACAGCATTTCACATCGTTATCGAAGTAACAATAATAATAATAATAATAATAATAATAATAATAATAATAATAATAATAATAATAATAGAGATGAGTGGGCTTGCCTGGAAAGAATCAACCCTCAAGTTCTTAATTAATGTGACCGAGAGAAGAGAAAAACGGGAAAGACTTACTTAAATCATCTGTACAAATGTGTGAAATACAAAATGGGAAATACATGGCAATACAAAATGTGACATACATACAGTAGTACATGGCAGAAAAAGATTAATTATTAGGTGAATATTCTAAGGATTAAACACTCTCTCTCTCTCTCTCTCTCTCTCTCTCTCTCTCTCTCTCTCTCTCTCTCTCTCTCACAAAGTTTAATAATCCATACAACTTTTTTCACCTACAAATGAGGGAATTACTATCATTTCATCCTATTTTTCCTCATTTCTTTCATCTCTTTCTTTTCCCGAGCTGAACTGCAAAGCTTCATTCATCCTTTTCCTCTTCTTCCAATTGCAGATCATTCAATAAACAAAACTAAACAATACGACACAAAATACAAAGAAAAAAGATTACTAAAGGAACAAGTGGCCACCTCCTATTGCAGTTTCTAATAGTTTCTAATAGTATATAGTAGCGTTTTAGTGGATATAGGAGGTATTAACAAGATCTGGCACCTTTTACTAAGATCTGATGGTTTCTAATAGGATCTAATGGAGTATGGTAGCTTTTAAAAGGGTCTAATAGCTTTTAAAGGGGCATCTGGTTGTGTGTTTGGTATTAAGATAGTTTTCCTAGTAATGTAATACCTGAAGAGAGATACGTAATGGTTTGGTGTTACGGTCTATATTAAATTTGCTATCAATATTTTTTTGTTTTTCTTTTAATTTTTTTTCCTATATTTTTCTATGCTGCCTTATTCTTTCTTTCCGTTCTATATCTGCCATCCTTTATTTTCATCTTTTCTGCTTCTCATCGGTAATTTTTCCTACATTTTTGCTGGCTATTTTTCTTTTCCCTTGAGTATATATATTTTTTCACCTCTATATCACTTTTTCTCTCCTCTTGAGCTTCCTTCCTCCATAATTACTTAGTCTATCTCCTTATTCTTCTTTCTCCTCTTCCCCTTTCATCTATATCTAATACCACATTCCTATCTACTTGTTTCTCTTCCTCCTCCTCCTCATTCTTGTCTTATTAACATCATCCTTTTTTCTCCTCACCTCTTATTAACCCCCTTCAAAACTGGGACACATTTTTACCTTGAGTTTTGGGTGTGATTAGATGATTTTATTAACATTGGAAGGGTTTATGAACGATTAATGGCCAGAATCCGTACTATTTTAATCCCCAAATGAGTTTCTGAAGTTGTAGAAAAGAGACAAATGATAAGCAGAGTGAATATGAAAATGTGTCCCAGTATTGAAGGGGTTAACCTGTATTTGCTGCTCTATCTAGAACTCTGAAACACAATTATAGATAAAAAAAAGAAAAGATCCATTATGAACACGATATATGGAACAAAAAATGGAACAAAGAAACATTATACAGATGCATCAAACTGCTGTAATAAATCTGGAATGCATGAGACAGTGGCAATGAAGTGGTCGATATATATAAATGTATGAGTGAGCTTAGTTATTTGGAATCCTTCTGTTCTCCAATCCTGACCATTTCCAAAGGCCACAGAGATTATTAGTTCAGTTTTCACGGGTGTGTTTTTATATCTCTCTATTTCTGGTTGACAGTACATTGCTGTTTTAGCAGTGGAATCGTGAAACCCCTCTTGAAAACCCCAATAACTTCCTCTACACACTGTTAGACTATAAGAACTGTGAAAAAACCCTTGAAAACCCAAGCAACTTCCATTATACACAATAAGAATCGTGAAAACACTTTAAAACCCCCAATAACTTCTACTACACACTGTTAAACTATAAGAACTGTGAAAAAACACTCTTGAAAACCCCAACAACTTCCACTGCACACTGTTAAACTACTAGAACTGTGAAAACACCCTTGAAAACCCCAATAACTTCTATTAGAACCTATTGAAAGTAGCCACGCTACAAAGATATTTCTGATACATAATTATTGTATGTCAAAAACCACACTTGACACTTCCTAGATATACACGTGATATGCATAAACACCAAAAATAATAATAATAATAATAATAATAATAATAATAGATCACTATGAGAAACTGATAATGATGGAAAAGTAGGAATGTAGACACACACACGCACACACACACACACACAGAACGAGATTGCAATGGTGATGACAAACTGTGGTAAAGCTGAGAGATTCTTGGTGTGGTGATGTGTGGTGTGTGTAAGACGTCATGTGCCTTGTGTGGTGGTGATGGTGGTGGTGGTGGTGGTGGTGGTGAAGAAATAGTTTTTTAAATATTATATTTCCCTTCATATACTTGAAATCTTGAGCTTAATATCTATAAAGTATCGTGTGTATGTATGTATGTATGCGTGTGTGTGTGTATTGCAACTTCCCTTATTTTCTTATACAGTCTGACACACACACAGACACACACGCACACACACACACACACACACACTGTAATTCTGCACATGAAATAGTTGAGGAAATGGTTTTGCCTTTACAAACTATCTATCGCATTGAAACTTCCTCTATGAATTGCCGTAACTCTTAATTCCCACTTACCGAACAACGAAACAACTTCAACTACTGACGCAAGGCAAAGACAGGCTGAGGAAGAGTAGAGAGCCATCATAATTACTAGCCTTCTTTATCTTCTCTCTCTATTTATCACTCTATTTATCTATTTATCACTTTATCTATCTTTATTTTTCCTCCCTTTTATTTTCCTTATTTCTCTCTGATCCATCTATGGTCTCTTTTCAATATCTTTTCCTTGTCTTTTGTCTCTCCTTCCTTTCTCATTAAAAATCATAACTTCCACTTGAATTACACCATCTTAACTTCCTTCCTTCCTTTCTTTCACGCTTAAAAGAACAAATAAAACAAATCTATCTTCAACACACTCCCTTTCCTTCCTTTCACCAGCATTTCTCTACCCTCCTTCCCTCCACAGCGATGCACACGTTACTAATGGCAAAAAATCCAGGACACATTTTCTTGACACACACACACACAGATGCACAACACTGAAAAGCTTGCTGTTTAATGTGCCCACCAGATGCTACACCACACACTCTATTTTGCAGGTTTTATTAGGCAGTGGTGCAGCTCCTCTCTGCCCCCCCCTCAACCCCTCCCCCTGCAAGCACACACTGACTGGAGGTGGTTGTGGAAAGCTATGCTGGTTTTGTTTACTCTCTATACCTTTGTTGTGGGGTATCTTTGTGTTTCTTTATGCTATGGAGGAAAGATTAGGGCTGTTTCTTTGTTTTGCTGTGAAATAAATGGTGGTTTTTGTTTCATTTGATATGTTTCTGGCTTTTGCTTTTGTTTTTTGTTTCTATTCTCTTTTTGTTCCTTTCTATTCTATGTGTACCATTGTTCCCTCTTTCTCTAGTTCTATCTCTCTCTCTTTCTCCTCCTCTTATTCCTCCTTTCTCTATAAATCTTTCTTTTTCTTAGTAACCAAACATTTCATCACACAACATTTAAGAAACCATCAAACTCTCACCCTCTCTCTCTCTCTCTCTCTCACACACACACATACATACATCATACATCATTCACTGAGTGCATGGAAGGAAGCAAGTGCATATAGCCACAACAACAACAATAACAACAACAATTTGTCATCTGTGATCTGTGTTTCTGGGCTGACGTGAGACAAGATGTGATAGAAATGGAAGTGAGTGAGTGTGTGTGTGTGTGTGTGTGTGTGGGTGTGTAAATGAATAAGGAGATAAGAGATGGAAGAAAGGAGAGAAGTGAAGAGATGAGGAAGCAAAAAAAAAACAAAAGAAACTGGAAAAAGAGATGAGGGAATAAAGAAAATGAGGGAAAATTAGGATAAATGAGTGAGTGAGTGAGTAAATCATAGTGAGTCAGTGTTATTTACTTCCTGTTCACCTGTTTCCTACACGAATGGCATATAAACTAATTCATGAGTGACGTTTTCTAAGCTGAAGTAAGGTACATTGAATTTTACTAGAAGATAATGCTCAAAACTCTTTCTCTGACAAAATATGCAGTCATGTGACCAGACAAACACACACACACACACACACGCACACACTCCAATACACACTAAAGGCAATAGTATAGTATGTGCAATAAATCTTTGGCACGCTTCTCAATGTCGAGTGATAATAATAAATGGTTGAGAATACAATAGAATGCAGAAATACAACTCATACAACCCATGATAAAGATGAATGGGAACTAGCAGTGGTAATAATAGTATGCCATCTTCCACGCTTCAAAGAGGTTATTGTATGATGAATGCAAGAAAATGGGGAAAGAAAAGAAAAAAAAGGAGAAGAAAATAAAGATAACGAATAAAAGAATATCACCAAAAATCTATATATGAGAAAATAAAGGAAATAGATAAGCTAAAGATGGAAAGAAACAAAGATTAATAAATAAGAATGAAGAGGATGGTGTAAAAATGGAAAACTGAGACTGAACAAGGGAAAAATCTATGAAAAATGAGTAAAAATCCCCCCAAATGTGTGAATCTTGCAAACAAAACATGGCCAAATGGAACAGAAAAATAAATAAGAATGAAACGAATAATGGGAATGAAAAATGAAGACTGGAGAGAATGTGAACGAAATATTATAAAAAACGAAAAGCATAAACTTACAAAAACAATACGTAAAAAAACACAAAAGAACACAAGTATTAATCTAACCTTAAAAATAAAGATAAAAAACCTACAAAATATTCTTCATCCTCATCTATATGAATGAGAAATAAATAGATGAAAAGAAGGAAAAAAAAAAAAGCATGAAAAAGTAACCTACGTGAAAAAAAGCAACAAAAAAGAATAAAAACACACAAAAACACACACAAAGTAAAAAGTGAGACAAAAAACGAACGCAAACGAAAAAAATCCTTAAAGCTACGTAAGAAAATACAAAATAATACAAAACCAAAGCCCTCACTGTATAAAAAGAACTAAAAATACGTAAGAGAAACACAAAACAACACAAAAATAAAGAAAAAACAAGAGAAAGGACAAAAAAATGTACAAAAAAAGGAAAACAAACAAGAAATAAAAGGAAAAACAAAAAAGGAAAAGGGAAAATAGGAAAAAAAGGATACTAATAATACATAAACACCAAAAAACTAAATAAGCGAAGCCTCAAGTGAGCCTAACACCACTCAACACCAACACACACACACACACACACACACACACACACACACACCAGTGACTAAGCCGTGCATGTCCCGATCCTCAAAAAACTTAGAGGGGAATGACACAATACCATAAATTCATACAAAAATACCACTTTCCATCCATACAAAGCAGAAAAAAAAACAAAAAAAAAAACACTTAGGAGAGAAAATAAATAGAGAAATACGCCAAAATGTAATACTACCCTAAAAAAATAACTTGATAATAATACCACTCTACATCCATACATACATACGAAAGCATAAAAAAAATACATGTTGAAGGGAAAATAAATAGAGAACCAAGCGACATGTAATATTAATCTCTATAGTACTAGGATGCATTTTTCCCTTGAGTTTTCGATATTGTTGTGTGTGTGTGTGTGTGTGTGTGTGTGTGTGTGTGTGTGTAAGAGTGAGTTTTTCATACACATTATGCCGCTGAAAATGGACACTAGTGGCTGTCTCGTACCCATATAGAAGAGTCTCCACTGTAATTAAAGAGTTTTTGACCCACAAGAAAACCTAATTAAAAAAATGACAAGTCGGTATTAATTAACAAACTCTTTCCAGAAACTTAAGAAAACGTGTCGTAGAAAATGCAAGTCTAAACGCACATACCACACACACACATGCGCGTACACACTTCCCTTCACTAAACACGAACGCACACACACACACACACACGCAGAAAACTCCAAATACAACACCAGCAGCAGCAGCAGCAGCAGCAGCAACAAAACACAGGGCTTTCTAAATAACAAGAATGCCTTTTTTTTCTGTCTGTTATTGTAGTGAAAGTCTCCTGCTATGCCTCCTCCTCCTCTACACGTCCTACAGGTAACGCGGCCACGACTACACAGGGCTAACTAACTAATACGTACTTTGCACTCAATGGTATGTCAGTCTATTTAGTTTCGGGGAATTAGGGCGTGTTTACGTTATTATGTAATTACAGTAACTTTTTTTTATCCTCTTTTTTCATTCCTAAAGGTAATTTTTGTATGTCTTCTACTACTGGGATGTTGACTACTATAACACCTGCTACTACTACTACTACTACTATAGGAAATATTAAGGGTGATGCTATTACTGCTACAAACGTTACTACTACTACTACTACTTCTACTACTACTATGCACTCCCTTAAACACTTTTCTTTACTTCTCCCGCCAGACTTAAATTAACATAACCCTTACTGCTATCACTACCGCTACCACCACCACCACTACTACCGTCCCTCCCCCTTGCCTACCCACCCCCTAAGGTACACCACCTCCTGAGATACACGGCCAGAGCCAATTAGGTTAGGTCAGTTACGTCACCCTCACTTTTTTGACGTCATTTAACTCACTCACACCGCCCGTCAATGGTTCTCGATAAATTCAAGTGGTTCTCTTCTTTATTCCCGCAATCCTGATCATTTGACTCTTGTAGTGGTAGAATAAGTGAGTAATTTGTCGGTCTGTCTTAACTGCGCTGAATTCAAAACACGTGTCATTAAAAACTGGCTCGACGTAACTTTAAATTCTTCTTCTTTAAATTTCTTCATCTGGTTCTTGTCCATTTCAACTCTGGCAATTCTAAAACTCCACAATTCACTTGCTAATTTGCCACGGTAAGTACATTAAGAGTTGTGTTGATCCAGACCAATGCAGAGAGTAGAAAAGAATGTACTTATCTGAATCAATCTCTTTCCATACCACTCTCTCTATACATTGACCCCTTCAGCACTAGGGATGCATATAACCTCTTGAACTGTTCTCCCACTCCCTGTTCATCTCAAAAAAACACACAATACACTCGAAATCTTCCCCCAATAGAGTCTGTGTGTGTCATTAATACATTAGTTCATATCACACCTTCATTTAAGTCTCGTCCCTTTTACAGAAACTTATTATGAATTTCTCCTTCCTCTTTGGTTAACTTTATGTACTTTCTTTCAGGTAACTTTTTTTGCTTTTTTTTTAATCCTAAGACCAAGAAACGTATGGTGTAAGTACGGTAATTGCAGTTTATAAGTACGTCATAAGTAACACCACCTTCCTTGTCACCATCCATCTATCCTGTACCCAAAGTGATGCTAACCCAACACAACAAATTGAAATACATAGGAACATTGCTTTATCTTGAATCTAAAGGTGCTTATCCAACGAGGAGTTAACATTCTATATATATCACCCCTCCCCTCCCCAGTCTATCATGAATTCAAAGTAATACCAATGTCATCCAATCCAATATATTCTAAACATAAATTGCCCTTATCTCACACCAACCCATCCCAATACACGAGTTTCAATAAGTACATCGACGCAAAATAATCCTAAACTTGTCAACTTCTTACGTCATGGCAATGCTGTATGTAACTAACACTCACTCCCCACTCACGTCAAAACCTCCTCCCCAAACTTAACCAACCCTGAGAAACGACGCGACTTTTCAATCTCTAAAACCAGGAAAACGGGAAAGCCTATTTAATCTCTCGCCGATCGTGAAAACTTGGCAGAACTTCTCACATTCGCAGTCACGGTTCCCTGGCAAAACACTTTCTCTTCATCCCAATCGTGAAAAAGCAGCAGCGACGTGATAAATAGTTCGTCCAATCACCCATAACTACCTCCATAGAGAAACGAAAGACTGGAGATCATAAAACGTAACCTTACACACACACACACATACACACACACACACACACACACACCACAACCTCAGTGCTTTTTGATTATGCAAGTGCTCCAGTGATGTCTTCCTCTCTTTCCTGGTCAACGTAAACTCCCTAATTGCTTTCGTAATGTTGAGTACACACACTTCCTGCTCCACCTCTCCCCACCCCCCCCTCCAAAAAACACGATTAAGTTTACATGATTACGTGTGTTTTTACGTACATGAACACTGCTACTCTCCTAATAGATAAAAATGCACACACACACACACACAAATGAATATACACAAAGATATGGTCCTCTTTTCATGGCTTTGGTTTCTATTCAATCTTTTTCGTTTTCTCCTTTTCCTCCCCCCCCCCTCCCTTTCTCTCTCTCTCTCTCTCTCTCTCCTTGTTTTTTTTTCCTTCGTTATTTCCTACTTTGTTTTCTATTCATATACGGTTAATCTCTTTTTTACCTATGCTTTGTCTTCTTATCTCTTCTACAATTATGCTTTCTCCTTTCTTTATCTTCAAATTACACTCTATTCTCCTCTTCATTATCCTTCACGTACTTATTTACAATCTATTCTCTCATTTTTATCACTTACGTAACCCCTTAAACTAATGTACTCCTCTCTCTCTCTCTCCCTCCCTCCCTCCCTCAATTCCTTCACAAAAACCTGCAAATATTATCAAGTCTGCAGCAGTTTGAGTTTCTGGTGATTGTTACATATGCTGGTTATGCTGTCATGTCAACACACAGAGATATTTTTACCTTACGTGTCTCAATATCTCACTCTTTCTCTCCTTCACTGACTCAGATGGGGCAACAGAAGGCCTTGAGCGACTGAACTGGGTTATGTTGGGTTAATGTAATGCCTGCTTCTTGATAACTTAAATTGAGCACTGGTGGGGAAAGTGAAATGGGTGGGTGGGTGGGTTTTTGTGGTGTAAGGTTAATAAATCTAGTTCCTTCATTAATGGTGAGTGAGTGTAGTGATTAGAATGGCTGGGAACCTCAAGAAATAGTCTGGGTTTGTGGTATAAGGTTTGCATAATATTTGGTCCAGTATCAATGTGGATTCTTAAGCGTAATTTATTCTTTGAACGTTTCTAGTCTTAAAATCCATCTAAACACTAAAATCTGTTTCACTTTAGCCATCATCGATCAGCAGCTTAAGATGATGAATTATGAACACTAGAAATATGTCTTAAGAAAAAATGACATACTTAGCAACCTCTGGGCCATATTTTTCACTGGAATGTCAATAAACTCGTGGGAAACTAGTGTGAGAGCGGTCTGTGATAAGGAGAGTGTATTATTATGCCTCGTACAGTATTAAGTGTGTTGATTTGTTGTGTCTGCCTTGCCTCTCCATGATTCACTGATAGCAAGGATGTTTACCAGGTGGAGTGGGGTGGGGTGGGGTGAGGTGGTGGGGGGGGTGGAGTCAGATTATGATGTGTGTAATGGTAGTAGTCCTGATGAAATGGTTTCCTCTACAATATCCAAAACAGAAAAAGGCAGTGAATATATTGAGATTAAACCCCTTCAGTACTGGGACACATTTTGAAGAGTTTTGGGATGTGGTTAAGATGGTTTTTATTGTAATTAGGAAGGGTCTATGGAGGGCAGGAGATTAATGGCCAGAGTCTGTACCATTTCAACCCCCCACATGAGTTTCCGAAGCTGTGGAAAATAAATAATAAGGAAGATGAATATAAAAAAACGCATCCCAGTACTGAAGGGGGTTTAAAATTATACGCAAGATCTGATGTCCTGGATTGACGCAGCAACACACTCAAGAAGGCAGTGACAACAGTGAGCTTAAAATTAATGGAAACTTATACACATTCCCATTTCCGTTAAGTATGCAAGGATCGTTTCGTCGTAAGTACAGCCTCACCTCTCGAGACAAGTGAGGTAACGCAGCTGAAAACCTTAAGTACACCTCTGGTCTCATATTAACAAAGATTCATAAGTCTGTATCTTTTTCTTGGACACATTTCTAGTCTTAATAATCTACATAAACAAAATTGGTGTATTTAAGCCATTATCAGCAGTAAATTTGAAGGTGCTGGTGAAATAATGGCTAAAGATGGATATTAAGACTCAAAATTCATCTAAGGAAACAATACACACTTAAGAATCTGCCAATATGGACCCTGAAACTAACATTATAAAACAGAGAGACAACAAAACAACACTGATCACTTCGGCAACACAAAATAATTCCTGTGAGTCGGTAAACATCTGTGAGTGCGGTCAGTGTGGGAGGAGCAGCAGCAGCAGCATGAACAACCTAAGGATGAGATGCAAAACAGAGGTACTATGGAACAGCGGGTGACTGGTGAGGCCAACCCGAGCTTATCCTTAGGAACAAGACTTTATGCTGTGGTGTGGCTGCCCCTACATACTGTGACGACACCACTGATACACTCTCTGGCCACTGGGAAAGGGAAGAGAGGGAAGGAAAAATGCAGAAAGTACAGTACAGTAAAAGGGAAAGATGCAGAAAGTGGAGAGTGATAAATGAAAAGGAAAAGAGGAGGGAAAAATAGGAAAAGAGGATAAAAGAATGAAAGTAATGGGAAGGAAGTTATGAGAAATGTGAAGAGAAGTGTGCCTGAGAAGAATATCAAACAATACATCTTTGCACAGGGACAGCCACAGGAAATACACAGGAACCCTAGACCCTTATGCCCCCCTGAGCCACCCTGCCACACCCTCACCTGACATGACAGAACAGACGGTGAGGAATTCCCCTTCCCTCACCTCCTGGCGCCACTGGACACCCTGGGAAGCCTCGCTGTGGGGGTGTATTCAGAAACGCACAGCTCTCTCTCACCATCACTACTCTTCAAAGGCTTTAGCTGAAGATACTGGTGACTTTTAGGGTTATTTGTGTGGTTCTAGTGGAGTGGCAAGATTTCTACATTATTATAGGGAGAAAATGTCTTGAAAATCTAGCTAGTTGTCTCTGTGATCTTGGAAAATAGTCATGGTGAGAGCAAAGCGCTTTGAACATGGACCTGTTATGTTTGGCTTATCACACGCTTGTTTATGGAGTGTGCTGGCTGGAGTGAGGATGTGGGCATGTTGTGGTTTGTAGTGTTAAACGCTCAGGTGTTCAGCGTTCAGGAATGCAAGACAATGATTAAAGATTGCTTCCCAGGGCGCCGTCAGCCAGCCAGTACTGCCGCCACACCAGCACAGGGGCAGAGGGGCAGGGGATGCAGAGGCAGGTGTGAGCAAGGGTGTGACCTGCGTGGGAAGCTGGCAGGGGCACTGGGGACACCCTCGGCCGCCTACATGTACCTGAACTTCTTGACGCAGTCGTTGCCGAGGTCCACGATGATGACGTAACCATCCGGCGTGGCGGCGAGACCCGAGGGACGCTTCAGCTTGGCTTCCCGGGAGTCGATGGTGAATATGAGCGTCCCCAGAGTGTAGTCAAACACCTGGATGCAGGAGTGGCTGCGCTCCTGCCGGGTGGCCAGCAGCAGGCCGCGGGGGTCCAGGAACAGACCCCCATAGGTGCCCTTGGGTCCTTTGCCTGCTGGACACACACGGAAGGAAGGGAGGGAGGGAGGGAGGGAGGGAGGGAGTTTGGTTTTTACTATGACTGGGAACAACAGGGAAATTTAGTTGTCTTTCAATTTTAGTTATGACTCATTTATGTTCAGTGTGTGTGTGTGTGTCTTACCTTTGGTCTCAAAGATGGTTCGCACGTACTGTCCTTCGGGTGAAAACACTTGTATCCTGGAGTCGGCCACCACCACCTCATTGTCCGGGCCGCAGCAGAGTGCCGCCACGGAGCCCAGCTGGCCCGGCTTGGTGCCCTTGGTGCCCCAGTGCCGCACCAGCTTCCCCCCGGCCAGGAAGACGAAGATGGAGTTGGCGGCGTTGTCGGCCACCAGTATCTCCCCCAGGCCGTTGACGGCCAGGGCGGTGGGCTCCTGCAGGCGGTCGTGGGTGAACTGGGAGAGCAGCTGGCCGGAGGACGTCACCTCCGTCACCGTCCGCTTCCTCCAGTTGACGAAGACGAGGGAGCCGGCCGGGGTGCGGGTGATGCCGGTGACGCTGCGGCCCTCCAGCGCGTCCCCCACGATGTGCTGCACCTCCCGCAGCTGTGGACTGAGCACCTTGATGCGGGAGTTGCCGGTGTCCGCCACGTACAGGTAGCCCTCCTCGTCCAGGCAGATGCCGACGGGCTGCAGGAACTGGTCCCGGCCGGAGCCGCGCGAGCCGTACACCGTCTCCGGGTTGTGTTCGTCCAGCACCTCCACGGCCAGGGGGCTCTCCTTCACCGGCCGGCCAAACAGCCGCACCGCCACGTTGTGGTTGCCGCCCTGCTCCGGCGTGAAGAACACGGAGTACGTGCCGTCCTGGTTGTCCTCCACCTGGCACTCCACGCTGTCCCCGCCCTCGGAGGTCACCGTGGCCTCCATGGGGTCGCCGCCCACCTGCTGCGTCTGGCCCTCGTAGTCCACGGCGGTGACCAGCACCTCGCTGCGCAGGTGAGTCATGGCCTTCTTGGCCTTCATGAAGCACAGGCTGGGGAAGGTGCGGCTGGTGGCCACGCGGCCGTAGTCCTCGATGGTGGCCCGCACCTGGTCAAACGCCTCCCCACGCCCATTCTCAAACTTGAGGAAGGCGTTCTCCCGCGGCTCCACCAGCGTGGCCAGGGAGTCAATCTTGGTGTTGAGGTGGGCAATCTTCTTGGTGATGTTGCGCACCTCCACCTGGTACTGCAGCCCCTCACACTCCTGCTGCACCTTGCGCCGCTCTCCCTCAATGATGTCCAGCTGGTCCTGAACAAACAAACAAACAAACACAACCTTCTTAACACCACCAACTGTGTCATGCATACTCACTACCACTACCCTGTACTTCACCCCTCTCACACTTTGATAGATAGACAATTGGGAACTATTCAAGAAAGGAATGTTTCCTGGTGTGAGCCAATCCCCTCCCACCACCACCACCACCACACACCTGCAGTACTTTCTTCTTCTCGTCACGCATCTTCTTGACGTTGGCCACCACCGCCTCTCGCCGCTGCTCTATCACGTCCACAATGGCCTGGAAAGCGCGGTTCACCTCCTCAAAGGTTGCGTCGGCAGCGTGGTCCAGCTGGTGCATCTCAGTGCGGACCGCATCACTCGCCTCGTTCAGCTGTGGGAGCCAAAGGAGTGTCTCTCCGTCAACCCATCTCTATTGCTCACACAAATGCATTCTTTTGCTGTTTAATGCATAACACTGCCATTCACAACCCTCCAAAAAGAAACTCAGACATTAACACACCATTACCCCATTTACTCACCCCACAGACCCCCTCACAACCCCCTCCCAACGGCATACCTTGGAGTAACATTCATTAGCCTTGTAGCAGAGTATCTCCGACATGCGCTTGATGGCTATGGAGAGAGGGATGACAGTGTGTTGGTAGCTGGCGGGGCTGCCCTGGTGGGACCCGTTGCTACACTGGGTACAGAACACCAGGTCACACGACTCACAGAACAGCAGCTCCTGATGACAGAGAGATGGAGAGAGAGGGAGAGAGAGAGAGTGGGGTTAGAGTATGTGGTTGTAGTTATGGTTGTTTATGAGTGGTTGTGGGATTTAAATTGACTTGTGTGTGGAAGTGGAGGAGGTGGAGGTTAAGAAAGTGTGATGTTTATGGTAGAAATGTGTCACAGTACTGAAGGGGTCAGGACACTGAGAGATGGGGATGTGGAAAAGATATATTCTGGGGATTACAACACGAATAACATCTAGCAGTATAACAACAAAAACACAAATAACAACTAGAGACGTGCAGTGACATGACACGAACAGCAGGACGAGCACCCACCTGGTTGGCATGAGTGGAGCACTTAGGAATGACCTCCCGCCGCTGCCGTGACATGAGATCCAGCAGCTGATTCACCAGGAAGGAGGGGGGAAGGGCGGCCACCCCTCCTGATGGGATGCGGATGGACTCCCGGCATATTGGGCAGCGAAACGTCCCGTCCTCGCGCGCATGGGAGGCCACGATGCGGGAGAGACAGTGGAGGCACACCGTGTGGGAGCAGTGCAGCAGCTTTGGGGTGTGCTCTCCGCCATCGAAGGAGCCTGCCCATGTCAGAACTACAGTGAAAAGTGTTGCAGTATTGCCAGCAGCGTGGGGACAGCCCACCGCCTCACTGCTGCTGCTGCTGCTGTCCCCGTACACCAACCTGCTAAACCTCGCTCTGTTGGACCCGAATGTTTGTTGCGTGTGTGTGTGTGCGTGTGTAAACTTACTAAATTTCACTCTATTGGACCCTAATAATTGAATAATTGTTCTGTGAGTGTGTATGTGTGAGTTTATTTATCTAGTTGAGATTTACAGGGTCTGAGTTAATCTAATGTGGTCCAATCCAAGTTTCTATAGTTTTCTGATGTTTTTTTTATGTGTGTGTGTGTGTGTGTGTGTGTACCTTCTCCTTGTTGACATGACTATATCTCTCAGGTGTGCTTTGTAATGGCTACCTGTCATTATTATCAGTATTATTTTCTGTGTTTTTGTTGGTTATCTTTGTTGTTTTGACTCAGTAATATTTTTCTTGGGGGAGGGGGTGGCAAGGTATTCCTTCCTGTATTACTCAATCTTAATTCTTCTTAACAAACTACTAATTTTACCTATTCAATTTGCTCAATTCTTTCCTTCTATCAATTAAATAAATGCTAATATTTCTTTAATTTCCTTCTCTTGACACCATTAACCTCTTTACCACTCTTTCATTCCCTATTCTTAAAGTTCTTCTTAACGAACAAACCTTCCTATTAATTCTATTCATTCTACTCAACCCTCTATCTATTACTCACCTTTTTCTTCCTATTCTCTCCAAAAAACACCATTAACTTGTCTTTTATTCTACTTCCAAACCACTAAACTCTCTTATCTTACCATCCTCACCTCCACACACACACACACACAGGCATGCCACACCACTACTTTGACTTAAACACATCATTATCTTGCCTTTTTTCTATTTTCCAGAGCACTAAACTCTCTTATCTTACCATCTTCACCTCCACACACACACACAAGCATGCTACACCACTATTTTGACTCCAACACCCACTGAGAGCTACTTACCAGCTTAACACAGCCACCTACAAGCATACAAACATACAAGCCAATTCCTACCCATACAGTACAAGCTTCCTTATGTAGACAGGCAAGGAAGGCTACACAATGCAAGCTAACCTAAAGATACTAAGTGAAGGCATTGAGTATTATCGGTTTCCGGGAGTTATGCTAAAATCTTCTCTGCTAAAAATATGACCCTGAAAGATTGGTTTGTGTTTATTTGGTGAAAGGTTAAGGGAATATTAAAGAATAGTAAAGGTTAAGTGGCTGTCTGTAAGCTACATTATGGGTAAGTGGGTGTGTTTGTAGTTGTAATGAGTAGTTAAGTGAGTTATAATTCTGTAACAGTGTGTTCAGAGTGAGTGGACATGTTGGCAGTGGTGAAAGTTGAAAAATGACTGGAAATTCTTGGTGATAATGCTAAACAATGTATTAAGAGTGGCGTATAGGTAAATAATTGTGTATATCAGCCTCTCGCTTTACATATGAAGTGAATACAAGAGTCTGCATCAGTAAATCTCAATGAAAGAGTGCTGAGATTATTGTAAACAGTGTATAGATAAAAAAAAAACCACAGTAGAGATTTAAGGTAAGAGTCAGGAGGCCACACAGCACCAGCCGGGGGATACAAAGAAGTGCTACCTCTCCTGCCAAGAAATTACCAAGAGTCAGGACCAGCAGTAAACAAGATTAAATGTGTAGCTTTTTCTTAGACTGGGCTTGGAGTGATGTGGGGCCCTTCAGGTGGTGGTGGTGGTGGTGGTGGTGGCCTCCCTGACACTGTGGAGTCTCTAAGAGGGAGGTTTGGCTGGCCGGTGAAGCCTCGCTAATACAAACACACTCACACACACACATACACACACACACACACACACACACACACACACACACACACACTCCCCCCCTGAGGCACATTAGCGAGACAGTGATATAACACCCAACCAACTGTGACCCCCTACACACACACACACACACACACACACACACACACACACACACACACGCTGAACACCTTCCTATTGGTACAGGCAAGAGTTAATAGTGATCTCATTGCTCTTCCTTCATACAAAACGACATGCCGAGAGAGAGAGAGAGAGAGAGAGAGAGAGAGAGAGAGAGAGAGAGAGAGAGAGAGAGAGAGAG
>CM035197.1:22978740-23004912 GCA_020233015.1 Callinectes sapidus | reverse complement strand
GACGACATCACTTCTTCACGACCCACGCCTCGACTGGGGGGGGGAGACGGGGGGGCGGGGAAGGATGGGGGAGGAAATGGGTTGGGGGTGGATAGGGGTGGAGATGAGGTGTAGGGATAGACAGGGAGGGAAGGATTGGGGTGGAGATGGGGTGTAGGGGTAGATAGGGATGGGTAGAGATGGGGTGAAGATGGGGCAGGATGGGGTAAAAAGATACACATAAATTAATACAGTTAGATTACGTACAAAAATATAATTAAACACGCACACTCACATACGCACACACACACACACACACACACACGGGAAAGATGAAACAAGTTAGTACATATTTAAAACAGAAGGAGAGGGAGAAAGTTAGAGAGGAGTGAATATACTAGCATTCAAAAACAACCCAATCAAAACACGATGGTTAGTTTAAGCAGTGGCGATGTAAATAAGCGAAGGGAAGCTAAAATAAACCATTGGGAAACACTTAAACTTGTTGATAAGGACACAGGAAAGGTTAGGTTAGGTTAGGTTAGGTTAGGTAAAACGGCAGACATCAACAAAAGAATAATAACTAAATGGAAAAGAATAAAGGAAAAAAGAAAAATACATGAAGAATAATCTTAATAAAGTGACAGGAAAGCCTAGGTAAAGCGACACAGAAAAAAAACAGACAACAAAAGAAATAATAGCTAAATAAGAAATAAATCAATAAAAATACAAGAAAAATCATGTTAATAAAGGCACAGGAAGATGAAGTGAAGCGGCAGACACATATAGACACCAACGGCTGCAAAAAAAATAAAAATAACTAAATGAGAAATAAATTAATGAATGAAAATAGATGAAAAATACACCTGCTTGTTATTAAGGGGACAGGAAAGTTAGATAAAGCAGCGAACACAAACAATATCAAAAGAAATAACAAAAATAAAAAGAAAATGAATAAAAACACATGATTAACACACAAGCTTGTTAATAAAGGCAGAGAAATGTTAGGTGAAGCAGCTAACACATAGAAAACAAACAAAACCATAAAGAAATTCATTAAAAAATTATATATATATGAAAAAATATTAGCGAATCATAATAAAACCAGAAAAAATATAAAAAACACACTCTTAGTCAATTCAAATAGGAAAACCAGGAAAAAACACACAAAAAAAACACTCTTAGTAAATTCAAATAGCAAACAAATATGAAAAAAAGTAAATAAACAAAAAATTGGTAAACCCCTAAAGCACACACACACATACACTGGCTTGGCACTGAAGGCGTCAATGTTGGTATAAGTAGCAAACACTTACTGTACATTGGGATGCATGCCTGAGGGGTGCCAAAAGGTGCCAGATAGGGTGCCACGCTCTCTATCTGATGAGCAGCGGCAGCAGCAGGCAGGGTTACCAGTGTAGGGAAGATACAGCCTCACTATACAATACTCTCAAACGCCTGTAGTACTGGGACACGTTTTTACGAGTTTTGGGTGCGATTAGATGGTTTTATTGCCGTTAGGAAGATTAATAACTGGGATTCATATCAACTCAGATTATTAAGTATGTATTTTTTTCCTAAACGAATTTTTGGGGTTAAAATTCATGTTAATCTCCTAAAATTGGTGTTGTTCTTTGGTCATTATCTCATCACCACCTTCAAGTTTAGTGGTGATGAGTGAAGGGTTAAAAAACACCACCAACTTCAACAGGTTTACATGGATTATAAGACTAGAAATTTGTCTAAGAATAACTTACGTACTTAAGAATCTCAGTTGATAAAATTGATGAGTAATATGGAGAACAAATTGTGAAAAATGTGTCCCAGTACTTATGGGGTTATCACAACACTTCAGAACATTTCCCATAACTCTTAATGAGACAGCTGTACACTTGGCTTGTCTTCTATTTATCTTTCTATTCTACAAAAACCCCATAGATTGCCATTACCTCTTTCTCTTCTTTTATATTTTACAACCCAAATGGATAATCTCTTTCTTTTCCTTTTTTTCCTTCTTTATTGTTTTCTATTTACAAATGAAATAGATCACAGTTTGCTATCCATTATGAACAAATATATATAACAGTTTTCCTCTCCACTATGAACAGCAAACAGCTCACCAAGACTTATGGGAAATGTCAGTGTTATCTTAGGCACCACCAATGCCGTCACACACAACCAGATGCAGGCAAACACTCTCCCCCCCCACCCCCATGCCCTCAGTGCCGAGAGAGTGCCGAGTGCCACACAACGAGCCTATACACGTCTACATATCTTTCAAACACTCACACACACACACACACACACACACACACACACACACACACAAATGCTTATACTCAAAAAGGAATTTATTTTACCTCTACATACTTTTAAAATACAGGCTCTCTCTCTCTCTCTCTCTCTCTCTCTCTCTCTGACTCACAAGAACAGGAGTTACACAATTCTAATTACTTTCTTTGTAACATAATGCAACACACACACACACACACACACACACACACACACACATACATACATACATACATACATACATACATACATACATGCATATATCTATCTAGAACAGGCAAAAGCTTATAATTGGCACTCACTTGATAAATGCAAGAACTGAGAGAGAGAGAGAGAGAGAGAGAGAGAGAGAGAGAGAGAGAGAGAGAGAGAGAGAGAGAGAGAGAGAGAGAATTCACTTATAACAATTTCATATTAATAGTATAATAAGCAGGAGGAGGAGGAGGAGGAGGAGGAGGAGGAGGAGGAGGAGGAGGAGGAGGAGGAGGAGGAGGAGAATAACATGGATATCAGAGAAAATTGGAAGAAAGAAAAGGAAAGAGGGAAAAAACTGACAAGAAAAGTTATCAAGAAGAAGAACAAGAAGAACAGGAAGAAGAAGAAGAAGATTAACAACAATAAAAAAATAACAAGAACAAAGAAAGGCAGAGCAGCAAAAAGTACAAAGAACAAGCAAATTTCAAACAACAAGATGCAAAACACAATATCAATAACAGTAGTAGAAGTAGTAGATGTAGAAGTAGAAGTAGTAGTAGTAGTAGAAGTAGTAGTAGTAGTAGTAGTAGAACCAAATGCTAACTCACTGTAGCTGGAATGAGGGTCGGCAACACCACATAACTCCTGTAGGGGGAAGAAAACACTTTAGTAGCAGTAGCAGTAGTAGTAGTAGTAGTAGTAGTAAACCAGTTGAAGACAAATATTCACAGAGGAAAAATTTTTAAAGGAGAAAGAAGGAAGAAGAAGGAGAAGATGAACAATAAAAACAAGAACAACAATATGAGAAAACACAACCTCACAATAACACACACACACACAAAAACGTCAAATTCCGCACCATTACAAGTCCATCACTCACCTTATTGACTCATGACGCAGTGACGAGCTGATGTAGCAGCCGCCCTGCCTCTTGTACACTCACTCTGCCGGGAGAGAGAGAGAGAGAGAGAGAGAGAGAGAGAGAGAGAGAGAGAGAGAGAGAGAGAGAGAGAGAGAGAGAGAATATTTAGATTTTAGTTTAGTTGACAGGTTATTGACTTCTATTATTATTTTTTCATTTCTTTTTCCTTATTTTATCTATAGAACGAATTGATGAGGTTATTAATTAAGAGTGTTAAGACATATTTACATTGGGGTTTCAGCAGATCAATATTGTAGTCAGTAGGGTTTAATAAATTGCTTTACACATTGTACGGTGCATAGTTAGTGAGTATTATGTGGTTTGGGACACTGAAGACATACAGTATCAGCAGACACAGCCTCAGAAACAATACTAACTGTCTGTGTCACATTATTATCACTGCAATCTTAAAAATGCCTTGCTCTCCCACTACAACAGTTATCCAAGGCCACACACACATCTAGGCAGCTTCTCCACACAGTTTCCCATTATAATGAACCAGAAATCTTGCTAATACATAAAGAACCATAAAAAATACACTTAAAAATGTGATTACCTTCAGCTAGACACTTGGCAGGAGGTGATGGTGAGAGAGCAAAGCCTTTCAGAATATGACACTTACCAAGAGAGTTGAGAGAGAGAGAGAATCAAGGCAACAAAACACTTCACAACAGGATCAATATCAGTTAGCCCTCGAGTGCAGGCTGTCCTTCACTCTGGCCTTCCTAACCACACACACACACACACACACACACACACACACACACACACATATATACCACCCTTGACAGCTTCCCATAAGACACCTCCATACCACCCCAGGCCCTAAACAAGCCAATCTCTCCATATCTCACCTTAAAACGTAAAATCAGACTTCGCTATCCTTCTTTAAACATTCAAGACAGGGGCCCCATGTGCTGTCCTTTGTCCTAACTCGAGTTTCCAATTATACCATTAACATTATCTCCCCCAGCCATTAACACGCGCTATTTAACACCCCCCATACTGTCACCTGTCACTTATTAACGCTGGTAGGGTCATCAGATGCATTTAGACAGCCAAGGAAGTGAAGGGAGATGAAATAACACAGAATAAATAGAGACAGGCGAAAAGTTTCTAGTTAACCAGTTTAGTGTGTCAATAAACGAGTATTTTAACCTTCACACGAAACCACAGTTGGGTCGTACACACAGATACACCCCAAATAAACCCCGCCAATGCACATATGGGTAAAGAAATACTATATATAACACGTAAATTGAGACAAAAACCCATGTGATAATGTTTGTTTATATCCACCTCTACTGCGTCAGGCTACTCCTCTGGGATATCTCGTATTTCCACCTTATTTTCTCACTTAGTACCCGTATTAACTGCCCAATGGTCCTCCCCAATGAAGCCCTGTGCTCTTTTCTGTCTGTTTCACTGTCTTACTCACTCTCAGAAGCCTCAGGGGGTGAAAAATGCGGTGAAATAAGGCTCCTCTCAGTAGCTGTCTCCGCGATCAGCTGTTGTTGTTGTCGTCTGTCTGAACCCGAGACTAAGAAAAAAATATAAATGAAAAAATGTGTAAAAAAGGAGAAATCTATGGCTAATTGGCTAAGATAATATTATGGGGTTGATTTTTAGTGTGTTTTACTTCTGTTGGGGTTGAGTTTCTTTTTTATTGTTTTTTTTTAAGGGTTGAAATGGGGAAAATGGTCTATTTATGCTGTATTTCCTGAAGAAGGTATGATAGATGTGATGTATTAAGGCCGATTTTAACCTCCTCACTTCCCGTTTATTATATAGGGCTAGTTTAGGTATGAGAGAGAGAGAGAGAGAGAGAGAGAGAGAGAGAGAGAGAGAGAGAGAGAGAGAGAGAGAGAGTACAATTAATTCTTTCAGTCATCAGTCACTCTCTTGCCTATAGAAAACCCCATTTATATAATGATTATTCTCTCTCTCTCTCTCTCTCTCTCTCTCTCTCTCTCTCTCTCTCTCTTGAATTTCATGGGTTTTTTTTCTGAATATGGATCTATTGAGTGTTTCTCTGGTATAATGTAAGTAATATTTGTCAGTATAGCACGCCAATTAATGCTGGTAACAAGACGTACCTATGGAGCTTGATAAATGATAGAGAAGTCTTACATACAATAAAAAAAAGATAACGCCCCCCAAAAGTGACCACAAATATAAAAAACAGAGAAAACCACCCCATTTCACCCTTCTACACCAATAACACAGCAAAATAAACACTTCAAACACCTGAAACAAACACGTGAAGCAGAATAATGACTAGTTACTAGGAAGTATAGAGTCAGTTGCCTGGGAGGGGGGGGGGGGGGTTAGGACTGGCCAAGATCCGAAAATATAAATAATCGCGGAAATGGGGATAAAAGGAAGAATAGAGAATAGGTAGATGAGGAAGGGAATCATAGTGAAAGGAAGAGTCACTGGGACTTAATTAACCCAGGTGGTGTGCATCGTTTGTCTTTTTTGAGCCACTTGTTATTCGAGTTGCAAAGGAGGGAAAGTGAATTTCGGCCACACACCGCCCCAGCCTAGCACGCCAGCATCCCGTCGGCTCCCCCACACCCCAGCAGCATCTTTGGAACCCCCGGCCCCTCCTTCCCCTCCCTTAATGAGTTATCGGTTTATAACCATACAGCCTTGTTTGTCAATTACACTGGTTTCCTCTTTACATTCGTTGTGAGGTTACTGGCAGTTACAAGATCATTGTTATGGATTGTTTGTAAGGGGGGAATGATGGAATACACATAGACAGTTTTGTCTGGCAAGTTGAGTAGCAGTGATAGACATGGTGCAAGCCCCATCTTATATACCGGGTCGCCTTGTGTATAGTCTGGCATGTACGCCAATTAGAAATATCTATCACTGTTAAAAGTTCGTTGAGAGAGAGAGAGAGAGAGAGAGAGAGAGAGAGAGAGAGAGAGAGAGAGAGAGAGAGAGAGAGAGATTGTTTTCATGTTTTCCAGCGTTAGTTTTATTTTCCCTTGTTTCCTTCGTTTATTTATTTGCTTACGCTTTTTCTTTACATTCCTTGACATGTTTTGGCGTTTTGCGAGTGTTTGATAGCTTGTTTTATGGGTTTCCTTTCTCTGACTTTGTTGTATTTCTTACACCATACTGTTAATGAATCCGGCCCATGGTTGTTAACTCTTTGCCTTGTTCTTTTCGCTTATTTATATTACAGGCACAGGGGAACCGCAGGTGCGTCAGGGGGGACGTCTGGCAAGGTTGGGGCGGGTTAGATGCGTCTATCCTACTATTTTTCCATTGTTTATCTCTATTGTTTGCATAACCTACTTGATTTCTTAGCATACATACTGTGTGAATAGCAAATTAGCAAGATACGACTGTTACTGTTTGGCCTATGTGGTGTTGGAAAATAATGCTTCTTCCCGGGCCCTGCTGACGTCAGTGTAGGGAGGGTGGGTGGGCCGCTGGTGCGGTGTTTGCAGGTCAGTGCTATCCTTTGTCTGGTGAGGAGGAGGTGTAAGCTGTTTAAAAGCCCTTATCCCATTGAAAAGCTCCTGGCTGAACGGATACGGTATTCGAAGTATTTTGTTACCATTCTAGTGACATATTAAGACGATTTATACCTTCCAAACGCCCTGGATGGAAGGATAAGCCTATTTCACGAGTGTTTTTTAAGCATCTAAGGACAGCATAACAAGACTGCTGGTGGTTATTCAGTGTCCAAGTCATCCTATTAGTGGACTAAAGCCGCAAGATGGATTCACAGAGGCTGGAATATATACGTTATTAAGGTGACTACAGCCACTGTGACACAAGGCTTTACCGTGTCAATGTTTATTTAAGGTGAGTTATATACCCCTCTATAGGAGGGGGGGCTACCCCACAACAGACCCCGGCGCCAAACCTGGATTCTTATTTCATCGGTCATTTTCAGCATTATCTCGCATTATTATAAACTCATCTTGCCACAGTATGCAGCCATGGTACTAAGCTTTCATATTAGTCATTCAGACATATCTTTCGTGGTCAAGTTTATGTTTTGTGAAGGTTTAAGTGAGATATGAGGGGGGGGTCGAACCCCCACCCCGGTAACCTCCGCCAGCCGGCTCATATTTTAGGATACTTTCTTTTATCCCTGGACTATATTTGGGCTCAACAGTAAAATTTAATGCTTTCTACGACTCTTGCGGTGTCTTTTAAGTGCCTTCATTGCGTGTGGGGGGTCAAGATAGCTGTGGTTGGCGTTATCATGATTGTAAATAAGGGCGGATTTTCGCGCCAAATTAATTGGAACGCCCAAGACCATTGGAACGCCCAAGACAATTTGAGGCAGTATCAAGTTCCGATTAATTGCAAAAGATAGTCCATATTAAACTATGTTTTATGCCTAGAGTTCAGTGAAATCAGTGGAGAGTAAAAATGTTTTCTAGCGGTGTTAAAGTTCCATGAATAATTTTATTTATCAGCCTTTGAATGATTTATTTTTGCCTCTAGCTCACTCTGAAGTGTTAAGAATAATTAGAATGAATTACTCAAGTACTTTGAAGTGGTTTGGGGTTCCTTTGTAGTGGTAGTGAGTGCGTATTTAATGAGTTTTAAAAAGGGTCATATTTTTATAAAATACTTTCTTTCTAGTGAAAGTTCTTTACAATTAGTGTTGTTTGGACTTTGTTTATACTTTGGGAATTAGTTAGAGTATTTATCCAGCCGGAATATGTCCATTTTTTTGTTCTGAAAGCGTTTTTTCGAAAGGTCATTTTTAAAATGGTCTTCCCTAAAATACGTACGTAAATATAGAGAGTGTAATATAGAGTACCAGGCCGGCTGTGACGTCATCAGCCGTGACGTCACAGTGGCGGGCGCCTTCCTGCTGGCTCCCCTTCCTGACTCTTATCGTTCTTATTTATCATGATTTACTGCATGGTTACTGTGTGTGTGTGTGTGTGTGTGTGTGTGTGCGCGTGTGTGTGTGTGTGTGTGTGTGTGTGTGTGTGTGTGTGTGTGTGTGTGTGTGTGTGTGTGATACTGTTATACTGTTATATTTGCTCTTGTCATATCTAGCATTGTGAAGTGATTTTTCCAGGTATATTGAGTTATTTTCTGGTATATACGTCATGTGTGTGTGCATGGACTTGCACGATGTTTACACTTTCATGTGTAGTTGTATTTACAGAGGGGTGTCTGTTTTATGCGAGATGATGTGCTCCTTGGGGCACATCATCTCGCATTTAATTAAGTGTTTATGGGGATGTGGTGTTGTGGGTGTTCCACGGTGTGAATGTGTTGTTGTGTGGGGTTACATATATGCACTTTTTACATTAATCAGTGGACGCCGCGGTACAAATAGGGAAATGTGCGGTTTAGAGAGAGGGAAGCCAGGGTCCGCGTCTTTCTTAGGGAGGCAGTGACATTAATTAAGCTTTAAAACAAGCCAGTTTATTAATAATGCTGCTATGGCCATCAGACCAGACGCCATCCGCATGGTTCTCGCCCTCTGTGTGGTGTGGGTGAGTGTGTGAGTGCCTGTCTTTTACTTCCTGCTGGTCAGTGTTGCAGAGAGTATTAGTTGTGTTTTGTGTTTGAGGGTGTTATATTGGAGAGAGAAACCGAGTGTAGCAGCCTGATGAGTGAATGGTGAGGAATGTAGAAATGTACATAATATAGGGTGATGACAGGATGTGTATTAACACACTAAAGTCGTTTTCATTGGTAGAGAACATTTAGGCGCCGGCTGAGTACGGGATTTTCCCGTGAGCTGCGTGCCATGTCTCCACAGGACCAATTATCATCTTAACACATTGGTGGAAAGGTCTAGCGGCGGCCGCTCCCATCTCTCTCTCTCTCTCTCTCTCTCTCTCTCTCTCTCTGAGTATTGTGATTTTGTGCGTCAGGATTTATTTTATTTTATTTGTTCATGTTTCGACTTTTTTTCCCACACCACCTTAGAGATAAAAGTCACGGCGCGTTTTTATAGTAAGGGAGTGACCGAGGAGTGGCCTCTCTGACCTGAGTGACCTGACCATACCGATAAGCACCCACCACGCCAGCAGGCTACTCCTCTACCTGAATGACAACGCCGCACAGCTTTGTTGTCAAATGTTGTTTTATTTACATAGAACCCAGACTATTATCACCTTCAAACCCGTGCCATATGTAGAGCTGCATAGTTTGGTAGGATAAATCATTCATACTTAATACCTTAATTTTGATAAAACAAAAACAAGGACCTGACATATCAAAGACAAACTGTGTGCTGTGGCAGAGTAGCTAACTGTACTTGGCCAGCGCCAAAGTGTTCTCCACCCGTGAAAAAGACTATAAGAGGTCCCACTTGCGGCGCGGCACTCTTCTGGGAGCGAGGCGGCACTGAGGCTGTACTAGACGATTACTGGCAGCAGCAGCAGCAGCAGCAGCAGCAGCACGGGATTCGGCTCTGGCTGGACCCGATTATTACTGGCGAATCCCGCGCTACTAGACAACACTATAGATCCGCAAGGAACCCACAGACAATACCAAGGAGCAGCAGCAAGGGATTCGCCTGCTGTTGGCTGCTGCTGGCTGCTGGCAGTAGAACCTCCAGAGTAGACGTTTGGCGGATCCGGATCCAGTTACTTGCTATAAGTAATCGGATCCATCTCGCCTTGGCGGATCCGTGAGATTCACCCACCCCTACCCAGGGTGGGGGGGGCCATAGGAGAGGGGAAAAGGTGGCTGTCATCTGTTTACAGGCCGCCCTTAACACTACCACTGACAGCTGATTGTGTGTCTGTACCAGCGGCACCTCTCACTGGACAGAAAGGAGGGGAGGGATAAGCTGTACAGGTGAGAGGAGGGAGAGAAAGGAGAGGAGGTGAGACTGACAGGTGGATGTAAACAGTGATGAAACACACATGATCTTAGTATGTTTTTGTATTTTACACGTATTTTGTGGGGTTTTTCACTGTCTCTTTGGTTGTTTTCTTAGCTTGTCATCCTGTTTGTTTGTTGAGGTTATAGGAGGCTTTGATAAATATAACTGGGGTCTGTTATTCCCAGCAACACGTGTCATTATTGTATTAAACTTGTATTCTGTGGTTTCTCATGGTTTATTTGCTTATTTTCTTAGCTTGTCATGATTAAGTGTTGAAATTATAGGAAAGTTTGATAAATGGGTATTATTTTTACTTTAACACCAGTCTCAAGTTGGCTTTTCCTACCATTCCCATCTGTTAGAGCTTTCCATACTGAGTAATTTGACCTCCATAATGTAACTGGTGCAAATCAATAATAATGGCAATAGCGATGTCTCGAGGGTAACTGAATGTCTGCGGCCTGTGTTAAAGTAAAGATTTATCTTAAAAATTCTAACTTAAATAGCCTTATGTAGTTATTCTCCATTATTTGCCTACTTACTTTAACTTTCTACACATATATTTACCTAGAAATCTTTAAAAAATCAAACTTAAAACCTTTACTTACAGCAACACACGCCACAACACCACCACCACAACACCACAACATGCTGGCCGGGTACAGCTTGCCGTCACTCACCACTGTTGTGTGTGGAGTGTTTGTGGCGTACATTCTGCAGTCGGTGTGGACTCTGGGTCAGCTGTTTGTGCATCCCAGCTGTCCCACACCCAGCCACTGTTACCAGCCACTCATTGCTCAAAACCCCCAACTGCAGGTGTGTGTGTGTGTGTGTGTGTGTGTTTAATTCTTGTGCTGTTTATTAATTTTTTTATATTTCTTTTTTTGTCCTCATTTTTTTTCCTCTCGTTGATTTGATTATGTTTTGTATAGTTAAATCCCTCTCGTTCTCACTGTGTGTCTATATTTTCATAGTAAAGTCTCTCTCTCTCTCTCTCTCTCTCTCTCACCAGCTGTTGGCGTTCACCTCACTGTCCCGCACCCCGTCACACCCACGGGAACTTGAACTACTGCACCGAGTTAAGGATTTCCCCTACGACTTGCCAAGGGAGGACTCCTTACAGGTGGCGCTCCCCTCCAGAGTCAGGAACAACGGCTCCTTCTACCTCCACCTCTTCCTCACACCACCACACATCACTCCTGAGGTATATAAGTGTGTGTGTGTACAAAATCCACTAAAAACCACATTTCTTCACTTACATATCTACTGACACATTATTCACTTATTTATCAACGGACATATTATTAATTCTAACTCTAACCTGGCAACATCTCCCCTTGTGTGTGTGTGTGTCAGGACTGGGGTGGCTTAGCGCAGGGGGAGCATTCTGTGTACGCCTTCTCCCCCCTCACTGCATACCAGGTCCCAGAAGCCTCTACATTCAGTCTGCTGGGAGATGACAAGACGGATGCTAAGGAGGTGAGAGAGAGAGAGAGAGAGAGAGAGAGAGCATTTATTTTTAACCACAATTACAAGTTAGGGCATATAAACATAAGACTAAAATGACATTGTGAAATTATGGTTAGCCTGTCATAAAGCAAAGGGAGAGAGAGAGAGAGAGTTCTAGCCATTTTTTATCTGTTTTAGGGGGGTTTAATGTATCTTTTTGGTGTGTATGTGTGTGTGTGTGATGGATATAGATCAATTGACTGACAGAAAGGTGAATATATAGATAGACCGCTACATAGACAGACAGACACAAAATTACCCCTATTCTTTCCCCTCACAGCAGGACACAAGTAAGACCACCAGCAGCGGCAGCGGCGGCAGTGGTAAGAGCAGTAAGGAGCACAAATCTCGCAAACCAGTGACTCATTTCCAGTCCCAAGTGACCATCAACATTCTGACTGACCCTGTAGGACTCCCCCGCCAGGACTTACCCTACGACCTGGGTCACGCTCTCAGGTGGGTCAGCCTCTCTCCGTGAGCCTGTACTAGGATGTGTTTTGATGAGTTTTGTGTGGGATTAGATGGTTTTATTAACATTGGGAAGGGTTTATAAAGGTGAAGGTATATATTAACAGATTTTTAGACATATTACCGAGAGTTAAATGGTTTTATTGACATTAGGAAGGATTTATGGAGGTCCCTTGGCTAACTTTTGCACCTGATTGGGGACTGGCAACTCAGTGGGCCCTTTTTTATTCATTTTTCATTACCCTCAGCCCAGATTTCTCCCTGTACAAATAAAAAAAATGAAATACAAACTTTTTTTGTGACTCTGAGTGTTCAAGTGCTTTGTTCACCCCAGACTTGACTCTCGAGGCCGCTACCTCCCCATCCTGCATGTGGACACCCTCAGTGCTCGGCTGCGGGACCTGGTGGAGGTGACGCCTGCCCTCACCCACGCTAACTTCACCCTCAAGTACGCCCCCATCTCTTACGGCAAGCTGAGGTGAGTGGTCCTGCCTTCCTGCCACAATGTTAATGGATTCTTTTTCTATTTTGGTCCATTGTGAACTAGAAACATAGAATAAAATAACATGTTGATCTCCTTCCCTCCTCCTTCAGGTTATGGATGCAGTTTGAAGGAGCCCTGAGACCCATGGCATCCCTGGGCTTCAGTGCGAGGGATCTGGATGACGTCAAAGGGATATTCTCCGATACCAGTCTGTACTTCCTCTTTGTCACCTTCCTAGTGGCTGCCCTTCATGTAAGTAGTGGTGGTGGTGGTGGTGGTGGTGGTGAGAGTATTATATTCCCCCCAAAAAGTTGATAGAATAGTGGGGAAAAAAGACATGGTTAAAAAGATAGATAAACAGCACATACAAACACAAACTAAACCTTTAAAACAGGATAATGAACAGTAAAATGGAAAAAAAGAGTGATGTGATTGTGGGAAATGTCTTTGTGTGTGTGTGTGTGTGTGTGTGTGTGTCTGACAGTAGATAGAAAGTCAATGCTACACAAAAAACAACAGAAACAAAATAAAACTCCAGATATTTCCAGCCGAACTAACCCAAACTAAACCATTTCCTTCACCACCACCACCACCATCACCTCTCCCTCTCCCTCTCTCTTACACAGATGCTCTTTGATTTCCTCGCCTTCAAGAACGACATTGCATTTTGGCGAGGGCGGCAGTCCATGGCCGGCCTGTCCCCCTCCTATGTGGCGTGGCGTGCTATCTCTCAGGCCATCGTGTTCCTCTACCTGCTGGAGGAGAACACAAGTCTGCTGGTGCTGGTTCCTGCTGCTATCGGTGGTGTTATTGAGGTGAGTGTGGGTGTTAATGTTCTTTACGCTACACCACATCACCACATCACCACTCCTTGTATGTCTGTAGTATAGTGGAAAGAAAAACTGTGGCGAGACTTCTGTGTATTGCAACGAAATTGAGAGGGTGATTCAGCGAGACTAAACTGTTAATACACATCCTCTCACCCTTCACTGTCTCTGTACGTCCTAAATTGTCTTCATCCACACTAGAAACACTCCACTCTATTTTCAAAGGCCACAGAGATTACAAGTTGCATTTCTGAGAGTGTTTTACCTTTTATATCCCCTCCACCACTCTCTCCACCTTCCCCGCAGCTGTGGAAGGTGACCAAGGCATTCCACATCCGCCTGGAGGGGTGGCGGCCCAGGGTGGAGCAGGCCATTACCTCCGGGGAGAGTGCCACAAGGGAGCTGGACTCTCAGGGCATTCGTTACCTCAGCTACCTCCTCTACCCACTGCTGCTGGCCGGCGCTGGGTACTCACTGCTCTACACGCCACATAGAAGGTGTGTGTGTATGTGTGTGTGTGTGTGTGTGTGGTTCTGTCTCTGTTTCTATCCTCATCTAATCTCTTTTGAATTTTTTGCATACTTGATGTTATTTCTTGTGTTAAATTGTATGTGTGTGTGTGTGTCATAGAGCACAGAAGCAAGGTTACCACACTGTTCACTCCAGCTGGCTCTCTCTCTCTCTCTTTCCTCCCTGACAGCTGGTACTCCTGGCTCATCAACTCTCTGGTGAATGGAGTGTATGCTTTTGGCTTCCTCTTTATGCTGCCTCAGTTGTTCATTAATTACAAACTGAAGAGTGTGGCCCATCTGCCCTGGAGGACCTTTATGTACAAGGTGGGTCTGCTATCTGACTGACTAACTGATTGACTGAGCTAAAACACAATATATTTTTCAGAGTTTTATCATTTATTTATAACACCACCAATTCTTAACACATTTACTAAACTCACCACCACTTTCGCATCCCTTTCACCAGTCAAGTCAACACCATTTGAGAGATACAGATGAATAGATAACTTTAAGACATAGAGCATTACACATAAATTCACCACTGACCACGACTGTCTCTGTCTCTCCCCGCAGGCTTTCAACACCTTCATCGATGACCTCTTTGCCTTCATCATCACCATGCCAACTGCCCATCGTGTGGCGTGCTTCAGGGATGATGTGGTGTTCCTCATCTACCTCTTCCAGCGATGGTAAGCTACTGTCTGTCCGTCCGTCTGTCTGTCTGTCTGTGTGTGTGTGTGTGTGAGAGCAAACCCATGAAAACTCTGCCCATTAATCTTCTGACCCCTATAAACTTTTTTTGCTAATGATAAAATGAAATACTCAAAAACTAATGGTGAAATATGTGTCTTAATACTGATGGGGTTTAGATGACAATATTCCTGTTAAATAATATGTGTGTGTGTGTGTGTGTGTGTGTGTGTGTTTCAGGCAGTACCCGGTGGACAAGAGCCGTGTTAATGAGTTTGGCGAGTCTGGAGAGGAGGTGGCACAGAAGAAGAAGGAAGAGTAAGTCCACAATACCACCGCCATCACCACCAGGGCAGGGCAGGGCAGGCTGTGGTGGTGGTGGTGGTGGTGGTGGTGCAGTGTGGGTTCCCTCGAGGTGCCCATCGTGGTTTTGTGGCAGGAATCACAGTGGATGTTTTAGTTGTATATTGTTGTGTTTATTCAGTTTTACTTGTGTTTATTCAGTATTTTTTGTGTTTTTTTATTTATTTAGTTTTTTTTTTTTTTTCATGTGCTTTTGGGGTGGTGATGGAAGTAAGGATGGACTTGAAGAAATGTCATCTGTTTTCTATTTGTTTCCTTTATCTGTTCATGTTTCTTTTTATTATTTCCTGCATTTATGGTTTGGGGATATTTTTCTTGGTATTCATTTATTCTTATTTCCAAATTTATGGTTTACAAATCTGTTTTCTTCATTCCAAACACACACACTCGTTCCTCACAGTGAGGTGGTGAGGTGAGGTGTGTCAGAGTGTGTTGGAGGGTGTGTCCTCCCGACCAAACCTTTGTCTTGGCTCAAACAATTCAATAATTCTACTGTTAGTGGCACAATGTAGTGTAGATGTGGCTCTTCTGGCCTGCATTTATTTATTGTGTGTGTGTGTGTGTGTGTCTGTGTGTGAGTGTGAGTGGGGTGATGGGGAGGCCAGAAGGGGCTGGTGCAATGAGGGGTCGAGTGTGTTGGTGTGTGGGGTGTTGTTGAGGTTAGGTTTGTCTCTCTGGAGCGACACACGACAATCAAACTTTTCTCTCTCTCTCTCATTGGTTGCTGCTGACCCTTTGTTAGGTGGTGTGCTAGTCACCACAGTCGCCTGCTGGTCACCCAGCCAGCCTTTTCCCTGCGGAGCGAGCTCAGAGCTCATAGACCGGCCTTCGGGTTGGGCTGAAATCACATCTGTGTGTGTGTGTAGTTCAGAAGGAGGGATAGTTTGTTTTCCTTTGTGGTGGTGTTGGGCAGACCTTGTGTGGTGATGGTGGTGGTGGTGGTGCTGCTGCCTTCTCCAGGGTAGTGAGGGTGGTGCACTAACAGACAAAAGGTGTGGCATTAGCATATTCACTCCTGAAGGAAGGAAGGAAGGAAGGAAGGCAGACATACCCAGGATAACTTGTCTTCCAGATTACTACTTACTTGAAGCTTGTACTCTCTTGGACCCGAGAGGCAGCCCTGTGCTGCTCATTATTGATGAACTGGCAAGTGCCGGGGAAACTGACTGACCTGGGTGGCGTCCGACAGCTAAGGCTGGTCGGGACAACAGGTGTGTGTGTGTGTGTGTGTGTGTGTGTGTGGAGTATCATAGAGGGTGGGGAGGGATGTGTGTGTGTGTGTGTGTGGAGCAGATGAGGAAAGGTTGAATGGTAAGTAAAGAAGTCGTTGTTGTTGGTGGAAGTTTGTGGCGGCAGATTGAGGTGGTTCACAGAGACCGTGGAGAGGTGGCACTGTGTTGGGAGGCAGAGCAGCCCAGCCAGTCAGCCAGCCAGACAGACAGTCGGCCGGTATGAAGTAGGCTCACACGTTGAGGTTTGCATGGAACCTTTGGAAAAGATGAATTATTTGTCTATTGTTTCTCTTTCTCCAACCATTCTCTCACTTGCATGATTTTTATAGGTGTAGTTGAGCAGATTGTTCAGTACGCACACTGCTTTGTAACATTGAGTGTTTTTCCCGGAGATTATTACGTATCTTAGAGTAACGTTAGTTATAACTTTCAAATTATTCCCTTTGTGGCAATGTGAACCTTGACCACACACCAGACAGCACACTCCCCCAGCCACAGCCAGCCACAGGCATGGCATGGCATGGCATGGGGTGTGGTGTGGTGTTAGTCAGTGTCATGAGGGTGGCCAGTCACTGCTGGTGTGGTGTTGTCGCCAGCCGGCCATTGTGGGGCTGTGCACCGCGGCTGTCGCTGTCATGGCAAGCCGCTGTCTTGCACACTTTTGTCTGCTGCTGCTGTTGTTGTTGTTGTTGTTGTGCTCAGAATCGGGTTGTGTTAGTGGCGGGGAAAGGACAGAGAAATATTTTGGAATATTTTGAGATTGTTGCATAATTCAACATTCCACTTTAGGAATACATACTACTACTACAACTATTACTACTAGAGTCATAATAAAATATTCTATATTTAGAGCTATGATAAAGCAACTTATATTTGTGTCATTATGAATGAATGAAGAAGGAACTTTTCACTACAGAGGTACTTAGTGTATCCAGTGTTGGCTGGCTTTCTCCCAGCCACCAAGTTTTCAGAAAGACATTCACTTCCTGCAAGTGTCAATCAAATCAGGAGTGTTTGCAGCCGGCCTGTCCTTAATGTCCATTGCTCACCACACTTCAAGGAACTGTGCTCAGCCTCACACTGTGTGGCAGCAAGTGCTGCTCACAAAGCTTCTCCACTCACTCACTCACTCACTCACTCACTCACATGGGAGAGTTAAGGACTTAAAGACAGGCTGACAAAAACGCACCATATTTTTCACTAAATATAAGTATTAGTGAAGGCCACTCCAGCAGAGTGAGTGAATATTTTGTATTATATATATATATATATATATATATATATATATATATATATATATGGCATATGTATGTGAGTGGTTATGTGAACCTCATGTTGCTCACTTCCATGTTTACCTTGTCAGTAGTATGTAGTCTGCTGCAGTACTCATTGCAGCAGCAGGAGACCCAGTCCCTCAATAAACAAACAAACCAGCCAACCAGCCAGCCTTCAATGTCCTTCCCAGCATTCTCCTTAACAGTAGTACACCACCCTGTGTGTGTGGTGTGGTGTGGTGTCCACACACTGCCCCAGCCTCATGCATACCAGGCAACATTGGTCCCTGCAGGACACAGGACAGCAACACCACCCTCTCTCTGGTGTGTCAGTCCTGTGGCCCGCAGTGCCTCAGGGTGGTCCTGGACGAGCCCAGTGTGTGTCTGTCAGTGGTGCAGTGTGGACCTGAAGAGGTTGTTGTTGGTTTGTTGGTTTGTTGCACAATTCATCTCCCTCAGGCTTTCTTTATCTGGCAAACACACAGGATACTTTAAAACTACAGAAACATTTTGCTCATTTATTCCATGTTGATGTAATTGCACAGTTGCCAAAATCCAGTGGTCTGAGAGCATTACAGGCGGCGGTGCATTGTGGTGTCCCCGGCGAGCCGCGGTGCAGCGAGGGAGGCAGTGCCCGCCGGACCCTTAACACAATCAATCATCACATGGCATGGCAGCAGCTACTTAGTGTATATAACCTGAGACAAGTGGAGTGGAGAAGCTCCCGCTCGCTGCACCACGACTCTGTGGGACGAGGCACGGCTACACCTCGGCCGGCAGCAGAGCGAGCAACTGATGGGACGTCCTCGTGTGTGCCACACGTGTCGTCACTGGACCTTGCAAGTGTACACACGCACACGCACACACCCACACCCATACACACACACACACACACACACACACACACACACTACACTGCATCACTGTGGTTTTTGCACAAGGAAAAACATGTAGAGAGACTAGAAGGAATACAAAGAAAGGCAATGAAGATGGTTCCAGACCTGGAAGAATTAATACAAGGAAATAATCCTGCAAACACTGGAACAAAGAAAAGGAAAAGGGCATTCATTAGTCTATAAAATGTGGAACAGAGCAGAAGAAATCAATGAGGGACAGTGGCTGGCTCAGAGAACCAGGAAATACCGTGACACAGCCAAAGACAAGATGCCCACTAACAAAGAAATTGTTCCCCGCAGAGAAATAGAGAAGTGTGGAAGCAGTTAGTGATGATATAGTACTACTACTGGATATAGCACTACTACTGGCAAGGAATGTCCTCAACTTAAAGGGAAAAACTGGACGAGTGTCAATATGGAGACAAGACCACAGCAGTGTAGCTCACCCTCTGTAAATACAACTAGGGGAATACAACTACGTAAACACACACACACACACACACACACACAGCCTTAATGCTTATCAGGCAATATTCAAGACTGACTGAGATACAGTCTGTTGTACAGCAGTACACATTTCTGGATCATTTCATTACAAGTAGACATAATAGATCTTCTGAACAAGCACCATTGGCCCTGAAATGTAACTACACTCTAATAAAATCCTATTCCACTGAAACCAACATTATATTATAAACTCTTCATAGGAACAATATATAGAGCCTTTAACATTTGCTGCTTCTTCCAGCCTGAATGTCACCCAAGAAGCCTTGAGGCTCAGCACAGCCTCTCTCTCACACAACACCAGCTGAGGTTTGAGCAAATATTTACTGTGGCCACTAATGTGTGGTGTGAACAAACCACCACCATCACCACTGCTGCCGCTGCCAAGATATGCAGGTCTTCCTCCCCTTTGTGGTGGTGGTGGTGGTGGTGGTGGTTGAAGAATGGTGATGTGGTGCTATTGCCACAGCTGCCTTCAGTTGTCCCTGCCACCACCACCACCACCACCACCCTCACTGTGTGTTGCTTCACAGTTAGTTTACATTGGTCCACTATTAAGCATTGTGCATCTCAGTAAGTGACTTGAGAGACTCTTGTCTCCCCACTACATAATGTTGCTGTGGAGACAAACCACACTTGAGATATGGTGGTGGTGGTGGTGGTGGTAGTGGTGGTGATGCAGGGGCAGCAATGTTGTCACACACACACAGGAGAACATTAGCAATATTTTACAATTTTCTGAGGAATGAAGAACTTATGAAAAATACATTGGTCAGAACACAACACTGGTGTTCAGCAACACTTTGCTCACTCCACTCTAATATGTAACTTAATGTAACTCCCACTCCCTCCCTTCCCTGTGGCAGGGGTGGATTCTCCAGTGTCTGCCGTGACACACCAGTGTCCGTCCAGCTGCCGGTTATAAAAGCGCAGTGTACTGCAGACACACTTAAAATGTTCCTAGACAAGACAAGTCCCTCATTCACTCCCGTGCAGTGACGCAGCACCACGGCCGCCACGCCGCGCCGCACCACAGCTGCCGCAGTCCTCCGCGTCCTGCTCCGCCCACCAGGTGTTGAGCAGGAATAATATCACAAAGTCCTGGAGGGAGGGTGGTGGCGGCACTCTGTGGTGCGGTGCTGTGTGGCACGGCACGCCGGACACTCCTAAAACCCGTATGTTTCCTCTCCAACTGCCATAAAAACACACACGTACACACACACACACACACACACACACACACACACACACACACACACACACACACACACCATGCACGTAGACAGACACGATACCCATAAGTAAAATATCAATGCTTAACATACAAGTGGACAGTGAAGTGTCTCTAAGTACTTAACCTAACTCCCAGTCCCTGCCCAGGGCGACTGGCAGTGCAATAGGAAAACGGACGCACCCGTGGCCGTCCGCGGCCGCACTGTGAACCTTTCCGAGTCGTCTGCTGACCCTCCGGTGGACAGGCAAGTCTGTGTGGGCCAACCAGTGAGGCGGTAGTTTGCTTGCTATGTACTATTTGTGAGGTAGTCGATCTATACTATTTGAGGTAGTTTGGTAGTGGTTGTGAGGTAGTAGTAGGTAGGTAGCTTGGGAATTCACTTGAGAATACTGAGGAACAAGGTGACTCCCTGCATTAGTCTAGAATACTGAAGAGGTAGCTAGATTCCTGCGGCCTTCCACTGAGATCTGGTAACACACCCCACACCCCCGGCTGGCCAGGCCTCACTCAAACTCTTCCTAGTGGCCCTTGGACACCCTCCTTCACACTCTCACACACACACACACACACACACACACACACACACACACACACTCATTAAGTAAAAATATTAAAAACACCAACTCTGTCGACACAACCAAGATATCAAACAACTCAGACAACAGAACCATATCTTGCTTGCTTGCTTGCTTGCTTGCTCACTCGCTTCATTCCAACGGCACTCGGGGCAAAGCCGCCGCCGCCGCCGCCACTACCGCCGGGCCAAACGTCTTCGTGTTTGACTCAAGACTCGGCACAAACGTTTTCAGCGACGTAAGAATTGTCAACCTTGGCATCCGTCTGCCCCTTCCCTCCACGGCGAGGGTTGCCCCCCTCCCCCCCACCGCCCCGCCATCAAGGGGCTGCACGCACGGCCCCTCTGAGGCTGTGCACACAATAGTATTACTCTGTTACATTTTTAGACAAGTGGGTGGTGATTGTCACCTGCCCAGGTCACCTGTCTTCTGCAGGACACGGGTCTCAGGTACACTGGGAGAACATGACTCAGGTGGGAGCTAATCTCATTTTCCCAAATTAGACAAATTTGTGTTTGGTAAAGCACTTTTAAAACCTGAAGTAAGTAAATGTCATACACAACTCTATAGTAATATAAGTGTCAGTTTGTGATTAAATACTTCATGAGTTTATAGCTATCTTTTTTAAAATCAATTATATTTAAGCTTTGCTAAAATTATATTTTAAAATCTGAGTGTACTGGAAGCACAATTTATTTATCTTAAAATACTAAACAAACCTAAGGTTCATTTAAGGATATAAACTGATTCTTGAGTCTTTTAGAGTTAAAAGTTAAAACCACAGTGATAGTGATATTCCATCCCAGTGACAGACGAAAGGTGGCAGCGGCCGTCCCCTCCCCTCCCCCCACCAGCCACAGCCCTGGCAGCGCCCCACCACTCCGGCCACCCACCTCAGGACCCGCGGCCCACCCATACTAACTAAAGAGGAACTTTGAGACGGGCCCCACGGCACCCACCCACCGCCCACCCTGCACCAGTGGGGCCGCCGCCCGGGGCGAGGCACCAGGGTCGGCCGCTGCCTTGCACTCAAGTGTTGATTATTGTCACGACGTGATGTGACGCTCTCCTCCTACCGAGAAACACTAATAAATCCCCAAGTCTGGACCCCAGCGCGTGCAGACCCGTCCCAGTACTGCTGGCCGGCGGCACTGCCCAGGCTGCCGGACAGAGTCCTCCCCAGTGCGCCGCAGCGCCACAACACCACAGCACCACAGCACCAGCCAGGACGGGGAATAGATTTGTCATCAAAGCAACAAGGCTAAAGTAATTACTCCTTAACCCTACACGTGAGGTAGTGGCGAGGCCGAGGGGGTGCGGGGCAGAGAGGGGGACCACCCAATGCATGCTGCAGCGGCCCCACCCCGCCCCACAGCCCTGCCGGCCTCACCATGATTGTACTGCAGCCTTGCCTCCAGGCAAGCAGGGCATCAAAAGTTTTGCTGCTGTGACCCCACAGGGCCAGTGCCAAGGAGTGCCACCACTGCCTGCCAGGCTGCCGGCTCACTCACACAACACTTATGCTGAAATTAACACACTGCTGCTGCCCTGCACAGTGCAGCAGCAGCACCTGACACACCAACACTCACACTTCCTCCCCTGCCCCTCACCCTGTGGGGACATCCCTCCCTCTCATGCACACACACACACCCCTCAGCGGCACCAAGCCTCCCTGAGTAGGGCAGAGTATTGTCCTGCTGCCCCATACAGTCACATCAAGGCAGACTGACCCATCCACAGCTCTGATGAAAGCTCTATGTACAAATACATGGCGGCTCAGACAATTAAAATATACCCTGTATCATATCATATTATCTCCAACAATGAGGTAGTGGCAGTGAAGCCAGCACAGGCCGCCAGGCATCGCGCTGCGAGCCTTCACCTGAACAAAATACCTGCAAAATTTGTACGAGGTTTCATAGATTTGTACTCTGGAACTTGTAGTGAAGACACTCTTGGCGTGGGTAGGGGGCTGCAGCGCCCTAGAACACCTGGACCCGGTTGTTGCCAAAGTCCACCACCACGATGAGTCCCGAGGGCGTCACGCAGATGCCACTGGGCCGGTCCAGCTGGCCCGGCGCTGACCCCGGCACTCCAAACTTGTACATGAACCCACCGTTTGGATGGAAGATCTGGATGCGGTGATTCCGGGAGTCTGCCACCACGATGTGGCCCTCCTGGTCCACGGCCACGCCCTGCGGCCGCAGGAACTGTCCCTCGGACACGCCCTCGTTGCCCAGGAACCTGGCGGACTGGAAATCTGGGTGCACCACCAGCAGGCGGTGGTTGTTGAAGTCGGTGACCACGATGTGGTTTTCTTGGGTGAAGCACACGCCGCGGGGAGAGTCGAAGTGCTTCCACAGGGACCCCTCGAAGCCGTACTTGTTGGCGAAGGAGCCGTCGGCGCGGAAGAGCTGAATGCGATGGTTGCGTGTGTCGGACACCGCGATGTCACCCTCAGCGTTGGTGGAGACGTCCCAGGGGTAGTTGAACTGGCCGTTCTTGTTGCCTTTCTCACCAAACTTGAACAAAAATGCTCCTTCGAAGGTGAACACTTGGATGCGGTGGTTGTCCTTGTCAGCCACAATGATGCGGCCCATGGTGTCCGCCGCCACGCCTGCCGGCCGGTCAAACTGGCCTGGCCGCGATCCTGCCGAGCCGAAGGCGTGGTGGAAGGCGCCGTCGGGAGTGAACACCTGCACACGGTTGTTGCTGCGGTCCGCCACGATGATGTAGCCCTCCTTGCTGCAGCACACGCCCCACGGCCGGCACAGCTGACCGTCGCCCTCACCCTCGCTGCCGATGGTGAAGAGCACTTGGCCCACCGAGGAGTAGCTGCGGCCAGCGCGCACCGACACCGAGAAGGGTGAGCCCTGGATGTGCAGGCCGCGCAGCATCACGCTGATCGAGTGTCGCCCTTCAGTCTGTGGCTTGTAGCTCACCATGTACGAACCGCTCTTCTGGTCTTGTACCTCCGCCGGCGCAGTGTTGCCGTCTGGCCCCACCACTGTCACGGTCACGGGGTCGCCACCCACCACGCGCTGGTCCGCCAGGTGGTCCTTGCAGTGCACCACGAAGGAAGACACTCTGCCCCGCGCCGCGCGCTTCAGGCCGGAGCCGCTGGCCACGGTGTGCGCGGCATGGGCTGAGGAAGACACGAAGCCCATGGTGTTGAGCATCTGGCATAGGCCGGTGTCTGGCGGCGAGAAGGTAATGTTGTCATCCTCGTGCGGGCTGAGGTGCGCCTTGATCTGTCGCAGCTCGTTCATCTCCGCCAGTACCTTCTCGCGCCGCTGCAGCAGCTCCATGTGGCTGGCGGAGTCTACGGCGCCGATGGTCTCCACGGCGTGGGTGAGGCGGGCCAGGGCGGTGCTCAGGTCGTCGATCTGGTCCTGCAGAGTCTTGCCCTTCACCTGACGGATCCGCTCCACCTTGTTCAGCAGCTTCCTCTCGCGATCCTCCAGGGCCGAGATGTGGCGCCGCGTGGTGGAGCGCACGTCGCTGGCCACGGCCTTGGCGCGCAGCTCCACACGGTCCACCATGCGCTTGGTGACACCGATGCTGTCCTCGATGGCTCGGATGCCGCTGCGGGCGTCGGTCAGCAGCTGGAGCGTGATGGAGCGGGAATTCTCGGCGGCGTCCTGCAGGAACACACAGCCGTGGCCGCGATGGTCCCTCACCGAGCACTCGCGGCAGACGGGGGCGCTGCACCGCTCACAGTAGTACATCATAGCCTCGCCCTCATGGCTGGGGCAGAACAGGTGTCCAGACCCGTGCTGGGCCGCGCCCCCGCCACCCAGGGCTGAGGTGCCACCGCTCAGGGCTGTGGCTCCACCCCCCAAGCCAGTGGCGCCCCCGCCAAGGGATGAGCTTCCCCCAGGTAAGGCTGTGGCTCCACCACCCAGGGCAGTGGCGCCGCCCAAGGCCGTGGGGCCGCCGACCAGTGCTGAGGGCGGGGGAGGCGAGGCCAGGCCCAGGTGGGGATGGCTGTTCTCGTCGGGTCCGGAGTAGTGGTGGGCCCGCGCGCTGCCGCCGTTGGTGTTGCACACGCCAGAATCATCGGGAAGTGGCACGATGAAGTGGTCTTTGGTGAGCCGCACGCGCTGGTGTGCACGCACACAGGACTCGCACAGCGCCTCGTTACAGTCCCTGCAGCGGGAGGCGGCGGCCTGGCCGTCGTCGCAGCTGGCACAGAGGTATCTGGAGGGGCGGGGCAGGTCACCGTGCAGCAGCGGGCGGGGCAGCAGGTGGTCTCGGCTGTTCACGTGGGAGTTGGAAGGGCTTACCATGGAAGGGGCGGGGGGCGGACTCACCATGGAAGAGGGAGGGGGGGGCGGGCTGCCCAGATCATCTTCTGAGGACACCATGTCCAAGATGGAGGGCAAGAAGAGCGGCGGGGTGAGGGCGTCCAGCGGCTGGTCCAGGTTCAGCTCAGCGTGGCAGGTTGGACAGGCCAGGGTGGGGGCTGCCAGCAGACCCTCCAGGCAGGGGCCACACACGGCGTGGAGGCACGGCAGCACCCGCGCCTCCTCCAGCAGGCAGCGACACAGCGGGCAGGTGCCCAGACCAAGGGCGTCTGCACCCCCGCCCAGCGATGACGCCACGCCAAGCCCGCCCAGCCCGCCGCCACCAAGCCCACCCAGCCCTGCGGGACCCAGGCCATCCAGGGTCTCCTTGGGGCCGCCCAGCCCGCCAGGGTATGCACTCGCCATCCTGAAGGAGAGAAACACCAAGGTCAACCACCGCCAACACCACCACCACCACCACCACCACTGGCCTCGCCCCTCACTGACCTCGCTCCCCTCAGCCCCTCACCCCACTGCTGCTGCTGGCCGCCTGGATCACCCCCACCCACCACACTGAGGGAGGAGCGAGGGAGTGGTCTTGGTGTGCGAGTAATGTGTCTAACGCCCACCTAGAAACTCTCTCACCCACCCACACAGGAGTGACAGTGAAAACAAGGCGCAGATGGCAAGATAGGGGAGAAAATTACTCTCCCCTCCCGTCACAACACCGCCACCACCACCACCACCACCGCCACCACCAGCGGGGTGAAGAGGAAACAACAGGGGAGACACCATTCAGCTGCCAGGGAACAGGAAATATGTTAGTAAGCCGCCGGTGTGTGTGTGTGTGTGTGTGTGTGTGTGATATGACAGGAGTGCTGAAATCTACACACGCACACACACACACACACACACCTTTCACCATTTCTTCATAATTAAAGTCATAGTAAGTAGTAGTAGTAGTAGTAGTAGTAGTAGTAGTAGTAGTAGTCTTCCTGCTCCACTTGACACATTCCTTAATTTCCGGTACTCTCTCTCTCTCTCTCTCTCTCTCTCTCTCTCTCTCTCTCTCTCTCTCTCTCTCTCTCTATCTCTCTC
>CM035197.1:22917990-22923636 GCA_020233015.1 Callinectes sapidus | reverse complement strand
ATTTTTTGGGGGAGGAATAAACTATTCTTTCCTTTATTCTTTCTTTTCTCTTCTTCATCATTATTATTATCATTTACTTTTACTTCATTTTACTTTTTACTTTGTTTCCTTCCTTTATATCCTTTTCACAATACTTCCCACTGTTAATCCCTTCAGTACTGGGACACATTTTTTTTTACCACGAGTTTTAGGTATAAAAACTTGTATTTACATTGGGATGGGTCTATGAAGGTCAGAAAATCAATGGTCGGAGTCTGTACGGTTTCAATCCCCACATGAGTTGCTGAAACTATAGAAAATCGCCCAATAATAAGCAGGATAAATATAAAAACGCGTCCCAGTACTGAAGGGGTTAAGTTAGTATAAATCTGACTAACTTCTCCTCTTCTTGACTTGTTTTTCTTTTCCTTTTCCATATCTATCTTTTATCCTAATTTACTATTTCTTATTGTTGTTCGGTAAAGTGCTACTCTTTTAATTACTCCGGTAAGTTAGTTTAAAATTAACCCATTTTTCTGTTTTTTCCTTATTTTTATTTATTTATTTTATTTATTTATTTTTTGAAAGAATGGAAACAGCCAAGACAAAAACAATGTGAATAAGAAAAAAATCCACTAAGGTGCCGGTCCTTAATAAGTTTTAAAGAATTTAGTTTTACTCCTATTTCTTTCTTTTTTTTTTTTGTATGAGGAATGTATGTGTAGTTAGGTTATCTGCTTCTTTCCTTTTTTTCCACACAAAGTTTCTCGCTTCTTGAGCTCCTCAGCGTAGTTTTTATATCCACGTCTTATGTTTTCAGTAAATTAATGATCTTTCTCTTATTCTGTCAAGTTAGAGTAGGTTGGCTCATTTTCTCATCCATTTTTATCATCTTTTATTCCATTTTCTTCCTTATACAGAGTTTTTTTTATTGATCTCTCTCCTTTCTCCGGTAACATAACACAAATATATCAACGTTATTAACTTCGTCTCAATACTGACGTGTTTAATCGTTCAATAACTTCTCAAACCTTATTCACTTCTCAGCCATCTATTTCCTCACTTCCTTCCCCTCGCCACTAATCTCACACATTTACTCATCATTCTTTTTTTTCATCCTTAATTTCTCCAATGAACTCAAAACAGAATGGATATGAGAACTAGTCATGGTACAAAAGAGGTTAAGCTAGTTTAGTAAGTTAGTCTAGTCAAGTCAGGCAAAGTAAATACAAACAGAGTAACAAGGACCTAAAAAAATGACCCAAAAGTGTGGTATTGTATGCGTAACCTTCTCGATCCTTTGTACGTCTCTCTCTCTCTCTCTCTCTCTCTCTCTCTCTCTCTCTCGTCACCTTTTTCTTCTTCCATTTTTTTTAGGTTATTTTTGTGTTATTTCTTAATTTTTGTATTAATTTTCCTCCTCTTTTCCCTCTCTTTCTCTCTCTTCTCCAATTATTTCCCTCCTTTCCTTCCTTATTTCAGTTGCTCTTTTGTTATCTCTATTTTTTTTCTTTCCTTTGTCTATTATATCATCTTGCTCCTCATCTCCTATATATTTTTTTTCTTTTATCTTAGTTCCTTTTATTTCTCGTTCCATTCCACTTTCACTTTCAAGTAACCCTCACCTCACATCTACACCATTTCATATTAATTTCATTCTTGTTCCTATTTCTTTTTTTTTCTTCGTAGTCGTCCTTGGCTTCTCTTTTTTTCTTTTTAATCTTATTTTTCTTTCTCTCATTCTTTAGCTCCTACTTTTCCTTCCTTTTCTTTTCCTTTCCAGTATTATTTCTATCTTTTCCTTTATTTATTTATTTACTTTTTATTTCTCACGTATCTTCCTTTTTCTATTACTATCCTTTGTTTTTTTATATTCCTCTCTCTCTCTCTCTCTCTCTCTCTCTCTCTCTCTCTCTCTCTCTCTCTCTCTCTCTCTCTGTACCCTTCAATACTCTCTCTCTCTCTCTCGTCTTCTAGTGCACGTAACTTTAGCCTCTATCAACAGCTTGCAATAAGAGCGAGACACCCATTACCCAAAGCCGTTCGATTCATCCTTAACCTCATGCTGACTGGACGCATTAAATTCACCTCTGTTTACATATAAATCAAGCCATCAGTAGGAGCACACACACACACACACACACACACACACACACACACACACACACCACACACACACTTATGAGTCCTCCCGCTAGACTGGAGATGATGTCCGGCTTCTCCTCCCCTTCCCCCTCCTCCTCCTCTTCCTTCTCCTCCTCCTCCTTCCCGCAGGCGTGGTGACCCTGGGGAAGGTTAGGCGGGGCGGGACGACCTAGGCAGAGGCAGGGTAGGACAGGAGCAGGTATATAAGGCAGGGAGAGGCAAGGGAGAGGCAGTGGAGGAGGGAGAGCGTTGGCAAACACACACACACACAGGGACAACATTGCCGCTATGAAGGTGAGAGTGAGAGGGAGCAGGGAGATGGTGAGGGAGTTTAGAAGGGAGAGGAAGTAAAGAAGGGAGTAGGACGAGAGAGAGAGAGAGAGAGAGAGAGAGAGAGAGAGAGAGAGAGAGAGAGAGAGAGAGAGAGAGAGAGAGAGAGAGAGAGAGAGAGAGAGCGATGAGAGAGAGAGAGAGAGAGAGAGAGAGAGAGAGAGAGAGAGAGAGAGAGAGAGCAAAACATAAAGTTGTCAGCAGGGTGAGTGGGAAGGAAAACGTTGGTGAGGTACGAATAAGGGAGAAGGTAAGAAAAAAAAACAATATATGGCTAAAGGCGAAGGTGTAAATTTTGGGGGACAGAGAAAGAGATAAAAAAGGAGAAAGAAAATATAAGGAAGTAGAAAAAAAAGAGGAAAGAGCTGAAGGAGTAAGGATGCTAGTAAAGAGGAGGAGACAAAGAAACAGGAAGAATGCGAGAGAGAGAGAAGGGGGGTGGGGGGGGGGGGGCAAGTGGGAGGGTGCAAATGGTATAAACAAGTCGTAAACATGGAACATTGATTAGGGATGGTTAACAAAAAATTTATACCAACACCCATCAACATACACTTTCAGGAACCTTATGGGGATACTCTATGTGTATGGCGGGGTATTCTGCCTTTAGACATACACACTAACTTATTCACTGGTCTCACTGCCTCTTAAACTTAAACTCCCATTGATATCTTCAGAGTATTATTTCATTACCAGTACTTTTCTAACGAATTACTGAGACATGTATTCAGAAACGCTTTGCTCTCTCACCACGACTCTTTTCCAAGGCCAGAGAGAAATGATTAGACAGTTTTCAAAAGTGCTTCTCCAGTTCATAATGTAGAAATATTGTCAACCTTTCACTAAAACCGTAAAAATGCCTTAAAAACTCATTAAAAAAATAACCTTTTGAAATGGTGGAGGTGATGTACAGAAGTGTTTGAGAATACGAGCCTGGATGTTGAACTGAAATGAGAGAGACAGGTGGGCGAGTGAAAAGATTAGTGAGCGATATAAGAGAAACCAGAAGTGCTTAAGATTCTCAGTGGTAACAGGAGTATCGTGTGTGTGTGTGTGTGTGTGTGTGTGTGTGTGTGTGTGTGTGTGTGTGTGTGTGTGTGTGTGTATGTGTGTGTGTGTGTGTGTGTGTGTGTGTGTGTGTGTGTGTGAGTGCGCTCATCTCTAACCACACAGCCATTAACGGATGATAATTGCTTTACACTGTGTTTAATATTCATCTCATAAGCGTGTCCACCTCTGTTCTCTCTACACAGACCTGCTCTTCTGTAACCACCACCACCACCACCACGCTGTCTTTGTTACTTAAGCCAACGAAAGATGACACATCCTTATCTTCTTTCAATTATCATCCTCTCTCTCTATTTTTTTTCTTTTCTTTGTTGTAGTGTTTATAAATCAAAATAGCTAATTCTACACTTTGATTTCTTGGTCTTTCTTTTTCTTTTCTTTCCTTTTCTCTCTTTTTCTTTTTTTATCACCATATTCTCCCTGTTTTTTTTTCTACTCTACCTTGTTACATTGCATCAACCAAATTATCTACTCTTTAATCATTCACTGCCTTCACAAAGCTTACTCCATTTCACAACCGTCTGTTTTCTCACTTCTTTTAACCTTTTATATAACTTTACACTTTTATTAAACCCCTAATTTTCCATCCGCCTTTTCTCCAATCCATTCACATATTCATACATTTCTTTTTTTTTTCCTTCCCTCCTTCAAAACTTCCTTCGCAAACTTACAGAATTTTCCTCTTCTTCCTTCATCTCCACAACTTCAACACCTGTATGTAGTTAACCATCATTACACTCACACATTCCTCTCCTTTCTATTTTTTTCCTCCCTTCTTCAAAACTTCCTTCGCAAACTTACAGACTTTTCCCTTTCTTTCTTTTTCCTTCCTGTTACCTTCACAATTTCCACACCTGTAAATGACCTAACCTAACTTAACCTAACCTAACCTAACTTAACCACTTCATCCTACGTCCTCCCACAGGTGTTAGCAATCCTCGTGGTGATCGTGGGGGGTACCATGGCCGCTCCTGCCAAATTGGACGGCTTGGGCCACCACCAGCACCACGACCACCATCATCACCACCCAAACGATCCCCTGGCAAACCTCCTCCCAGCAAGCTCGAACTTCGGTGGCTACGATTACACCCCACCAAAGGTCCCATCAGGACTTTATGAACTTCCCTCTGATAAAGTCGAAGTTACATCCACCACCACCACCACCACCACGACCACCACCACTCCTCCCCCGCCTCCCCCGCCCCCCGTGAACTCCTACCTCCCCCCTCCTGTTGAAGAGCAGCCCTCTGACAGTGTGGTCGTGGAAGAAATCGTGGTAAGTGTGTAGTGACGGTGTGGAGAGGTGGAAGGGAGGTTGCAGGGTAGGAAGGATGGGTTGGGTATAGAAGAGGAAGGAAGGAAGGAAGGAATGGGTTTTTATGGGTAGTAATGGACGAGGGACTGGTTGGGAAGAGCAGAGGGAAGAATAGAGGGAGGATTGGCGAGTTTTTTTATTATTTTTTTGAAGGATGGGTGATATGGGTAGGTAGGGATGAGGGAGAGGAGTTAAGGAATAGGAGAGACAGAGCCGAGACGGTGATAGAAGGATGTGTGTGAATGAACATGTAAGATTACACACACACACACACGCGTCCGCTCACACGCACGCTGACACGCACGCACGCACGCACGCACACACACACACACACACACACACACACACACACACACACACGCGTCCGCTCACACGCACGCTGACACGCACGCACGCACGCACACACACACACACACACACACACACACACACACACACACACACACACACACACACACACACACAATGCTTTGCCGCATTCATGAGTAGTTAAAGAATTTATAAACTTCATTATTAACAACAGCAGTCGTAAATTATCATTATCTTCCACCTTTTCCTATAAATGCATCAAGTTCCACTTGAAGAGGAAGTTTGAAATTTTTTGTACAAATTTCTGTCCCTCTCCCCGCAGCCTCCAGTGGAGACCACCACCATGATGCTGATGCCCTACAACATTGACTGGGCAGTGCGGGACCCCGACAGCGGCGCCTCCTTCAGCCACGTGGAGAACAGTAACGGCAAGGACGTGACGGGCGAGTACTCAGTGCTGCTGCCTGACAACCGCCTTCAGATCGTCCGCTTCACCGCAGACC
>CM035197.1:22621089-22631575 GCA_020233015.1 Callinectes sapidus | reverse complement strand
TCAGATAAATTGACAGTGAAACAAAGGCAAGCAAAGGCAGAGGAAGGCATACAGACAGGGAAAAGTAGAAGAACACGTATTATATAAGACCAACAGACTGACAGAAAAAAAAGAAAGAAAGAAAGAAAGAAAGAAAGAAAGAAAGAAAGAAAGAAAGTAAAAAAAGATGTGTACAGACAAAAGACACAAAAACATTTTTCTAGGCATAATACATAATAAACAGTCATGCCGATAGACAAACGAAAAGAAGACAAATAAACACCTAGGAAGCAAAAAAGAAAAACATAAAAAAAACAGAAAGAAAGAGAAAAAAACAGGTATAAAAACAAGAGAAAAACATATTGGGGAAAAATAGCCAGGAGGGAGGTGAGAGGGAAAGAAAGAGGGAGGTGTAGGTGATGCGTAGTGGCGCCAATCCTGTATTGTGTGATTTAGGGGCTAGAAGAGATTTGTTAGGGGTAGAGAAGTAGAGGAGGAGAAGGGAGACTAGGGGAAGGAGGGAGAGAAAGAGACAGTGGTGACAAATCCTATGTTGTGGTGAGGCATCTTAGAGCTTCAGTGACCCGAGAGAGAGAGAGAGAGAGAGAGAGAGAGAGAGAGAGAGAGAGAGAGAGAGAGAGAGAGAGAGAGAGAGAGAGACGAGAGAGAGAGAGAGAGAGAGAGAGAGAGAGAGAGAGAGAGAGAGAGAGAGAGAGAGAGAGAGAGAGAGAGAGAGAGAGAGAGAGAGAGAATGTAAGAAAACAAAGTAATGTGGGGAGGCTAGTGGCGGCTGTGGTAACGGTGCTGGTCGCGAAGAAGGTTGTGGTGGCAGAGGTGGCAGAGGTGGTGATGGTGGTGGTGGTGGGCAGCACTGGGCTGGTAATAAGGATATGCTAGTTTACAGCGTCTTACTCATTGGACACGCAGGCATGAACACAAACTACAGGCACCACACACACACACACACACACACACACACACACACACACAGCACCACCTTCTCCTCTCTACTCGCACACAAAGAGGAATGAATGTAAGGCTTCCTTTTTTATCCATCTCTAGGTGAGAGGGTGTGGAGTGAATGTGTTCCACTTTTTAAGGTGTTGATAGGAGCCAGAAACTAGACACCCTCCTCGTAAAGCAAAAGAAAGTACAAGACGAGTAGAAAGTGGTGAAGGAAGAGCAGAAAGAAGAGGGGAAGTAAGAGAAGGAGAAGGCTGAGGATGAAGAGGTAGAATAAAGATGACAATGACGCTAAGTAAGAAGTGGACGAAGAAAAGTAAAATTATTATGAAGAAGGACGAAAAGAACAAAAGCAAAAATAATGAGAAAATAATGATGTTGATAAAAAAAAAAAATCATACCACGGCGAGAAAAACGAAGAATAATGAAAGAGAAAATAGAGAGGAGGAGGAGGAGGAGGAAGAGGAGGGTGGAAATACCGAAATAAAGATTTGAAAAAGGAGGATAACATGAGAATGACTTAGGAGGAAGAGGGATGAGTTGTTTATTTACGAGAACCACGTGACTCAGAGAGAGAGAGAGAGAGAGAGAGAGAGAGAGAGAGAGAGAGAGAGAGAGAGAGAGAGAGAGAGAGAGAGAGAGAGAGAGAGAGGAGTAAAGTTGCATCTTGTCATATCATGTAAATAGATGTCTCTACCTCCTTAACTTTGCTACACATGTACACAAACTTGTCAACATTAGGGCGAGGGGGAGAGTAATGCAGGTGTCGTGTGTGTGTGTGTGTGTGTGTGTGTGTGTGTGTGTGTGTGTGTGTGTGTGTGTGTGTAACATGATACTGGCGTCCCCTGAGTGGTGCTTAGGGAAGCGAGTTTGAGAGAGAGAGAGAGAGAGAGAGAGAGAGAGAGAGAGAGAGAGAGAGAGAGAGAGAGAGAGAGAGAGATGAGAGAGACACTTTGCGGGGAATAATAAGGAAAAAAAAATGAGGAAGGGAGTATGATGACGCAGGAAGTAAGAAGGTTTTAAAGACGGACCCTGTAGATAGAGGGAATTCTGAAGGAGGAACTTCAAAGCGTAAAAAAGAGGCTTTGGTGGGAAAGTTGGGAAAGGATACAACAACATGAAGTGAGATAGGAAGAGTGGAAGGAGTGAGAAAGACGGCAGTGAAAAAAATTGTATTAAAAAAAAGGTAAATGGAGAGTTATGAAAGGGATAAGTGAGAGTGGAAGGAGGAAAGCAGTGGGGTAATGGTAGAAGAAAAGAAAAAAAGGATGCGGTAATAAAAGAATATGAATGAATGAAATGAAATAGGAATTTAAATAGGAGCGTTGAAGTGAAAGACAACTATAAAAGAATGACGAAAGAAGCGAAGTACGATGAAAAATTATAGGAAGAAATGTAAGAAAAATAACATGCAATTAAAAGGTAAAACAGGTAATGATAAAAAATACGTGTGCAATCATTAAAAAGACGATGGGAACAAAACACTAAGATACGGAAAATTATGATAAACTGTAAAGTACAAAAGTAAAAATACAGGATGCTGAACTATAATGACTAAATCAATGAGGGAAGGTAAGGTTAATCAAGATAAATATGATGAGAGACGAAGACTCCTAAAATACCAAAGCAAAACTGGGATAGTGAATAGAATTAGAAAAAAAATATGATAGGACAGCAAAATATAAAATGTGGAAAAGTTAAGGGTGAAATAAATGCACTAAATATGGAAAGAAATATAACCTCTCATAAAAATGTAGATGTGAGAGTTGAAAGTGCTTTATATTCATATTTACATATTTACATCCTTCTTCTTGATTACTTTCCTGTAAATGTCTTTCTAGTACTATCCATCAGACATCTTTACAACAAATACTGGCACTTTTTTTATTGTGATATTGTACTCTTTTGTATTCCTTCTCTTCTATCACAACGATCACAAAAAATCGGAAATACACACCTATGTATACCTTTCCTGATAAATTCACCTCAGTCCTTTTGTCCTTGTCGTTTATCTCCTCTCGTCCATACAAAGCTTACCTTATCCTCGGCCTCTTTCACCTCCGCTTCCTCCTCCTTCTCTTCCTTCTCCTTTTCATCCTCCTTTACTTTATATTTTCCACTACAAGGATACTCGGAGAGAGAGAGAGAGAGAGAGAGAGAGAGAGAGAGAGAGAGAGAGAGAGAGAGAGAGAGAGAGAGAATACTGTACAATGAATAGAGGAAAATAAAGTGTTGTTAATCATTTACAATAAAAATTTTGGTGATACGTATTTCATTGTTGATTGCTGGATTTTTTTTCTCTCTCCCCAAGGCTTACTAGATATAGTTAGTATGTATTAAACAGGATGTCTTCAAAGGAGTTTTTCACCCCCCCAGAGAGAGAGAGAGAGAGAGAGAGAGAGAGAGAGAGAGAGAGAGAGAGAGAGAGAGAGAGAGAGAGTTTGCTTGTTACATCTCTTCGTGTTCTCTTTTCGTCCCCAACAGTTCCTCATTTTCCCTGTTTGGTTTCCCTCTTTCCGTCCCTTGTGGTTGTGGCAAAAATAATGCACCAAACATATATCGCTCTTCTCTCTCTCTCTCTCTCTCTCTCTCTCTCTCTCTCTCTCTCTCTCTCTCTCTCTCTCTCTCTCTCTCTCTCTCTCTCTCTCTCTCTCTCTGTCCAGCGCTTCCTATCGTCCCTTCATCAAATTAGTTTCCGTCACCTTTGTTTCCCTCATCTTTTCTCCCACGTTTCGTCCATAACACATTTTATTGCTTTGCCTTGCTACACCTCGAAGTCTGAAGAAATAATTAGGTTTGGTCAATTTCTGTCTTCTATTAGTTGTAAGGTTTTAGGAAGGCATGTTTTCCTGTTTTTCTTTTGGTGATGGTGATGAATCATGTTTTTTCTTGGTGTGTCTTCATTAAAAGTGGAAAATAAAATCAATAACGGCCAATGACGTCCTTAACTCGATATAACTTTGCTGAAAAAAGTGAAAAAGGAAAGCAGAAACATATGAAACATTTCTTATTTAAGTGATCGTGACTTAAAACATGAGAAGAAATTTTGATTCTTCATCAGCGATTTTTTAAACACTTCGCTGATGACCGTTTGTATTTATTATAACGGGGAAAAATAAGAATGTCTCCTTTATATACGTGATTGCAACTAATTTTTTGTTGTAGAGATCATCTTGTTACATGTTAAACATCTCCTTTTTAGTTATACTACTTAAACAACTCTGTATCAAATAACCTTTTTATCGTAGCTCGTAAGTCAGTCAGTCAATCAACCAGTAATTTTCTCTTTCTCATGCGAGACCTCACTTCATAAAATAAGTGAATGTTGAAAGTTCTGTTTGCTTTAGTGATTTTGGATAATCTTATAAGCCTTTACGACCGCTACTAATTATAACAAGTTGGTGGATAGTCTAACCCTCAGCTCCCAGGATTCACACACATTCACAGTCCATCAGGAAAAATATTGAAGTGTGCTGATGTCCTTATGATACGAAAAACTAATCCTCGTAATGGAAGTTTGACGTATGAAAAACTCCGTTGCCGCAACATAAAGTGGCAAGTTCAACACTGGCGTTTCTCTTTTCGCTCCGATTACGTGGTTTATGGACGAAAGAGAGAAGGATGAGTGTTAAGGAAAGAGGAATGGAAGGAAGGGAGAGCGCGTGAATGTATGCAAGGAAATTCAGGGGAAAAAAATAAGTGTGGTCTATGGAAAGGGTAGACAGGAAAGAAGGATTAGTATTAGGATTTAGGAAGAAGAGAAGGAAGGGAAGAGGAGAATGCGTTTGTATAATAGAAGAAAAAAAAAGAAAGAGTAATGTTTGGTAGGAAAAGAAGAGAACAGTGAAGGGGTAGAAGAAAAAGTAGAAAGAGGAAAGAGTGAAGGAGAGATGAAAGAAGGATAGAAGGGGGAGATTGCGTGGTATGAAGACGAAAACCAGGATGAATGGAGAGATCTCTTTGCTCTCAAAAAACTTTTCTTTCCCTTCTTGTCGTGGAATGAGAGTCATCAAGGGACATTCTTCCATTTCAAGACTGCTGCTGCTGTAGCCACCTCTGGTAACCCTTATTTACAGCAACACCGGCAACAACATCAACAATACCATAAGTAATAGCATCAATTAACCTGCAATAAAATTTTTTTTTTTTTAAATACACTGGGATAACAGCAACGACATCGACTACAATAATATCACTTATAAAGCAACAAAAGCAGCAGCAGCAGCAGCAGCAGCAACAACAACAACAACTACAACAACCACAGCAACAACAACAACAAATATAACAACAACAACAACATCAACAGCAACAAAAACAACAACAACAACAACAACAACAACAACAACAACAACAACAACTACTACTACTACTACTACTACTACTACTACTACTACTACTACTACTACTAGTAGTAGTAGTAGTAGTAGTAGTAGTAGTAGTAGCAACAGCAGTAGAAGTAGTAGTAACAATAGAAGTAGTAGTAGTAGTGAGAAGGCTTTTGACAGTGTTTCTAGAGAGGCGATGGGGAAAGTGTTGAGGTATTATGGTGTTCCAGAGTGGTTGGTGAAGTTGGTTCAAGATTTGCATGAGGGCACGTTTTGTAAGGTTATGAGTGATGGGTCCTTGAGTGAGGCTTTTGAAGTTAAGTCGGGTGTGATTCAGGGAGGGATTCTTTCCCCTCTGTTGTTTGTCCTTGTTATTGATTATGTGATGAGGAGGGTTGCAGAGGAAACTAATGCTGGAATTGTGTGGGGAGATGGACGTAAATTAGCAGATTTGGATTATGCAGATGACATTGTGCTTATTAGCGAAGGAACAGATGAGATGCAAAGGGTCTTAGATTGTATAGTGAGAGAGGGGGGAAAAGTTGGCTTGATTATTAATTGTGCAAAAACGGAAATGATTAATATGAATATTGCTAACCCAAGAGCTTGCGTGATTGGGGGAAGAGTTGTGAAACAAGTAGAAAAGTTTAAATATCTTGGTACGCTTTTGTCTATGGATGGATCGTTAAAAGTGGAGTTTGAGGAAAGGTTAAGGAAGGCGAATCAAGCGATGGGCATGTTAAAAACTGTGTGGAATAATAATAACTTTTCAGTACACACTAAAATAAAAATTTATAAAACTATGGTTAGAACTATTTCGTGTGGATGGTGTCAGTCGATCACACTAACGCTTATAGTTAGGTTAATCTGTTCAAATGTATTGTGAAGGTTTATTGTTGGTTAGATTATTATTGTGTACGACTTTGAAATCGACATTAGACTCAATACTGAATTTGCTCCTTCTTCTCCTTCCCCACTCGTCACGCTTCCTCTTGTCTCTGTGGGGGGAGAGGGCAGATAGCAGGTCACGGTCACAAACCAATCAGGGCTCATTTTACAGAAGAGGTCGGCAGACACGTGTCCAACCGTTTATTGAAAAAAAAAAAACGAAAAAAAAAGAAAGAAAAAAAATCGATTAATTACAGTTGATTTTCTTGAATTTTATGTTGTGACTGTACGTGTACGTTGTGCGTGTGCGTGTGCGTGTTTAAGAGTAATAGGAGTAAAATGAGCAACAATGAAATCAGCTTTTCAATGAATATAATGAAATGTAAAGCCAGTCACTCATTACCTTTAGAAGTGTAGAAACTGACTCCTTTCTTTTTTTCTTTTTTAGTCTGCTGCTACAGTACTAATCTTTCATATGAGCCACTCAGACATAGTTTTCGCGGTCAAGTTTAAGCGTAATGAAGGTGGGAGGGAGAGAGGCGGGGGGGGGGGGCCGTACCCCACCGGGGCGCCCCCACCAGCAGGATATTGTCTTTGCTTCTGGACTGTTTATTTGGGATCAATAGTCACATTTAAGGCTTTTTATGAGTACTGTGGCGTGTTTGGAGTGATTTGCGTGCGTGTGTGTGGTGGAGGTGGCTGTGGTGGGCGGTATTGGGGGGGTAAATAAGGGGGCATTTCTGCGCTAAATTTCTTGCAACGCCCAATGCACTTTTTTATTAGAGGTTGTATTAAGTTGTTATTAATGGCAAAAGATAGTTCATATACAGTGATGTTTTGTGTGTACAGTTGAGTGAAGTGAGTGGAGAGGAACTGTGTTATTCAGCGGTGTCAATATTACATTAAAAACTTCATTATCAGCCTCTCAACAGTTTATTTCTGCCTCTGAATCACTCCAAAGTTTTAAAAATAATGAAGAATAATGGATCGATTATTTTGAAATGTGTTTTGGTTCCGTTGAATTGGCAGTTAGGGGGTATTTAACGAGTGTTCAAAAGTATCATATTTTCAAAAAAACGTTTTTTTCCCATAGAATTTCTTAAGAATTTGTCTTGTTAGGAGTGTGTTTGTACTTTGGGAATTAGTTATCCTATTTATCGCGCCGAAACAGATGCAATAGATTGGTCTGTCATCGTTCTATCGAGGGGTCATTTTCAAAATGGTTTGCGCTACGTAAATATTGAGCTGTGACGTCATCAGCTGTGACGTCATCAGCTGTGACGTCATCAGCAGTGAGTGACGTCTCTGGGCGGTGGGCGCCTACATGCCCCCCCCCCCCCCTTCCTTGCCTTGCTGACTTATATAGCAGGAGTTACTGTATGTCTACCGTGTGTGTGCATGTGCGTGCGTGTGTGTGTGTGTGTGTGTGTGTGTGTGTGTGTGTGTGTGTGTGTGTGTGTGTGTGTTTGTCGTACCAGAATAAAATTGCATGTTTTCTCATGATTCATTTATTGTTCCTATATGTGCATTGCTTCCATTAGTCAAGCTTTGTGAATGGCGAGGCAGCTCTATATCCATCATATCCCTCCCGTGCAATGACTGTACCATTTAAAACAGGTGGATGGGCTGATTGATTGAGAGAAGCTATATAAATTACATCAACTATAGGTAGAAATCTAAATCATAATTGTTACAACGAATATGATTTTTCAAAAGTGACATTAATTATGCATATCTATTTAGCCGCACTGGCGTTTTGTGCAAGCCGCGACTATGGGGTATTATTTTGAGTTTAATGAAATGTTAACACTACCCGAAAAATATTACTATGAACATTATATCATCGTATCCTGACCCCTTACTCGTCATCACTGTGTCCGAATGTTGTGAATATATTTACTAAACACTAACAAAATATGCAAACAACTAAGGTTTAATAAAGATAATTGTAATAAGTGTTCAGTCTGGAATGATAGAACAATAGGTGCTCCCTGTATAACTGTGATAAGTAATTTATAATGGAGGTTGTTGCATGCGTGGTTTCAGATGGGTAGATACGTAGATGCAACTTTCAATCCCCGTGACCGTGATCATAATCCGTAATACTCAAATAAGAAATGTATTACGACTTTACAATATTAACAAGTGAGGACTCTGGTAAACACAAACACTTGGTACTTCCTAATATGTATCAATAACAATAACAAACCCCCAAACCAAACCAATGCTAGTGAAAAATACAGTAAAACATAACGCAAAATCATATCTACAGTAATACTTATTTTTAGTGATTAAAAAAAAAAACTGTATTTGTCTTTCCAGTCTCAATGTACTTTAAAACTATACAGACTACGTGAATAAAGACCAGGATACGTGCCGTATTTCAATACCGTGGAAGGCGAGGGTTGCAGGGAGTGGGAGAGTGGGGACTACTTGAGATTAACAACACGAACCTTAACCTTTTCATTAGTACGGTATCGATTTAATCATATTCCGGATACCATTAGACAATTTTGTAAAGCTTACGGGTGGTGCGTTTCGTAATTAAAGAATCCGTGTTATTTACTATGTCCCTATCCCTTATAATTTTTTTTTTCATTTTCTCTAGACAATTTCAAACACGTGATTAGGAATTTGCTGTATTACTTAGTGTGTTAAACTTGCAAACATTGACAGGCACATAAGCAAATAAAAATAACTCTCTCTTTCTCTTAAACACACACACACACACACAAACACACACACACACACACACACACACACACACACACACACAACACACACACACACACACACACACACACACACACACACACACACAAAGGGTACATATATATAACATTATGACGCCCTCGTTCATCACACTCCCGACCTATCGAGGGACAGCAATGGCTTACACGTCCACATTACCCTCACTGTTCTATATCCCTCGCTGTATAAATAACCCGTGAATCATGAGGCTACACCACTCCATTATAATATTCCAAAAGCAGCTATACACACTAGTCCGCCACCTTGACATTTCTTTCCCTCACCATCCTAAAGACCCCTCCTCACTCAGCTCCTCCTCCTCCTAACACCCTTTCCAAAATTAAACCACATGTTCTTGTTTCCACTTTACCTCCCTTCTTCTTTCCCTTCTCCCTTTGCAACTCTTAATTCTCTACCCTGCCATATTTCCCTCCTCCACTTCACGGGTCCCTCCCTCCCTTCTTTCCTTCCATGGGTCCCTACATCTCCCTGCGTCCGGTCCCCTTCCCTCCCTCATCCTCTCAGCTCTTACAAATCCCATACAATTAACACAAAACAAGCGAAACCTGCATTTACGCCCCGCTAGACGGTCTCCGCCCATACAGCTCAGGCCCCCCAACCCCAAAAAACACGAGACGGCTGGCATGTTCATTAAGGTGGAAGACAGGGTGGGGGGGGGGGGGTTGGACATAGGGAGAATGAGGCAGGGAGGGAGGGAAGGAGGACTCTCTCTCTCTCTCTCTCTCTCTCTCTCTCTCTCTCTCTCTCTCTCTCTCTCTCTCTCTCTCTCTCTCTCTCTCTCTCTCGGACCATTCACTCGACTCGAGGTGATAATGAGTTCCTGTATCTATGGGCGAGAGAAGAAGAGGAAGGAGTGAAAGGAGGAGCAGGAGGAGGAGGAGGAGGAGGAGGAGGAGGAGGGAAAGAAATGGTAGGCTGGAGGAGAGGCTCTTCCTAGATGAAGAAGGTTTTTCGGGAGAGAGAAGGAAAGAAGGATGGAAGGAACGGGTATGGTCTCGCTTTTCTTGCGGATGGTAAAAGAAAAATAGCTTTAAAAATATACATTCTCTCTCTCTCTCTCTCTCTCTCTCTCTCTCTCTCTCTCTCTCTCTCTCTCTCTCTCTCACTTACACGATGTCTGGTACGTTGCTCCATTTACACACCAGGAAATAAAGAGAATAGTTATAATTTTTCTCTTGTCAAAATTTCACCACTGGTAATTAAATGCTGTTAGTCTGGCGCTGTTTGTGAAAAAAAGTGTGATAAACATGTAAACAACATTTCGGTGCTCTAAATTGAATGAACAATTAGTCAAATTAAATCACTTCTTTTTTATGTTGATGTTTGCAGTACCTGACAAGTATTTGCATCCCGGACATGGAGGAGGAAGGGTGAGGTGAAAGGAGGGAGAAGGGGAGGGGAGGAGGGGTGTAGGATGGCGGTCTTCTAAAGCACGGTCTGTCCCACCCCACCTGCCCGCCTGCTTGCTTTTCTAGTGGTGGTGGTGGTAAGGTGGTGGTGGGGGAGTTGATAATGATGAAGCAGGGAGGAGCAACATGACAAGAAGGAGAAATAAGAGA
>CM035197.1:22581286-22588584 GCA_020233015.1 Callinectes sapidus | reverse complement strand
GAGAGAGAGAGGGGGGGGGGGGCAGGGGAGAGGAGAATTTGTGTGGGTTGGTGGGTACGCGTGCGTTTGTACGTATGTACGTGCGTGCACGCGTGCGTTTGTACGTATGTACGTGCGTGCACGTGTGTGTGTGTGTGTGTGTGTGTGTGTGTGTGTTAATGCAAGCAAGGTGAAGATGCTGCACAAATACCACGGAAGGTGGGACTGCTTTGAAGGCTGGACGTGAGGCAGCAGGAATCCCAGACCTGTGGCAGCTGCTTTGCGTGAATGTAACGAGAAGAGCGACGTTTGTGTGGTGAAAGCAGATGTAAGGACGGTGTGCGGCAACTGTGGTTCATGAGAGAGGCTGGCAGAGGATGAGAAACTGATGGAGGATATGACCTGCAGGGAGCCGGAGAGGGGGGAGGGAGAAGAGAACCCGAGGGAGCATTTGTGTTCTAGTTGAGTATTAAATGGTACAAGGGAAAAGAATAAGTGATACAAAAGGACTGTTCTCTACCAAATACCTGGTGCTACACAAAGAGATAGAGCACAACCAGTCCCCGAAGCAAGACCAAGACTAAGCTCGCTGCCCGCCTGTCTGGTCCAGGTCTGGTGACAGGTCACGGCGTCAGGACACACTGCGTGGGGAGTGGAAAACCATGTTGGGCGATGGCATGGCATGGCTACATGTCTACAAAGTGTGGCCGTAAGAAGCATTGAGTCACACACATCTCAAAGAATATAGATAGATAAATATGTGTGTTCGATCGGAATGAGCCAGGCTGGGTGACAGCTGCTGGGATAGGGTGGTAAATAATGAAACTGAGAAGGAATGACGCAGAGATATTGGTGTAGGTTTGAACTAGTGAAACAGGATAGTACGTGATAAGGAAGACTGTGAGTTGTTGGCAGGGGAAAGAGAAGAAAGGTACGACTAGATGAATGTTCTGTTATTAAGTCAGGAATGAGGAAATAATTAGGTAAGAGGAAAAAGAGGAGAATTGGGATGTGTCGGGTGGGAGGGAGGAGAGATCAGGGAGTGAGATAAGAGATAATGTGTATGTATGCTTGCTGAGGGTGGGTCAGAGTGGGTAAGGATGGACTATCGCATTACGCCCCCCCCTAACCCCGCCGCCCTCCGCCACCACCGCCGTCGCCCTCTGGCATGTCTGTCAGTGGCAGACTTGGTGTGTTCCGTTGTTTGTTGACGCCCCGCCGTTACCACTAACACGTCAGCGCTTCAAGGCATATTTAGCAACGCCTGCACCGCGGCTCCAACCAGCGTCAATCACTATATGCCAGACAACCCCTGCAGTTACACGTTACAGCTGCACCGGATTTCTGCAGCACACATAATACAAACTTTACGTAATAAGTTTAATCTAAGTCCTTGTATCATACTACATTCGTTAATTAGAATTTTGTAACACACACACACACACACACACACACACACACACACACACACACACACACACACACACACACACACACACACACAGCTGCAATAAAACCCAAGCAAAACACACTAATGCATTAAGCTCGTGCAAAACACACACCATAACACTAGGCAGTTGCACCAGTCCACACATTACGCTTCCACCACACACAAAGCCAACACGCTCCCGCAACGCTGCATTACGGAGCAGCAACCATCACCGCTACCCACCAGTATCACATTCACAAACATCCTATACCTTTTCAACAACAATGATTCTGCAAAACACATAGTAGAAAAACAAGAATTCAACTAATAGAAGACAGTACTACTAAACCACAATTCGACAAAGAAACTCGAATTCAAGTTACGTAACACTGAAAAATAACGACCCTAATGAATCAATGGATATGCAAAACACACCTAACACTTTATTTTCACTAGTAAAAAGGAATGCAACATTTCACAAAGGACTAAAAAGAGTGACGCTTACTTCCATTCCTTATCTAAGTTTTATTATGCAAAGAGCAAATGTACTACACGTAACATGCTTGCTGGACATATCGAAAGCAGAGGAAAGACTATATTACAAAGGAGTACATATATAATGGTAGAAGAAGGAGATGTGTATTGGCAAACGGAAATGTCTGTACAGTGACGGAAGGAGGAAGTGAGTGTTCCATGGAGGGAGGTACATGTGTGTCTATGGTGGATGGAAGTATTAGTGTATGTATGATGGCAAGAAAATGGTATGCATATAAGTAGGAGATGGAGGTGAGAGGGAAGGTCACATGTGCATAATAGAGGAACGAGGCACCTGGGAAATAGTGAGGACGAGCATGCCGGGGTAACTCGCGGATTCTGTCATGCCAGTCCATCCTATCATCTCAGTCTATATCCACATTACTGGCGAGGAGGTGGTGAAGGAGAGTGTGGCGGGGCAGAGGACGTAGGGCGGGGCAGAGGACGCGGGGCGTGGCTTGAGAACAGAGGAACAAGGGCTGGGTAGAGAACTATGGGCGGGGACGCAAGTGAGAACGTGAGGCGGGGCAAAGAACGTTGGTCAAGACACAGACGGTAAGGCGTGGCAGGGGACGTAGGGAGGGGCTTCATTTACTGGGCAGGATAGGACAGAGAACCTTGGGCGGGGCAGTCGGGGCGGGGCGGGGCAGCAGAGGCGGGGCGGTCACAAAAACGTGGGGCGCAGGCCAGAAAACGAGAACAAAGAGCACAGGCAAACAGAAAACGAGGCTGCGCCAGCGACCGAGGCGGCTGGCAAGCAAACGTCAAGGAAGTTCACTGACCTCAGTGTGTGTGTGTGTGTGTGTGTGTGTGTGTGTGTGTGTGTCAATCGATACACGTTTTTTTTTTTTTTTTCGGTACATATATTTTTTTTCCAATAACCCGATAAACAACGAAAAAGTCAATTTTCTTTTAAAATGGCCGGAAGCACAAAACATTAGGACACTGAACATAATAATAACTATTAGTCAATATTCACAAAGTAGTTACCATCATTTGTCATTAATGAAAAGGTAATTGAATAGATGCTCGCCCGTTTTGTCGACCCACATAATGCTTTGCACGGCATTTTCTGGGCTGATTAATTCATCACCTAATTAATCCAACAGGACATGAGAGTTTGTTATGGAGCACATCATACCTGCAGACTGTTGCACTTTTGGGGAGGAGGAGGAGGAGGAGGAGGAGAAGGAGGAGGAGGAGGATAGAGGAGAAGGCAGGGCGGAAGGGAGAGTGGTGGGTGCTTGCAGGCAACAGGGGGTCGAGATTTAAAGGGACTGAATCGGAGGCTGCCCTTGTGTCGGGACAGGACAGAGAAAAGCTACGATGGATCTTGCTGCAGTTGCCGTTGTTGTTATTCAAGATGACGTTCATGTTGTTACTGTTACTGCGGCAAACACAGACGAGTGTACTTTTGTTTACACACGTACAGTATATAGTTTCATCTAGTACACGCTTTTCGATGTTCTTGACAACTTGTGCATTTCTTTCAAGTTCAGCGATAATAATAAAAAAAAAAAATGATAATAAATACACAAAATATACAAGTGCATGATTCATCTCGTCATTGTAACATGTAGGGACGTCTGGGAGGTAATTTGTAACATTTAGAAGCAGGGGCGCAAGACAAGCAGCAGCAAAACATCGCCCTTGTTACGAAACTGAAACAACCGCCGTCAGCGTCTAATTATAATTATTTACACATGTTGAACACATCACGAGTCACTCCACAAGTAATTCAGTACTGTAAGATACGAGCTCAAGTGTGACGCAATACTTGGAATTATGCATTTATTCTCGCAGGACAAGTTTTGTTAGTAAAATCCTTTGTATCGAGCCTCGGATAAATGTCGACAAAATATCCAACCAGATTTTTCAAGTTTTATGTCTTTTTGTTATTCTGATGTTTTTTTTTTTTTTTTTTTTTTCATGAGTAACATTCAAACACTTTATCGTGAGTAAGATCATCGTCAATAAATTTGTGAGTGAAGATGAGCTGAACGGACCAGGCAGCAGCGGCAGGAACAAAGGGCATGTGAAACTCCTCTCCGCGCAGGGCTGCGGCGCCGCCCCGCACCGGGAGGCGCTGCTCGGAAATGTCACCACCATCCATCCATTCCGCCCTCCATACCTGACCTCCAAGCTGTCAATATTACACACACACACACACACACACACACACACACTTTTTGTTTTAAATGTCACTTGTTTACAGCATATTCTTCAGTTTTAAGTTGCAAGTATACGTACACGAGTCAATAAGTGAGTATCCTAACCAACAGGAGTGGTAACAGTTAACCAGCGGTGGCTACCACTTGGTTAGGCGTGAGGTGTCGCCGGCGGCTGTTGCACCACTTTATGTAGCTACACACGCAACTAAGTCGGCACGCACTTCCCAGAATCTAACCCAATGCACAGCGGCAAAGTCTGAGAAGTTGTTATTCGTGTTACATTTTCGTGATATTTGGAGCGTGCATTGCTTTCAAAAAATGTATCACAGGAGTTCGTGAATAGTATGTAGCATAAATACATACATAGTAATAGGTACATCTAATGATAAAAAAAATCTCAGCTAAAAACCTCACGTATTTCTGAACAAACGAGCAATACAAACACTACAAAGGGAAGGCAGACAAGACTATAGCAATCTACATGTCAAGTAAACCTTCTTAACACTAATGTGAATGCAATCATCTATCTCAGGCAGTTAGTTTCACTCTTAGAGGACAGTTTTCTTCTTAATTGTAAGTGCCGATAAATATGAGAAAATTATACTAAAAAACCACCACGATCAAGTTCACATCCATTCATAATGGGGAGAGAGAGAGAGAGAGAGAGAGAGAGAGAGAGAGAGAGAGAGAGAGAGAGAGAGAGAGAGAGAGAGAGAGAGAGAGAGTGGCTTTCATTAGAGACGCTTTTCGCTTTTGTATTATCTTGACGTTATCTCTGTTGGTGTCACCTGCGCACCGTGGATTCTGAATACAAGCTACAGTCGTTCCTCAGTGTTTCCTATCGTCTTGGGGGACTTACCCATACTCTACCCGTGCTAATTAAACTCACTAGTACAACCTAATCGCTGATTACTAACAAAAATTAAAAAGAATAAACGAATCCCTGATGACAATGTTTGTTGAGATGAAATATGACCACCTCAAATTACTGAAACTCTGATTCATGATACACGAGTATCCCACCCTAATTAAGAGCTCCATGTCTTAGAGGCCGAACAAAGACGTCACTGTGGTAATTCTATTCATGGCGTCACATGCATAGGACATCCAAATTTAAGGGATAAATATCAGCACATGGCAATTTCTTTCATAGTTATTTTGACGCATTTCCAAGCAAATAATTTTTTTTCACATATTCCATAAAACTCATGTTATTATCATACTAATTACATCTAGAAAATGTTTCAGATATAATTTAGTATTTCAGTGTAACCGTCCGGTATGCAACACAAAGGACTGCTAAACACTGCTGCAGTAAGGGGAAACCATGCAGACAACCACTTAGGAGGAGCAATGACTGTGAAAGCAGTACAGACAATGGAAAGCAAGAGTGAAACATTAATGGATATCAGGTGGAGAAATGAAACTCCTTGCCCTTTCTGTCTACACCTTATAAAAGTCTGTTATATAAAGTAGCATGTTTTTCCATTTTCATGATTGCTGGTTTCCTGAATCTATTATGGGCAAATTTCTCACTTTCTACCATTATCGTCTTAATTCCCCCTCCTCCTCTCTCTCACTATTTCATGTCTTCGATCAAAATTCTTTGCAATGTTATCTGCTCCCTAATTGGCTTAAACCCTCAGAAGACATGGACTTGGTGGGGTCCCTACTATTGCTCTCAAAAACAGTGCCTTTGTGCTTGTACCTTGCCTGGCTAAACTCCTCCCGCTCTATCTATCAACTTTTACCTTTCCTTCTTGCATTGTAAGTTTGTCTACATTCAGCTAATTCCTAAAAAGGGTGACCGTTCTAATCCCCCAAACTACCGCCCCTATAACTTGTTTAGTGTTTTTAATCTATCTTCAATAGGATGATTCTCAAACATCTGTCACATAGGGCTTCTATCTGGGGAATCTGAGAGAATACTACGCGATGTGCGGACGTCTTCCAGGGGAGCGCGCTGATTGGTCCATTAGCGTGAGTTTGGATGTTGAACGAGATGATGGGCTTACAAAGCTCTCTCTATGGTTGGTGACGAGGGAGGTAGCAGCATCGGACAACAGGTAGAAGCTGTCGCAAGGATTTTGTCCGATGCAGGCATGCGCATAGCGTATGCCTCTGGGCAGAAACTACAAGACTTAGTGCGTGCAAGGACAAGTGATGACACGAGGCGAGAAAAGTTGAAGTGTACTCCATCCCTTGTGGCGGCTGTTCTGCCGTGTACTGTGGTGAAACGACACGGGGGATGGAAAGAAGATTAAAGGAGCATAGAAGCGACGTACGACACCACAGAACCACCAACTCCCTCGTGTTACATGCGGAGGAACAAGGACATTTGCCACGTTGGGAAAACGCAACGGTCCTGCACACAAGAATGGAGAAAAGGAAGAGGAAGCTGGTGGAGGCTGCATACATTGCTACCTCCCTCGTCACTAACCAGAGGGCTTTGTAAGCCCATCTCGTTCAGCAGCCAAACTCACGCTAATGGACCAATCAGCGCGCTCCCCTGGATGACGTCCGCACCGACGATCCACATCGAGTGAATATAAGCAGATGTTCTTTCCATGTCTGTCATTCTCTAAAGAAGACATTCTGTCGAAACGTTAGAATAAAGGGTATCCCTGACCCAGCCCAAGTTTTTCCTTACCATCTTTACACACACACACACACACACACACACACACACACACGTGTGTGTGTGTGTGTGTGTGTGTGTGTGTGTGTGTGTAACTAGTTTGAGATGAAAAAATTTTGAAGAGTCATGCCTTACCCCTAAATAGGCTAGGAAAACCACAAGTAAGGAAAATAACTGATACAAAAATTACAAATCTATAATCAAAAGTTAATGAGGAGCAAGAATAAGGAATGCAACACTCACCCGAATTGGATGGGGCGGTGAGTTAGGGAGGCAGCGACGGTACCGGTGACGGCCAGGAACACGAGGTATGAAGCCGCTGATGGGTGACTCGTACATTTCTTATTAGACAAATGGAGGAAAACAAAACGTACGGGAAGAATACACTAGTTGATACACCACGCCGATGGTAAGTGGTGGCGCAGGTGTATGAGCAATACAAGAAACACACTCATGAACTCACAACCCTACCACTTAACGCTTTCACACTGCTATTTCGGAAAACCACGTTTACATTCCACAATTTCGCCATGTTACATTCCACAAT